>JAPJBO010000194.1:0-298286 GCA_030068145.1 Diplonema papillatum | reverse complement strand
ATCCTGCCCCCATGGCTTCGCCCCTTGTCCCTCCTGCCTCGGCTCCCCCCTTTATCCCACCCCTGCCTCGGCTCACCCCTTGCCGTTGATCCCGGTTGGTAGTGACCCGGCCCTACCCCAACCCCCAGCCCAAAATTAATTCAATTCTTTTTCGCGCTCGGGGTGGCCCCGAGCCCCAGACCCATATATAAATCACTGCACCAGGGCCAGGGAAGTAGCTTGAGCTCTGAGCCCCACGTAAAATCCTACAAAATGCTGTACAGAGCGCTTTTCAGGGTCCTCGTGGCACTTTGTGCGTGTGGAGCTCAGACCGACACTGTGTTGGGGGCGTGGGGTGTTCGGACAAAATGCGGCGCGTGCAGGTGGGTTTTGCGCATGGAAGGTAGCGCAACACAGCAAGAATTGCTAACAGCTTTGTAGCCCACAGCGACTGTGGCAAGTTTGATGTGAGCTAACTTATAGTTGTCACAACTGTCCACCACAGAGGCTGTCCTTCGGGAAGCAAAAGAACCATGCGAAGAAATGTGTAGTTTTGTTTTATTCTTCCGAAAGCGAGTGTCGCTTAGCGGTTATCTGCGACAGCAGGGCGGCTAACATTACACACACCTAGACCAGCACCGCAGGCGCGGAAACTCTCAAAGCTATTGGGGTCAACGCTGCAGGTATTCAAACAGCAGAAATTGATATTGCCGCTTTGTAGTTCACAGGGACTGCGGCAAAGTTGATGCGAGTCAAGTGCGCACTTATGCACTCTGCAGGGTGCTCCTCTTTGTGGTTGTCACTACTGCCCACCACAGAGAGCAGCTGCAGTCTTCTTGGCAACACGACATGAAACATGTGTATTACACAAGCCAAAAATGCCAGCGCCGCAGGCGGAAAATTTGCCAAGCTATTGGGCCAGTGCTGCAGATTCCAAAATTGAGGGTTTACGTTGCTAGACCCATGATCCAGAGGTGCAGGTACCGTACTGTAGCATCATCCCCACCCACTGCACTGCCTACAACACACCCACCACCACCACTGCCCGCCGCACCACCCACCCACTGCACTACCTCCACGACCTCCCACCACATGACCACCCACTACCGCCGCCCCCACGACACCACCGGCCGCTGGCTATAACTATAGTTTTTTGTTTTTTTGGATGTTGTATCAGTGCATAATACAGAGACGTGATTTTGGCCAAAAACGGGTGTTTTGCGCATCTGGACGTTTTTTGGCCTGAAGGCTTTGTACACCCTGACAACTTATGGCCCTTTAATTTGCGGAATTCTATTTTATGGCCATGCAATTTATGGACGAATTATCTTACTTTTTGGAGGGGCCCAGAATTAATATTTCCTGTCCAGGCTCTTGGACAGGCACTCGACCTTTTTGGGGACAGGGAACTAGCTGTGCCGACCACCCACCGCAGAGACAGATGCAAATTATGCCTGCGCCGCAGGCGCGGAAACTTTTGAACAGTCACACAAAAGCAAATGCTTGTTTCCGATAGAGGAGGATGTTCTTGTTAAAAAGTACCTCTGACTGGTCCCAGTTTGCGATCGATGGACTGTGGGCAGGGCTTACTTACGGCTTCAACCCTGATTGGACAATAGTTATTGAACTGACCGGTCGCTGTGTGTTCTTCTCGCCGAGCCCTTTCCTGTCCACAGCATGGCCAGTGACTTGTTGCTTTGGTCCTATGATTTGTGGTCAGCTAATATATGGATTTGTAAATTTCGGAAAAATTCGCTTAGGGTAGGCGGTTTTTTTTTTTTTTTTTTGGCCCATGTCCGCGCGCGCGTAAATTTTTGGAAACCCCCGGAAAAAAAAAACTTTTGCCAAAAAAAAACTTTTGGGATCTGTGCATTGGAACCGGTCGTGAGAGCGACTGCAGGCGGAGTCACGAGCGTGTCCGGCTCGGGAAAGTCGAAAACCTGTTCATCACACCGATACTTCACGGCGATGCGAATCGCGTAGACGTTGTTTACCTCAGTGTGTATGGACTTTGAAGCCGACTATGACTGGTGCTGGGTTGGTGCGCTGGGCAAGCAATATCGTGCTACTTTGACGTTGGTGTCAATCTAAACAGCAAGATTCGGGTAGCTTTAGCCAGCTCCTGCTGGACGCAGTCGAAGCACGCGGGATACAAGCACAGCCTCAGCCTCGAAAATGTGCGCGGTTTTACCGGCAAGGCATGTCGGGAGGGTTTGCCGCTGTGGTGCGATTATCACACAGAACCAGTCCGGGGCACCCCTGAGCAGAACTGCCTTCGTTGCACACAAACTCCGTTTACACCAAACAGTTCATCTTTGTGAACTCGAGTAACATCGACAAAGCCACTACACCCGAAACGACGGGGTCGACGTCCGCCTTTTGGGGTTTCAACAGCAGACCACCGCAGAAGCCGCGAGAGCAACCATCCTTGCACAAGGTGGAGGAAAGCAGAAGTTGAAGTTCACCATACTATCTGCGGGTAGCTGGCGCTTATTCTCGCCGATGGAAATGCCACCGACCAGCCGTCAGTAGGCTCTCGCACGGTGGTTCGGTAGGACCGTGACATCGCAATGGGGCATGTCAGGAGATACAAGATTGACGGACACCCGCACAATCGACAGTCCTCTGGGTCACTGCTTTGTCGTACCAGCGAACCGCGATCTCGAGTTCAAACCCGAGTGTTTTTTCTCCTTCGCATTCGACTATGGAAGCTTTTGTCGAAACGCACCCCGCGCGACGTTCAGGACTACTGAACTCTAGACTGCCACCGCAACCCCTCGGACACATCAAGTTCATCATCACACTCATCTTTGAGCTCATCGTCCAGAAATTCCACCAAGAACGGGCACAAAAGTGCCAACAGCGGACCGGCCAGTAGTATAGCCGGCACATATGGTGTGACATCCAGTAGCAGAAAGTCTTGTGGCAAAAGTTTTTTTTTTTCTGAAAAGTTTTTTTTTTTGCGCGCGCGCGCGTAAATTTCTGTGGGCCGACGGACATGGGCCAAAAAAAAAAAAAAACCGCCTACCCTTATATCCAAAAGTCAAACTTTCGTTTCGCTTATATCCAAAAAGCCAAATTTCGTTTCGCTTATATCCAAGCCTGGATATAAGCGAAACGCAAATTTGACTTTTGGATATAAGCGAAACAAAATTTTGCTTTGGATATTAGCGAAACGAAAATTGGCTTTTTTGGATATAAGCGAAACGAAATTTGGCTCATTGGATATATATATCAGTGAAACAAAATTTTGTTTTGGATATAAGCGAAACGAAATTTGGCTTTTTGGATATAAGCGAAACAAAAATTTGTTTTGGATATAAGCGAAACGAAATTTGGCTTTTTGGATATAAGCGACACGAAATTTGGCTTTTTGGATATAAGCGAAACGGAAATTTGGCTTAGTGTGAAAGGGTCACTCAACAGCTCAGCGAAATTGACTGAAAGGGAGATGTGCTAATCTCTACACGGCGCCCAGGCTGGCTGTTGACTGCTATCGTTTGGCATTCCTGCATCGTATCATCTGCAACATGCACTGCCAAAGTGCAAAACCACCAGCGTTACGCTGCTCGCGCTGTAGTATGCAGATCGAAACAAGAGGCGAACGTGAGGGAAGAAGCTTGGAGAAGGGCGAGAAAGGCACGAGAAGAACAACTGCGGCCGCTTTTATCATCGGGCACTTTTAGCACCACTTGGCGGAACACCAGTTGTGTGCTAGCATACATTTAGAGTAGTCATACGACTCGACTCACGGCTACAGAAACAGCTTAAATGAATACTTCCGGTCACGAGTCTTTTCACGTGCATTGTCCTCTGCAAAACGGCGAATTGGACTGGTCGTCTTGCTCTCGTTTTCGGCTGACTCCATCGCGGTGTAGCCAGTGTGACTAGTAGTTCCACGCAGAGGGAATCAAGAAGACAAAATGTTACCGTCTCCTCAATGAAGTGTCATTGTTTGTATAAACACCTGCTTTGTAGGAAATGCTTGAGGAGACTGCCAGTTGCGATAGATCAAAGGAGGTAAATGTGCTGTAGCCCACACGACACAGGTAAATCTGGGTTTAGTGGCGGGCGTAAGCGTTCAACAAAAAAGGCCCGCTTTGTAGTTTGTTAGATTGTTTTCTCCCCCTCTAGCTTCCTTCGAAATGAGCACCTCTAGCCTCCTTCGAAATGAGAACAAAGAAGTCCCTCGAGTATTTTTTCATTTCCCGGTGCTGAACTCGCTCGTTGAGCTTCGTGAAAGCAAGAAACCGGAGTGGAAAGCAGCACTCCGAAGCGGGCACATAGTCCGCGTCCTCGCCAAGGCGTGCCAACAACCGGGTCTTTCCCAGGACCCCGCGCAGTAGCACAGTGGAGCTTGGAAATCCAAATCATCCGCCTCGTCGTTGTCGGAATAAGACTACCAGCAGATTCTCGCGAATCGGACCACTGCCAACTGTTCAGATGTTTCCGCACCCGGATGCAGAGACAAGGAGAACGTTAATTTACCCTATTGCTCGGCCGCGTTGATGTCCGCATTGTCGCAGTAGCCCCTCACCCACAGGACCTCCGGGTTTTTCCGCAGAACCGCGACGACGGGGTCTCCTTTCCGGGGATTCCGCGTGCGGGTTCCCGCACTCGTGTAACTGTGGCCTGCGGCTGCACTGCGTTAGGGCCGTGGCGAGCACCACGAGCGCACACAGCTCTGCGTCAGTGCCGGAGCTGATCCTGCCTTGGACTTTGGCCCCGTAGGCCGTTGGACGCCGACGCGGACTGACCCTTTGCCTTCTCGTTCAAAAAGAACTCCCGTGATTACCCCGCCTTCGGCTTCGGCTTTTCGAAGGGCCTTCCACGCTACGATGAACTTTGTGTTTCTTTCATTTTTGATCCCAAACTAAAGCATCAAGGCTTGGCGCACCTTGGGGCTTGGCGCTCGCGCTGAACACAAGCTCGTCGAGACGGTCAGCCGCAGGGCAGGGCGGACGGGGGGTTGTCGCACTGTGCTGCCTCCGACTCAAGCTTTGCAAGCTGTGGTTGACCGTCACGTTCCTGGACCAGGAGCGGCCTTTTTCTTCTTCTTCTTTTCTCATTTTTGATCCCCGTTGCTACTTCAGGGTTCTTCGAGAAATCTGTACTGCACGGCTTCGCCGACGAAAAACGATTAAAGGTGGCGACGAGACCTACCACCAATACACGCCAGGTGGACCCCCTTGGCAGTGACAATACCGGACACTACGTTGTTGACGTGTAGTACCGGGGAACCTTTCCCCCCAGGACCGATGGAAATCTCAATTAAGCGACGGGCTTGTGCCAACCTGCCCGAGTAGGCAAAGAAATGCGTAGTTTTGTTTTATTCTTTTACTTGTGAAAACGTGAACCCTACTTGAAGCACGCCCAAGTTTGGGCCTTCTCTTCACGTAGGTTTTTTCCCCGCTTGTTTGAGGCTCTCCAGACGTGTGAACTGAATCGGTTCAATGATCTTGTGTATGGTATGAGTTTGCTCATTGCTCAAGCGTACATTTACAGACGTTGCAAAAGTACGCCCGCACGCAGACAGTGCTCCGTTGTGCTGCCAAGACCTCAGGGGATAGTCGGCGACTGTAGCCCGCCACACCCACAATGACCAATGACCCGCGGCATCAGTGCGGGTCTCCTATCAACACCTCACATCGAGAAGAAAGAGCGACTGGTCAGGAACTGCCTCGTTGGGCTCGTTCTGCGAGAAGCGCCATTTCCTCATCACAGGAGAGCCGCAGGACGCACAGGGTCGACATTGGATCACGGGGCAGGCCGTCAATGATCGGACGCTCGGTACGGGAGAGGATGGCCATATCGGTCAGAGAGTCCACGACAGAATACTCGCCACGTAACACATTGAACCGGTCTGCGCCTTTCTTGCCTTCCACCCGAATGGGTAAGGAGCAGTTCAGCTTGCCCGGAAAGTGCTTCCTCATAGTATTTGAGACGGCGCGGCCCGCGAAGCTGCGCAGGAAAGTTTGCTCGGCCTGTATGTCGTCAGAGGAAACAAAAAACGTGCGGGTATTAAATCGAAGACGCACGTCGGCCACGACGTCGCCCATGTCTAGGGGCATCCTGGCACCAGTGCGGATGTGCACGCCGACTGTGTTCTTCGGGTTGATCGAGTGTCTCTGGGTGAATATGTCAACACGGCGAATAATCGCGGGATTGATCCGGTAGTTGTAGTACTGCAGGGCCCGCCTGACCTGCTTTGTGTTGTGTTGGTGTTGGGATGCTTTGTCCAAAAATGAAGAGCGTGTGTGTATGCATCTCAAGCTTCCAGCTTGAAGCGATCAACCTTTCTGCACTTCTTGTTACTTTACTCCAGACAGCTTTGACTTCCAGACACGCTGCTCTCAGGCTCTGTGACTATTTGCAAAACGAACGGAAGCAAGGCATCGTCCTTGGGGAGTCGCGGCCGGAGCGGGAGAAGTTGCTGCGTCACGGGTTTGCGGGGGTTCGCAACAACTCAAGGTCTTTGCATAGGCGGCGCATCTCGTCCAGCAACATGCGTGGCCGGTTTTTTCAGGTTGGCTGGGCTGTGTTCCACAGACACGGTCTGCGGACGCTATCAAATTCTGAAATTCGGTGTCTTTGAAAATGTTACTGCGCGTGGGTGTGCATAGGTCCGCTACGGTAGTGGATAGTGCGGGGTTCGTTCATACGGCATGAAGAAAAAGTCCACATACGTCCTGCAGCACGACGCCTTTCGCCAATCTGTCGGTATGATACAAGATGTTCGTTCGCAGTCCGCGCCTGCGTGGAGTTGGCTTCGTTAAAAGCGTGAAACAAGACGAACAACCCATCGAACACAGGACAACCACCGGTACCATGCTATGCACCTCAAACGCAGTGTTGTGGGTATCTGCAGTCGTGCGCTTCAGGTGGCCGCCGCCAGGCTGCCTTTATCCCATAGCTGCTGTTGCTGATTGCAGCCTTGCTCTTTTGAAACGAAACGTAAGGTACCTCTGGCGGTCTTGAGCCCAGCGGACCACGGGATCGGTAGGACCTGCATGAACTTTGCGGGCATCGCCGCAGAGCCACTGCGCGTCACCACGAGGGGCTGTGTGTGTGTGTGGCCAGCAAGCATTCTCGGTTTCTTCCGTTTTATGGGGTGGCCTCGTGACTAGTAGTTCTTCACGCATGCGCTCAGCGATGGTCGAGCAGTGAGTAAACGACACAGCGGGTTCCCTTGCACATTGTTCGCACAGCCCAAAAGGACCTCGCTTAGACTGATTCGAGCGATTGCAAGCGCATGAAGCACGACACGGTACGATCGACGAAGTAGTCACCAATGCAGTCCATCGCTGCAGATTTTCTGCAGTCTACCTTCATACTCTGGGTGGAGAAAGCCGTCGATTTCGGTCCAACTTCGAACATGAACGAAGTTTGCGACGCCATTGGTTGCAGAGACAATGGCCGACAATACATTCTCAGTTCTTGTACATGACAAGACATTCTCAATTCTTGTACATGACAAGACATTCTCAATTCTTGTACATGACAAGACATTCTCAATTCTTGTACATGACAAGACATTCTCAATTCTTGTACATGACAAGACATTCTCAATTCTTGTACATGACAAGACATTCTCAATTCTTGTACATGACAAGACATTCTCAATTCTTGTACATGACAAGACATTCTCAATTCTTGTACATGACAAGACATCCAGATGGGGCACCTTCCTGGGTCCAGTCTTATCTTGAGCTTGTGGAGTGTGTTGACGACACTCCACAAGCTACGTACACTCGCTGAGCGAAAACATGCTTATTGTAGCAAACCGTCGATTCGTCACAGGTCCTTCTCCAATCACTCGAAGTCTGCTGACGCCATGAGACTTCGCTCGAGACGCACGTGAATTGCCATTTGTAGCAGCTAGTGTACTCCTGCCGACTTCGCACAGGTAATCAAAAGAAAGACTGCGAACATGAACTGCAAGGTCCGGAAGGTGAAGAGGCGGCACCCCTCAGAGGATACGACTCGAAAAGAAATGTGTATTTTTAAGGATGGTGGGAAAGAAAATGCGGACCAGATCGATCCGACGTGTGTAAAATAAGGTCACCGTTCGGCGGTTGGAAACTGCACCAAGGTCGCGAGAATACTCGAGAGACGTCGTCTAGAAACAGCATCCTACTAGCAGCTGGTCGTCTTTTGATGCATGTTCCTTCGCAAGTCGCGGCTTTCTCGAGTACAATCGCTATGCAGGCGCGTATCCAAAGTAAGAATAGTTTATCGCACACCAGAGAAAAAGAAGAGAGTGTTATTACTCGTCATCAGGAGGACTCCTGCAATCGTGAGCAGCAAAACCAAGTCAACTATTCCTACAGTACTTTGTACTTTCAAAAAAAGAAACTTTGTTTGTTTATTGTCGCAGGCGGGATGAACAGGGAAAGGAAGATTGGCATGGGATGGTTCTCGTCTTGACCAGAAACGAGTTGTCGGAGGGGGTAAGCCGAAATCAAGAAGGCAAGCAATCACTTTGCCTCCCGGTATGGATCTTCAGCTTTGCAGTACGAGCCATTCAGTCGCTGCAAGTAGTTCAAGCTGGTTGTTCTGGGCGCCAGAACTTTCTATGGACAAAAGAGAAGTAGGCGGAAAACGTGGACTTTGTTTGTACAAGGAGGTCAAGAAACGTAGCTCGGGATGACTCGGCTCACATAGCAGCGATAGCCTTGTCGACGTCGTCTGTCTTGCCTGCTTCGAGCAGCTTTTCCCACTTGATCAGCTGGGCCACGCCGTCGATGACCATGTTGACAAGTTCGACTTCACTCTTGCCGATCCTGTCAGCGTTCGAGATGTCCCACTTGCCGCCGGAGGAGGCGGAGTCGACACCCGCGGTTCCACGAGCCTGCAGCCTCATCTTCTTCAAGGCATCCTTCCAGTCCGATCTAGCCGACATCAACGGCAAGTTAACCATCGTGCCTGCACGCAGTCCTGTGCCCAGGTTCGATGGGCACGTCAGAACCCATCCCAAGTGGTCGTTGTGCATGAAGTCTGACCCTTCCGTCTTCAGCACCTTTTGCACCTCTTCGCACGCCCGCACGAATCGTCCGAACGTCTCCTTCATGTTTTTGTCACGCTGCATGCTCACAATCCTCAAGTGGTCCTCCTCGCCCACCCACACGAACAGGTTCTTCGAATCGTTGTGGAACACCCCACGCCCGTCGGGCCAGTGCCGGCCCATGCCACTAGCAAGCAGCAGCGTGCTGTCAGGTTCCTGGAAGAGGTTCCCCATCGCCCGCAGCTCCTTCTCCTTCTCCTCCGACATCCCGTTAGGCTTTGCCGAGTACGAGTGCGACCCGTGCAGCGGGAAGTAGTCTCCCTTCAAGTCTGCGCCCATGTTCGCAAGCCCCTTCACGCACAGCGCCTCCAACCTTCTCCTCTCTTCGAACCCAATCGTCGGCGGCAGCTTGAAACCCCGAAGACTCCTTCCTGTCCGCACACGTGTCGTCTCGACGTACTTACCATCCGGATCCATGTCCGTCGTGCTCACCTTCGACAGGTCCAGGTCCGTCGGCTGCTTCGCTTCCGGACCATATCCTCCGTGACGCGCGTCGATGATGGGGTCGAACAGTTCCTTGAATACTTCGTAGCTTTCCTCGTCTCCAGCTGTCAGTCCCACCGTCTTGATGTGCGGGTGTCCCTTGTTGTCCATCCCAGTCTTGATACACTGGGCCAGTGTCACTCCGTTCGGCGTCTTCCTGTCCTTCAACTTGGCGTACACGTCTTTGTGCTCCCTCAGGAACTCTGTCATGAAGTTGTTATGCTGCGACAAGTCGGGCAGCTCTGCAGGCGACACCCCGTCAGGAGCGAACGTTGCCTCTTTCTCCGGGCAGTTGTACGGCTTGTCACCACATCCCAGTTGGATCCATCCCTCCAGCTTCTTAACTCCGCGAGCCAGCCCGTGCGGAGGGTAGTCGAAGTACTCTGCGAGCCACGGTCGCGCATCCGTAGGCTTCTCCTTCACCAGCTCCTGAATCGCTCCGTCCACAAGATCAGCAACGTTCTGCTTTCGCAGGTACTCGAGATTAGCGGGGTCCTTCTCCATTTTGCTGAGCTTTATTTATGTTGTGGTGTGCGCTACCTGTCATCGTTCCTTTGTGGTTCAGATGCACTGATACACGAAAATATGTCGACTCAGCACGTTTCAAGCAAGAAAGCGTCGCGAAAACGGGCGACTGGTTTTAAGGATGAAAGCTGCAGGACGCATGTGGATACATCAGCTACGCCTACTCAAAGGTTGAGAATAGGTCGAGGAGTCGAGGAAGCGATTTCCCCAATGCCTCCTATCTGTCCTCTTCTTTACCTACTGTAGCTCCTGTTTTTTTAGGTTCTAGGAAACTCCGGAGTGAACCAGTTACAAGATGTTTCGATGGGTCTAGTAGTCTTCCGCTTCTCCTCAGCTTCGACGACCGACCGCACGTCAACACCGCAACCGACCTTCACCAGGGTAGCCAGGCATAGTTTCACCATCTTCTGTCCCAACAAGTGTTCTTGACCTCAAATCCCTCCAAATCAGGATCCTCAAGGATTGGCGCATTTCCATTTCCCTCTCAGAGTTTGCACATTACATTCGACAGCGCTTGTTGTCATAAGACAATGACGGTTCACTCCTACTCCCACCGCACGGTAGGACAAGCAAGGAGTTAGAATGGTGCATCTGTACCCATGACTGCTGCCCCGTTTTTCTCTTTCGTTTCATTATGTGACTATAAGCAACTTCACCGTTCCCGCTACCGACAACAACAACAAACAAAGAGAAAGAGACAAAAGGAGGAGTGCGAACTGCAGACATTGAACGGTGGCTGGAAAGAAAGGGAAGTGCGGTGTTTCGTAGTGTACTGTCCGAAATTCGAAAGAAAGTTTGTCAGGGAAACTATATCCAAAAACGTGTAAGGAAGACGCTCAAGACCCACTCAGGGTAGTATCAAGAACTGGAAAAGGAGAAGTAGGGAGAACACTCTTGCGCTGTGTAAACCTTTGGCGCAACTCGCATCATCTTGGTACGGGACGGACAGCATTCAAGGTATTATTTGTACAAGTACTGAAGGGAACGGTAATCTCAGGATCGCTCACATAGCAGCGATGGCTTTGTCGACGTCGTCTGACTTGCCTGCTTCGAGCAGCTTTTCCCACTTGATCAGCTGGGCCACGCCGTCGATGACCATGTTGACAAGTTCGACTTCACTCTTGCCGATCCTGTCAGCGTTCGAGATGTCCCACTTGCCGCCGGAGGAGGCGGAGTCGACACCCGCCGTTCCACGAGCCTGCAGCCTCATCTTCTTCAAGGCATCCTTCCAGTCCGACCTAGCCGACATCAACGGCAAGTTAACCATCGTGCCCGCACGCAGTCCTGTGCCCAGGTTCGATGGGCACGTCAGAATCCATCCCAAGTGGTCGTTGTGCATGAAGTCTGACCCTTCCGTCTTCAGCACCTTCTGCACCTCTTCGCACGCCCGCACGAATCGTCCGAACGTCTCCTTCATGTCCTTGTCGCGCTGCATGCTCACAATCCTCAAGTGGTCCTCCTCGCCCACCCACACGAACAGGTTCTTCGAATCGTTGTGGAACACCCCACGCCCGTCGGGCCAGTGCCGACCCATGCCACTAGCAAGCAGCAGCGTGCTGTCAGGTTCCTGGAACAGGTTCCCCATCGCCCGCAGCTCCTTCTCCTTCTCCTCCGACATCCCGTTAGGCTTTGCCGAGTACGAGTGCGACCCGTGCAGCGGGAAGTAGTCTCCCTTCAAGTCTGCGCCCATGTTCGCAAGCCCCTTCACGCACAGCGCCTCCAACCTTCTCCTCTCTTCGAACCCAATCGTCGGCGGCAGCTTGAAACCCCGAAGACTCCTTCCTGTCCGCACACGTGTCGTCTCGACGTACTTACCATCCGGATCCATGTCCGTCGTGCTCACCTTCGACAGGTCCAGGTCCGTCGGCTGCTTCGCTTCCGGACCATATCCTCCGTGACGCGCGTCGATGATGGGGTCGAACAGTTCCTTGAATACTTCGTAGCTTTCCTCGTCTCCAGCTGTCAGTCCCACCGTCTTGATGTGCGGGTGTCCCTTGTTGTCCATCCCAGTCTTGATACACTGGGCCAGTGTCACTCCGTTCGGCGTCTTCCTGTCCTTCAACTTGGCGTACACGTCTTTGTGCTCCCTCAGGAACTCTGTCATGAAGTTGTTATGCTGCGACAAGTCGGGCAGCTCTGCAGGCGACACCCCGTCAGGAGCGAACGTTGCCTCCTTCTCCGGGCAGTTGTACGGCTTGTCACCACATCCCAGTTGGATCCATCCATCCAGCTTCTTAACTCCGCGAGCCAGCCCGTGCGGAGGGTAGTCGAAATACTCTGCGAGCCACGGTCGCGCCTCCGACGGCTTCTCCTTCACCAGCTCCTGAATCGCTCCGTCCACAAGATCAGCAACGTTCTGCTTTCGCAGGTACTCGAGATTAGCGGGGTCCTTCTCCATTTTGCTGAGACTTTATTTAGTTGTGGTGTACGCTACCTGTCATCGTTCCTTTGTGTTTCAGATGCACTGATACACGAAGTGATTCCTCAGACTGTTTCTCTTCCCATCGACACGTTTGCTGGATGCCCCGCGGGGGCAGATCCGAAGAACTGGATGCCAATTTCACCTAACTACCCCTCCCGTGTAATTGAGATCTATTCTCGTAATTTGCCCAAAAGTGTCCCAATTGCAAGCGCTAATGTACTTCTATTGTGGCACGGTGACACCTGTACCGAAGAAAAAAAGCGAGCCCGGACACCCCGTTGCTGCGTGATGACCTGTAAGGGGAAACACCAGCATGAGAATGGAAAATATCATGGTCCTCTGATGCTGTGAGCTTTGTTGTTTTCCTTCCCGGTGTTGACATCGCCTCGCAGGCACTCCGAAGTCACAGCTTCGGCCGCCTGCTTTTCGTGCGAGGGACATTCTATAGTCTGGGGTTGATCATTTGCGGCTTACAAGTTCACAGTTGTTGGAGTTAAGCGTGTGAGAATTCGCTCTTCATCACATCCAAACCACCAAAGACTTTCTACTTGGAGAACAACTGCAGATCGGGGTCTCCTGATGCAACATCTGAAAACAAGGCAAACATACCGAGTGTCAGAAATTCAGATGCATCTTCCTGACACCTACCATCAAAGGCCGCGTTTCTTCGTTTTCCCCTCCTGAACTTTTCGTGCAGTGTGTCAATCCAGTGGTGCTCCCATTTGTACATGTCCATTAACCTAAACGCGTGTAATTGAGACCCCAGTCTCTAATACAAGCGTTTCCTGCTGTCTCAATTACACGGGGAGAAAATCTTAGTTTCGTGTTCAGGCGCTACTTGCCTCTCATGTGGAGGGTAGGTACTGAAAAGAACAGACACCTTGACTCCTATCAGTTGCAACACAATGTGTCAACTCAGCACGTTTCAAGCACAAAAGTCGCGAAAACGGGCGACTGGTTGTCAGGATGAAAGCTGCAGGACGTCAGCTACGCCCATATAAAGGTTGAAAATAGGTCGAGGAAAGCGATTTCCCCATGACTCCTGTCCTTCGTTTGACCTGGCGTAACTCCTGTTTGGCCTATTACCTGTTCTAGCTATTTCGAGGGACACTTCGAAGTGAACCAGGCACCCGCCTCTCCTCAGCTTCGACGAGCGATTTGCACGCCAACAACGCAACCGACCTTCACCAGGGTAGCCAGGCATTGTTTCACCATCTTCTGTCCCAACAGGTGTTCTTGACTTCCTCAAATCCCCCAGTTCCAGTAAATCAGGATCCTCAAGGATTGGCACATTTCCATTTCCCTCTCAGAGTCTGCGCATTGCGTTCCGAGAGCGTTTGTTGCCATAAGAAATTGACGGTTCAACTAGTCCTATCTCACGGTAGGACAAGCAAGAAGTTAGAATAGGGCGTCTATACCCATAACTGCTACCGCGGGTTTTCTCTTTGGTTTCATCATCTGTGACTATAATCATCTTCACCGTTCCTGCTACCGCGACCTGTTTCGAGACAGAAACAAAGCGAAAGAGACAAAAGGAGAAGTGCGAAATGCAGACATTGAACGGTGGCTGGAAGGAAAGGGAAGTTGCGGTGTTTCATAGTGTACTGTCCGAAAATCGAAAGAAATGTGAAAACGGGTTGAAAGCTTGTTCGTAAAACTATATCCGAACCGTGTAAAAAAAGGAGAATTAGGGAGAAAACTCTTGCGGTGTGTAAACCTTTAAATGGAAAACTATATCCGAAACGTGTAAAAAAGGAGAAATAGGGAGAACACTGCGCCGTGTAAACCTTTGGCGCAACTCGCATCATCTTGGTACGGGACGGACATCATTCAAGGTATATTTGTACAAGTACTGAAGGGAACGGTAATCTCAGGTTCGCTCACATAGCAGCGATAGCCTTGTCGACGTCGTCTGTCTTGCCTGCTTCGAGCAGCTTTTCCCACTTGATCAGCTGGGCCACGCCGTCAATGACCATGTTGACAAGTTCGACTTCACTCTTGCCGATCCTGTCAGCGTTCGAGATGTCCCACTTGCCCCCGGAGGAGGCGGAGTCCACACCCGCCGTTCCACGAGCCTGCAGCCTCATCTTCTTCAAGGCATCCTTCCAGTCCGACCTAGCCGACATCAACGGCAAGTTAACCATCGTGCCCGCACGCAGTCCTGTGCCCAGGTTCGATGGGCACGTCAGAATCCATCCCAAGTGGTCGTTGTGCATGAAGTCTGACCCTTCCGTCTTCAGCACCTTCTGCACCTCTTCGCACGCCCGCACGAATCGTCCGAACGTCTCCTTCATGTCCTTGTCGCGCTGCATGCTCACAATCCTCAAGTGGTCCTCCTCGCCCACCCACACGAACAGGTTCTTCGAATCGTTGTGGAACACCCCACGCCCGTCGGGCCAGTGCCGACCCATGCCACTAGCAAGCAGCAGCGTGCTGTCAGGTTCCTGGAACAGGTTCCCCATCGCCCGCAGCTCCTTCTCCTTCTCCTCCGACATCCCGTTAGGCTTTGCCGAGTACGAGTGCGACCCGTGCAGCGGGAAGTAGTCTCCCTTCAAGTCTGCGCCCATGTTCGCAAGCCCCTTCACGCACAGCGCCTCCAACCTTCTCCTCTCTTCGAACCCAATCGTCGGCGGCAGCTTGAAACCCCGAAGACTCCTTCCTGTCCGCACACGTGTCGTCTCGACGTACTTACCATCCGGATCCATGTCCGTCGTGCTCACCTTCGACAGGTCCAGGTCCGTCGGCTGCTTCGCTTCCGGACCATATCCTCCGTGACGCGCGTCGATGATGGGGTCGAACAGTTCCTTGAATACTTCGTAGCTTTCCTCGTCTCCAGCCGTCAGTCCCACCGTCTTGATGTGCGGGTGTCCCTTGTTGTCCATCCCAGTCTTGATGCACTGAGCCAGTGTCACTCCGTTCGGCGTCTTCCTGTCCTTCAACTTGGCGTACACGTCCTTGTGCTCCCTCAGGAACTCTGCCATGAAGTTGTTGTGCTGCGACAAGTCGGGCAGCTCTGCAGGCGACACCCCGTCAGGAGCGAATGTTGCCTCCTTCTCCGGGCAGTTGTACGGCTTGTCACCACATCCCAGTTGGATCCATTCCTCCAGCTTCTTCACTCCGGGAGCCAGCCCGTGCGGAGGGTAGTCGTTTTCCATTGTTGCGAAGTTGAAGCTTTTCGAGTTGTGAAGAACCTGACACATGAGTTATGAATTTTGGTTTGAATGCAAGAGAATGGCATCCTTGTGATCTCCTCTTAGCTCATTGGTGATGTCGCCTTTTCTGGTTTTGTGTTGTCGGAGGGGTTGATCTCTACTCTCCACCATTTGCTCACACAAAGCAGTCCACCTTTATCCTCAGGGAATTGCCTGGTGCCGTCTATCGAGGTGCCGGCCGGACGGTACGTACACAATCCGTCAGGCCATTCGTTATGTCCAGAAGCGGCATAGTATGTTTTTGACGAGGCATCGGAGACGGACATCTCCCCAGATATGACGATGATAGCGGGCGGGCCGCAAGATGGAGCGGCTTCGACGGTACCACCAGCAGGAAGGAACAGGAGGAGGCTGCTCCCCGGTATGTAGCCGACTCTGTGCCTTGACAAACACGCAGCGACGAGAGGGAGTGCGAAGTGCACTGAGGTGAAATGCAATCGAAGTGACGTGCATTCGGACGGAGTCGGTGGCGTGCTAAACCCACTAAGCAAGTGGGGGCGGCTCCAAACGTGAGAAGAACTGAAGTTTAGCAGGTCCGCCAGCCCCTCCTCAAATGGTGATGCGGATAACTCGATCCTGTTTGTCTGCCACGCGTATGGCAAGTTCCACGCACAACTGAGAGCGGAAAACCGATTCGTTGGGCCGCCTCCTCAAGCATGTGTACCAAACGACCTTCTGAAAAGCTACCGCCAGACCGGCAAGTCAAGAAAGGAAGGCTGCTTTCGATGGTCTGGTCCTAGGAAGCGGTTGTGAGCTGGCGTCACTTCCTGTGATCGTAGCAGTAGAAGATAGCATGAAGGCTCAACACGTTTCTACGCCGGTCCGCTCCTATCTCCTGGAACTGCATTGCGTTGCCGCTGTCTTTCTCGGTCCATCGGGCCATTCAGAAAATGGAAAGTAAGCAGCCAAATGCGAATACAAGAGAATCGGTTAGTTCTTCGCTTGTAGCGTTGTGATCTTACAACTAGACTGTGCGTGCATTCTATTGGCACGATGAGCTCCGAGTGCGTGCCGGAGTTCGGCAGCTTTGGCTCGGTGATTTTCTCAGAGATTCGGGGGGGGGGGGTTGGTGTTCCTTTTTCGAATACTGCTTGAGAGGCTGAGCTCTTGACAATTACAGGAAACGGAACATTCTCATCCTTCGCTTTCGGGGGCCCGTTTGTTGGATAACCACGTTCCTCGCAGCAATGAGACCCGACGGGTGAAGCTAAACTGCCGAGTTCCAGTTGAAGGTGTCACGTTCCCAGGACAGATTTTCTTTTGCGCGCTAGCTTTCCAAACCTGCCAAAATACAGAACAAGTTACAATTTGCAGAAGAGCAGCAAGGAGAGAGAACGATCATTTTTGGACCAACCGTCCGAATTGCTGTCAGTTTCGATACTTCCACTCCGCTGTTTGCGGAAGGTACCAGGGAAAGCCTGCTACACGGGAGCCAAGCGCTTCACGTGTTCGGTACTGCAGAGCCACGGGCCGACGGGTCAAGTGGCCACCGATTTCCCGAACTAAAGCATCAAGGCGTGGCGCACCTTGGGGCTTGGCGCTTGCGCTGAACACAAGCTCGTCGAGACGGTCAGCCACAGGGGTTGTAGCACTGTGCTGCCTTCGACTCAAGTTTTGCAAGCAAGTGGTTGATCGTCACGTTCCTGGCCTTCTTCGTCTTCTTCTTCTTCTCCACTACGCTGTTCGCAAAAGACACCGCAACGACGTTCAGAAGAATTGCGTATAGTTCGTTCTGTTCCTTTGCTGCGTGAACTGTGTCTGAACGCGGCTTTTCCGCGTCGCTAGAGGCTGCCTTTCCGCGTTGAGCAGATTTTGATTTTGCAACAGGGATGAGAGGGGGGAAAGGGCAATAAGGGGAGGTGCTAGGCCTCCTCCAAGGGCTTCCTAACAAAGGAAATCCCTTTCAGTAAGGTGACCGCCGCGAATATCACGGTATCGACATTTATCTGGTAGGTCGCCTGAAATGACATTTGCTTTGCCATTGCCAAGCTGCAGCCACCCTACGGGTCAAGTGGTTACCGACTTCCCAAACCGAAGCATCAAGGCGTGGATATCTTCGGATTTTTATGATCTCTAATCAAGAGCGAACCCGGACAACGACAACAATGTACGCACAAGTCCGCGATGTCGTAGTAGTCGCAAACTCTGAACAAGGTGACCGTGGGAGACGAATGGGATGCGGTGAGGGTCGACGTATTCGCCAGGTCCCACGAGAAACTGAGCACAGATCCATCCCAGGGCACTTGGCTGCTTTCATCGGGGCGGTGTCGCGACGTTGGCCACAAACCAGGGCTTATCTCCTGTCCCAAGCCCAGAGAGCTTGGGACAGGTACCAGGGAAAGCCTGACACGGGAGCCAAGCTTCACGTGTTCGGTACTGCAGAGCCACGGGCCTACGGGTCAAGTGGCTACCGACTTCCAAACTAAACATCCAAACCGAAACATCAAGACTTGGCGCACCTTGGGGCTTGGCGCTCGCGCTGAACGCAAGCTCGTCTGCCTCCGACTTAAGCTTTGCAAGCTGTGGTTGACCGTCACGCTCCTGGACCAGGTGCGACCTTTTTTCTTTTCTTGTCCCAAGCAGATCTATTGTGTCTTCGCGCACCAGACATCCCGGACTTGTACTCCTGCTCGTTGTCCTATCTTCTTTCGCCCTTTCTATTTTTTGTGTCGAGATGGAGGGACAATTCCCACCTCAACACCCCACCTCAACAGGGACATTTGCAGGTGAAACCCCGCGAACTTGCGATCCTTACCCAAGGGATCTGGGATCTCTCAAGGAGTGCAGGCAACACGGACCCACCCATCCCCTTCTTTTGGCAAGCGGTTGGCGTGCCGAGCGTTTGCCGCGACGAACGCTTGAATATTGCAATACGCAAGTGCCGCCTACCCCGAGGTACTCAGCAGCACCCCAAAGCAGGGGGGTTTAGTGTTTGGACAGAACTTGCTTGGGGGAGAGAAAATAGAAAATCGAGGGCCCCGGGCCGCCGCCCGCTCCCACGATCGGTTTGCTCCTTTGCATACAGAGTCCTGCAGTTTCTGCGAGTTCATTCCTTAATACCGGCTCCCTTTGTGTTGCGCGGCTGTGTCATGGCAATCTTGGCCTGTCGAATGTGGCAGCATTCCACGTATTGAGCCAGTCTATCCCCGTTGCAGGCCTTACGTTCAGCCAGGGCTTACACATCTCTTTAGTCTTGGAGCTAAATACCTACTGAAAATCAGTACGTAGGGTGAACCACCTATGCTCTATTCCTTTTTTGCCTGACCCTACGTACTGATTTTCAGTAGGTATTCAGCTCCAAAACTAAGAGCTGCGTAAGCCCTGCCCCGTTGATAGACTCATAGGTTTGGATCAGAGTGCTAAGAATTGGCGGCGATAATCTGCCGCTTCGCACGTACACTGACTGTGCTCGACAGCAGCAGGCAGTTCGATGCAGTTCCAGGGAATGGAGGTGGGCCGGCTCACGTATGTATCTCGTCCGGGGACGGAATGCCGACAAAGGAAGAAATGCCGCAGACCCGCGTGTACTGGGATGCATTGTTGCGACGATGTTCTAGTCAACATCTTTGGGGTCGCAATGCCTGGCACGTGAACATGATCGCAGCATGTATGGATTCTTCTCAAGCGGGACGCTGTTTCCTGAACCTCTTTTTTTGACGTGAAAAAAAAAAAGAAAAACAGGGTTGTTTGTTTGTGCCAGTTGCTCGATTTCCCACTTGTTTTCACCCTGTTTAGTTTTCAGGTTAGGAATACTGATCAACCACAAAAACACGTTGCCTACGTCTTTTCAAAATACTCGAGGGGTCGCCCAATGCTTATTTCGAAGAAGGCTAGAGTGGGAGATACAATACAACTGCAAAGGTCTTTTCGGTTGTCTGCTTACAACCGAGATTTACGTGTGCTTCGTGTGGGCTGCTGAACAATTCCTCCTCTAAGATTTGGATCCTTGTTGAGACTTTGCAACTGGCGGCCTCCTCGAGTATTCCGGGACAAAGCAGAGCGTTTTGTTTTCAAAGAAAAAGAAAAACAAAAAAAACATAGGTCAAACAGCATTGCAGCGGCAACAAGTGCGCTCGCGTCAGACTTGGTTCAACGCGGAGCCGTAGTCGGGCGCCAGACGGATTTCAAGACCGGGCGACCGGAGAAAACACTGTTTTCAACGTAAATGTATATAGCCGGCCCTTCCCCTCCCGGTCCAGTCTGCAATCCGCCGACGGGACTCACGTTGGGTTTGGGGCGGTTTGTTTTTACACACGACCCCGTCGTTCGATCGATCTTTTTTGGTTGTTTGTTGTCAAGAGGAGGACTTCCCGCCTGTCTCGCGGGGTCACACAGATGTCACACGCAGCAGAAGGCTACAGGGGGGCTAAATACAATTGTCTTGGAATACAATTGTGTCCTTTGAATACAATTGTCTTTTTTCTTGGCCGGTTTCAGAGTCCGTCCAGCTGAATAGAGTTGTGTTGGAACACAGTGCAGTTGCCTTGGAATACAATTGTGCACACGGTTTCTAATCGTGGACCCTCCACAACACAGGTCTGGACTCCGGTAGACTGGAGCCGGTGGTCACTTTTGTCAAGTTGTCAGTGACTGTTGTGAAACCGTGGGCTATTACGAGCCACTGCGCAAGCGTACTAAGTAGCGTGATGACCCGGCAGGGACGTGTCGTCGACGCCCAGTGCTGTGGCGTCGCCGACTATCTCTGCCGGCCGTAGAAGATTCTTCCGCAAAATCAGTGGAGAAGTAGAGTGATTTTGGAACGGCCCGTAGTGTAGGTGGCGCACGTCGGCGGAGCGTTTGTAGGTGGCGCATTGGAGACGAAATCGGCTCGTGCAGCTTGGCTACATGTTGTCCGGACTCCGCCCCGGGACCGGAGTCCCGGAGGGCCGGACTGTCTCCGTCTTGGCCGCGTGACAAGGCGACTTCTGTAGAAAACAATTGTATTCCAAGGCAATTCTATTCAACAACTGTCAAGTTCTGCCGGGGCAGGGATTGGCGTGCGTGCTTTGGAATACAATTGTATTTAGCCCCCCTGTAGCAGACCATCTGCCACACACGTTCGTGAGACCCCAAGTTCTGTTCATAAGAGCGTAGTTTACTGTGACTGCGAGCGCCAGCTCTCACAAACAGCTGACTCTCGCAAAGCACCGCTGACACCCCCAGACAACTATAGCGACCAGCTTTTGTTGAGAGTGTCGTACCGGCTGAGGGTTATTGGTTGTGAGCGCGTCAAGAAATTCTGAAGAAAGCTACTCCTAGAAAGGTTGCAGCCAAAGGTTTGGGCTCGTGAAGTCAGCTAATGTGTGCTACTTATGATGCGAACTCAGCAAAGGTCAAACGGTGGGAGCAGCAAGAACAAGCGTGAAGAGATCGTGAGATCTCACGGTTCGGGTCTTGTGTTTGTTTGATGTCGGCGGCACTTTTCTTAGGGAAGGTTCCTTGGTTGTGCTCGAGGCCCGAACATTGGTCAGCATTGAACGTGAGAGCCCCGACGAGGCGTGCTCGGGCAGGTCGTACCCTGTCCCTGTGGCGTGCGATTCTTTTGTCATTCGAGTGCAAAGAATTGTCAAGAGGCGATACAACCTGCAACGTTTTCTTGCGATTACCTCTTTGCTCGCGTCAGATCGTGCTTTCGCCTCGCGTTTGCTTCCTTCGTCTGTGCGACCTGCTTCACGCTTATCGCCGCTTGGTGGTACCCATGCAGCCGGCGATGCTAATGTTGTTTGTCGCGTTAATGTACAGGGAAAGACAGCGGCAGCCAGTTCAGGGAGTAGACCGTATCTTCCTCCCGGGTATGGGCGACCAGTGGACCTGTTTTCCAGTCTCCGGTTGACAATAGACTCATCTTTTCATGTAGGCGAACGTAGAACCTAGGCGCACGAACTAACAACACCTTTCACCAGCGCGCGTCACACGTCACGCGCCGATTGCCGGTGTCTACTACAGGGCCTCAGCCACGCTTCTTCCTTTTTTTTCTGAATGTCAACCGGCCTTTGATACGAGCGCGATGGGGCGTGACGAAAGTATTTACAGGCAGCCGGAATTCTAGGGGGGGATGGGAAAGTGAGTTCATTTCGATTTCGTATTAAGGCTTTTCCTGCACCCCGCTACCAGCTTCGGAATCAGAAGTTCGTGGCCAACGGGTTTCTGTCAAAGCAAACCTGGACATACTTCTTCTAAGTTTCCAGTGTGCGCGCAGGTTGATCGACTTCTTTTTCAGAGTTTTAGTTATATTTTGAGCCGGTTCATCCCCTCTTGATAGACCGTGATAGACCGAAGAATACAGCACCGGGCAATTCGATGCAGCTGACTAGGGATGGACCTGATAGACCGTGGTGGACTGTGATCCACTGTGACAAACAGCGGCAGGCACTTCGATGCAGTTTCAAGCTATAGGGACGGACCGGCTCATATTTTCGTTGAACTAGGAATTCTAGTCAACCACCAGAACACGTTACGCTTCAATACGTTGTGCAACCCGCAGGATGTATGTACTTGCCTGGAGGAGTAGCGTTGCCCTTTTTTAACCCTTTTTTCTCTCAGTGGGAGGACCACCGTTTAAGGGCCACAGATCAGCTCCTATACTCTGTTTGAAGCCTTGCTCTTCTGCTTATTTCTCTTTTTTCGCTGAGGGTGAAAAGCTTGCTAAAACGGGCTGGCACGTCGACCGCAGCGACTGTTGGCGCTGCGTTTGCGTAGGGTTGAGCGTGAGAGCTGGCTCACCAGCAGCCGCGTAAGGTAAGGGTGGCTTCTGGCGGTTGGAGCCGCGGGCGGAAAGTGGGCTCTGGTCATCTTGAATTGGGTTTTGACAATTCCAAAATGGTCGCGAGGACTTCGCTATCCTCGTCGATAGCGCCTTCATCTTCCGACCGCCCCGCACTGCACTCCACAAGCTATCGGCATCACGTGCATCATTTTTGGACTCAGTGTTGTCGTCACCGTCCAAAGTCACCGGTAGCAATGCTCCCCCCCCAGCTGGAACGATGAAAGGATGAAAAAATACTCGAGGGGCTGCCTTGTGCTGACTTCGAAGGGGCTAGAGGGGGAGAAACAATAACAACTGTAAAGTGGGTCTTTTTTGTTGAACGCTTACGCCCGCCACTGAACCCAGATTCACCTGTGTTTCGTGTGGGCTACAGCACATTACCTCCTTTGATCTTGCAGCTGGCAGCCTCCTCAAGTATTTCCTACAAAGCAGGTGCTTATACAAAAAAAGAAGAGAGAGATAGAGAAAGAGAGAGAGAGAGAGACGAGTTAGAGTGCAGGGACCATCTCTCCGGAGAGTATCCGGTCGCCCCACTATCAAGAACAAATGTGAAAACGCCAAACTCCCTGGAACCTGGAAAAACACAACCGGGGCTCGGTGTGTTTATCCGAAACAGGTTCAGGGTAGTTGATCTCAGGTAGGCCTTGTATACAGGGTGCACAGTTTTCTAAACCCTTCGTTGATCTTTTGGCCACGGCCCTTTGATACCTGGCGGCTCGCAGGGATTCGAGGTGGAATGAAAAGATTGTTTGTGCCGTCGCCCTAGCATTGTATAGCTACTAGGTCCGGCAGATTGACTCCGTCTTGCTTCCTCGGTGCGTTTGACATTCCATTTCGGTCAAGCCATAAGAAACCTGTGCTCTCCGGGTTGTCATTAGTGTCATCAGCCTGACGACGAAGAAGTGTGGGCTAAGCTTCCTGCGCTTGAGCCGAACTTGATTGGAGATTCATTGATTGCGAGCAACCACGCAAACCCTCTGGGAGCAAAAAGACTTGTCCTATTGAAAACTGGGGGGTCATCCACGCGGGCGAAGCCGTCTGCCTCCGATGGCAAGCAATCGTTTTTACTAAGAACGGACTTAACTTTAAGGGAAGCACTTAAGTCCGGAAGATGTATAACGGAAGCGCTGCTTCCGTTATATATTTTCCAGCCACCTCCGAGATCCAAACATGTTGTTAGGACGTGGTGCTTAGTACCGGTTATTCGAGAGCTGACACCCCGTGATTTGATCAAATCGCGTTAGAAGTGCAGGCTGTACTTCCCTCGCAAAACCCCTTGCTCCTGCGCTTCTCGCGCGTAGCGTGTGGAGCGCCAGAAGGTAGCGATCAGTCACGAAGCCCTCTGCAGACCAAAAAAGCAACCGGACACGCATGGGAGGTCCGCCTCGGCTAGATCACAGCCTCCGCGATGACCACCGAATGGTCATCCCGACGTCGAAGTCGATAATCCGCTGATCGAGGAGTGTAAAAATCCGCGACTCAGCAGGCGGCCGGTCGGGCACGTGCGACCCGTGCCCCTGCTTCCTGCTCGGCTTGCCGAAGGTGTACATGCCGTCGCAGAAGACGGCGGTGTGCTCCGACCCGGCAACGGCCGCGCAGCGTGGAGCTCCAGAAGACCGCCTCCGAGTTCCTAGGACATGTTGTTAGGACGTGGTGCTTAGCACCGGTTGTTCGAGAGCTGACACCCCGCGATTTGATCAAATCGCGTTAGAAGTGCGGACTGTACCTCCCTCGAAGAGCCCCCTTGCTCCTGCGCTTCTCGCGCGTAGCGTGCGGAGCGCCAGAAGGTTGCGACCAGTCACGAAGCCCTCTGCAGACCGAAAAATCAACCAGACACGGTTGGGAGGTCCGCCTCGGCTAGATCACGGCCTCCACGATGACCACCGAATGGTCGATCCCGACGTCGAAGTCGATAATCCGCTGATCGAGGAGCGTCAAGATCCGCGACTCAGCAGGCGGCCGGTCGGGCACGTGCGACCCGTGCCCCAGCTTCCTGCTCGGCTTGCCGAAGGTGTACATGCCGTCGACGCAGAAGACGGCGGTGTGCTCCGACCCGGCAACGGCTCGCAGGGCGTGTTTGTTGGAAAACCCCGGCACCGGCTGCGGGGTCAGCGAGTCGGCTTCGTCGCCGGTGCCCAGCTTCCCGAAGGCCGCTTCTCCGCACGTGTAGACGCCGAACTCCGTGCAAAACACGGTGTGGTACCACGCGCTGACCCCCCGGATGGACGCGACGTCCTGAAACGGCATCGCAACCGGCCGGATCTGCGGATGCGTGCGGTGTCCCAAGCCCAGCTGCCCGTAAGTGTTGCCTCCGCAAACGTACACGGCGTCTAGGCAGAGGACGACCGTGTGCTGGACCCCGCAGGCGGCGGAGCGGACGTTTCGGTTGGCGAAGAAGGGCACGAGTGTGGGGGTTGTACGGTTTTCGGTGTCACCCAGCATGAGCTGCCCGGCGCCGTTCCAGCCGTAGGTGTAGATGTTGCCGCGGTAAAACACGGCCACGTGGTGCGTCCCGCAGGCGATGAACCCGATGTCCCGCGGCTGCTCGAAGAACGGAATCCGCTCCGGCATCGCGACGGCGGTCGCGCCGCCGAGCCCGAGCTGGCCGTCGTCGCCGGTCCCGAAGGCGTACGCCCCGTCCTCGCACGCGATCACCGTGAACCGCTCCCCGCACCCAATGTGCCGCGCGACCTTCCGCCTGAAAAACGGGTTGATCACCGGCGCCACCTGCACGGTCAGCGGCCCCAGGCCGAGCTGCCCGTCGCGGCCTTCGCCGAACACGTGAATGTTGTCTGTTGATTTTGACAGAGTGAAGAGTTGGCTGGGAGTCCCGACGCTTTTAAGTCTCCGGATGATCGAAATCACGGTTGTGAAACGAATGGATTATTGTACATTATTGTATTTCCCCCGCCGACCAAGATTTTTCGGATTTTTTTAATGTACATTATTGTACATCACAACCGTGTCGCATGCGCTATTATAATTTCTCGAACTGCCTTAGGGCGACCCCAGGCCGAGCTGCCCGTCGCGGCCTTCGCCGAACACGTGAATGTTGTCTGTTGATTTTGACAGAGTGAAGAGTTGGCTGGGAGTCCCGACGCTTTTAAGTCTCCGGATGATCGAAATCAAACGGTTGTGAAACGAATGGATTATTGTACATTATTGTATATCCCCCGCCGACCAAGAATTTTCGGATTTTGTAATGTACATTGTATTGTACATCACAACCGTGTCGAATGCGTTATTATACCGTATATCTAAAAATGTTGGCCTGAAATAAACCTGGCGAAACCGGGCAAAACCGCCAGGTTTATTTCCGGCCAACATTTTTGCATGTTTTTTGGGTACTTAGCAGATTTCCCCCCTCAACCACCCACCCCACCCCGCACATCCAGGACGGCTGTAACCTTCGCGCACACCGTCCACCTCCCCTGGAACGCAACGCACGCGGAAGATAACCCGCCCCAAAGCCAACATCCGGCTTTCTTTGTGATGCTAGAATCGCTCGCCGTCGGTGGGTCGGGGGGCCCGGGAGGGTGTCCCCTCCCGGGCACCGACCTTGGCTTCACCCGGACTTTACCACCCTGGCCGAACTTCGCTTCGTGCCCGAACTTGTTCTTAGTACCAGCGCAGCCTGAGCGCTTAGCACCAGAACTTAGCAACGCCCGAACTTAGCATCACTCGAACTTAGCTTCACCAGAACTTAGCATTGCCCGAACTTAGCTTCGCCCGAACTTTACTGCTCCCCGAACTTTAGCTGCCTCCAGTCTCGCCACGCGCCGGCCCTAGCCGAGAGCCGACGAAACTCGAGTCGACCATGAGCATCATCGCGATTAGTTCGGCAACGACGTGGCTCCTCAACCGGATTCCCGCTCTTGCTCCAAGACCAAAGCTCCACTTGGACGTGCTTTTGGGGTGGCTTGGGGTGGTCCTGGGAGGCTAAGAAGCCGTCGGCGATGGCGATCATGACGGCCCGTGTATCTAAGCCGTCCGTGATGGCGATCATGACGGGGGGCCCGTGTATCTAAGCCGTCGGTGATGGCGATCATGACGGGGGGCCCGTGTATCTAAGCTGTCGGTGATGGCGATCATGATGGCCCGTGTATCTAAGCTGTCGGTGATGGCGATCATGACGGCCCGTGTATCTAAGCCGTCGGTGATGGCGATCATGACGGGGGGCCCGTGTATCTAAGCTGTCGGTGATGGCGATCATGACGGCCCGTGTATCTAAGCTGTCGGTGATGGCGATCATGACGGCCCGTGCATCTAAGCTGTCGGTGATGGCGATCATGACGGGGGGCCCGTGTCGGTGATGGCGATCATGACGGCCCGTGTATCTAAGCCGTCGGCGATCCCAGCAAAATTTGCGCTATCCCTGTAGGCGGGAGAACAACTTCCGGTGAAGGCCCTCTGCCTGACTAGGTGTAGTATGAAATCTGCTAAGTACAACTTGCTTTTACCAAAAAAAATCTTGGTTGGAAAAAATGTTGGTCGGAAATAAACCTGGCGCCCCCCCAAAACCGCCAGGTTTCTTTCCGGCCAACATTTTTTCGGGCCAACTTCGTAGGGGGGGGCAACCTTTTTAGAAATACGGTAATTTCTTTAGCGGCAGGAGTTCTCGAACTGCCTTAGAGCGAGCGACCCCAGGCCGAGATGCCCGTCGCGGCCTTCGCCGAACGTGAATGTTGTCTGTTGGTTTTGACAGAGTTAATTTCCGCTCCTTCGAGGGGGTCGCTCGGAGCCGTTGCTCCCACTCGTCCCGCGCATTCAACGCACATTTAATGCCGCGTTCGCCCAAACAGACTCCGTGGTTACGGCCGTTGGCTGGCTTGATAAAGCTGTGAGACCGAGCCGACGGCGTAGCCGCTGCTAGCAGGGGCGGCCTGTGCGGGACTGACTAAGCGACGGAGGCGGCAGGCGCGCAACCGTGGCTGTTAGTCTAATAGACGGAGCTTAGTGGCGGCGAGCAAGCGTGCCTTTGCTGGCCGACCACGCCATTCAGCTCACGTGTCTATTGGCTTGTCCCGTGGCTCTGCTGAAGAGTTGGCTGGGAGTCCCGACGTTTTTAATTCTCCGGATGATCGAATGCATTATTATAGGTTTCTTTAGCGGCGGGAGTCCGAACTGCCCTAGCACCGGATGGTTGGTGCTACCAACCATCGGGGCAAGCCGACGCTGGTGGATTTTCAGTGCGTCAGTTGTAGTTTGAACGTATGCAGCAACAATCTGTGGCAGTAGACTGCACTGCACGCAGTCGTCGCAGTAATTGTCAAACTGCCGGAGCACCCTAACCCCGCGAGGAAGCAGCTGCTTTCCCGGTATTGGACTTGCTTGCAACGACAACCGGAGCAGGGGCACTTTTTTCTGTTTTGCGGTTGTTCGCACGCGCCGTGGCGGTTCAGATGCATGATTGCGCCTCGCACCGCACGCTTCGTGAGTTAATCAAGCAGGTGGCGTTTTCACAGCAAAGAGACATACTGTGCGCATCGAGCAGGATGGTATGCCACGAGCCGCAGACAACGTTGACGAACGACGTGGAAGAGATGCTTTGAATGACGGTCGGAGTTGACGCGTGATGGACGGTGAGCCCCAGCTGGCCTTGGTCGTTGCATCCAAAAGATTTGACGTAGGTCGCTGTCGGCCGAGACCCGGGGAAATCCTCGAAGTCAGCCGCGGAGCTCGTGGTGCGAACCTGCGAATTCGTCGAGTACATGCTCTGCCAGCCGGCCATGTTGTTGGCTCCCACGGGGCGGGGCCCGGCCGCGAACCGGTTGCCGGAGGCGGGATCCGCCACCTGCCCTTCCGCATTACGAGGCAGGGGCTGCGGGTGCGCGCCGAGCCTGTCGGGTGGCTGAGCATCTTCGCTGCAGCATCCCCCCATCGGCAGGCTTCCCTGCGACCCACCCAACCTCCCCCAGCACTCCCTGCCTTTTTTTAAAGGCCAGTATTTGACGGTGGCCGGAGGAATACTCGACGGAGCTGCTTTGACTCCGAATGAAAGATACAACACAAACACAATCTACTAATTTGGTCTCCGCTTACACCACCGTATGTTGTTTTTTCACTCCAAGCCGGCGCTTATGTAAAACAACAGCCCGACAACACTTCTTTGGGTTGAGGCGTCATTCAGATGTCAATCTGAAGCCGAAGAGCCGAGAAAGAGAGAAAAGTGCACCATCAGTCCAAATCAAACGGCCACCGCCAGTCAGGCTCGATCCGGGGCGGCTCCCTGAAGGCCTCTTTCCACCTGCATGAGCCGTGGTCATCGCTACATCGCTACCGCTCACAGGCCTCGTACTCTTGAGCTCGAATTCTGGACGTGGTTTCAGGTGGCGAGTGTCTGAGTTAGGCGGTTCAGTTTCCTCACACATTGCACGTGGCTAGGAATTCACGGCGCCGCGCTCCCTACTTCGTGACAGCGGTATAGACACCTCGCTTGCTGAACGGGAACGGAAAAGAAAAAGGATATTTTGAACTTTAGCTTTTTCTAAAGCGAAATTTAGCTTGAATTTCGGTAGTCGTCTAACTGTGGGGGGGGTTAAGAGGGGGTCGAAACATGCTTTTCTTTTCCTTTTCGTCCACTTTTGTGTTGTTTGGAAACACAGGAAAGAACGGTCGGATCTAGGTGGCCGCTGCCAGCCCTGATGGTGGGGTGTGAACACTAGGGAAGACGCACGGCCCATTTGTTGCACACATGGCTGGGTTTACGCAAACGTGTCGGAATTTGTTGCATGCAATGTGTTACCCGTAACAAATGCTTTCGCTGAGGCTCGGGAAGGCCGCCAGTTGAAAATATCCTCGGAGGAAATGCGCTGTGACCACAGTGTGATACTGATACTCACCTGCATATTGATGGTCCCCACTAAGCGGTAAGAGCGAGTGTCCGCTGAAACCCCATAAATCCCACCCGACGATGTCGGACGCTAGCGTCTGTCAAGAGCATGCGTGACTCAGTCGTGTTTTAAAAGGTGAGATGAGAGGCATCGGCTCACTCTGTCAAAGGACCATACCGCTAAGTGTTAAGAGCTCTAATACCACAGAGGAAGTGCGCTGTAATACACATGTAACAGGTACAATCACTGACAATGACCCATTCGGAGTTGTGTTGTTTCTCACCCCTCGACTCGCCCTTCCGAGTATTCTTATTACCAACAAAGAGTGGGGCGTGCGAGAGATGTAAAGGCAGGGTGGGGGGTGCACACTTCAGTTTTCTTTCAGAAGAAAAGAACTTGACAAAACACGTTTGCGATTTTCGGGGCTCTAAAGAAGCTGGTGCCGGCGGGACGGATCTGGCAAGCGAGCCCCCTTTTTTTTTGTAGGAGCAATGAGTTGTAAACTCGAAAGAGAACGCTGGCAACGTTTTTGAGAAGAGTTTAGCTGGCAACGTTTTTGAGAAGAGTTTAGCCTGACGATTATCTTCACTCGCCAACAGACTAATCTTCCAGGCACGCACGACAAACAGCGTACCTATTTTTTTCTTTCTTGCAAACACAACTGTAAACGGTACTGCAGAGCCACGGGCCGACGGGTCAAGTGGCTACCGATTTCAAAAACTAAAGCATCAAGGCGTGGCGTAAGGCTTGGGGCTTGCGCTTGCGCTGAACACAAGCTCGTCGAGACGGTCAGCCTCAGGGCAGAGCGGACGGGGTTGTGGCACTGTGCTGCCTCCGACTCAAGCTTTGCAAGCTGTGGTTGACCGTCACGCTCCTGGACCAGGAGCGGCCGTTTTCTTTTTCTTTTCTTTTTTAATCTTCTGCAAACAACTGTACCGAGTAAAGCTTGCTGCTACACGAGTCAAGCTTCACAACTAACTGTAACGTGTTCTGCAGAGCCACAAGCCTACGGGTCAAGTGGCGTGCGCAGGGTGGAATTGCCTTGTTTGAAGATGCAACACCTCGCATTGCAGATTTCACACTATTATTCACAAGAGAAACATCGAAGCGAATTCACCGTTGTTCGGATCGAGTCGTTGTCGTGATGCTGCAGAGGGACTCAATGTGGCGATGCACAGGGGACAGTGCGCCGCGGGATCCCCCTGCTTTGCCGATGGGTGTTAGATTGGGCATGGACATGTACGAATCATGGCGGCCGTCTATCCTCTGCCCTTCATTCATCTGCTCGCTGACACGGAACTGCAGCAATCGCATGGGTGTGTTCGCTGCTGTGAAGAACTGGGAACCGGATTCCGGTATTCTTGTGCCCGACCGCCCGTTGGTCTTCGGTGGGGAAGACGGCGTGTTGGAGACGATAGCGTGCAGCGTTGAAAGCTGGGACGTCATGCTTTGCTCGAAGGTGACCAGACGCTGCAGAACGGCTTTCATGGACGAGTCGCGCTGCTGCGAGTGCTGGTGGAGAGCCGCCGACAGGCTCTGCAGGCGGCTGGTCATCGCCTCAACAGTTTGACACTCGTGCCGCGCCAACGACGTGTGCAGACACCCTCGTACTGAGTCGTCTCTGTGCCGCCGCGGTGAGATAACCAACCCTCGGTGGGGCGACACACTGCGCCGACTTGTCCGCACTTGGCTCCCCACCCTAGGGCTGTTGGCAGTCGCCTTTCGCGCAAGCGACAGCACCTCGTCGAGGATCTGTGCGTCGTTCGTTAACAGAAGGTTGCCACATTTCTGGGGGGCGGGGGAGGGGTTGTAAGAACGTGCTTGGAACGGCCACGTGCACAACACCGTAACGGTCCTTGAAGCCACGGACACGTAAGGCGGACCGTTACTAGCGCGGAGTTTTGAGTGACCGCAGACGGGACAGCGGCGTGAGTCTGGTTTGTCAGGCGGTTGTTCGTAGCTCGCAACATTACTGGGAGCAGGGGGGCTCTGTCTGCTACAAAGGTGCCGCTGCACTGGGGAAAAAAAAAGGAGAGGGATGGGGTGGGCAACATTTCAGGTGTATTCCTAGCCGCTGAAATGGTAAGCCAGTCCTTCTGTGGGATTTCTCCACATCGGGCTCAAAACAAAGGGTTAAATTGCCTCCTTGGAGAGAGTCACTCGGAGCCGTTGTTCCTTCTCCATCCGCCAATTTAACATCCGTTTAATTCATGTCACACCAATCAAAGGATCATTCACGGTTAGCTCTCCTTAGCTGGCTTGCTGGTACCTTGGGAACGAGCTGACCGGCGAAGTTGGCTGCCCGGCGGCTGCCTCAGTTGGGGAGATCGGTCCTCCTGGCTACCGAATCAGTCAGCCAAGACTCCAGCTCAACTGGCGAAGGCCCGAGTTGGCTTCAATCTAACACAACTGGCTGCGGCGGGCCGGCTCACGATGCCTGGCTGCTCGCATTCGCCTCGCGGGACTCTGGGATTTTCCCTCCGCCGGTCAAGCTCAGCAAGCCAGGGAGACTAACCTTGATCCACTGCGGGGGAGTGGGGAGAGAGGGAAGGGTGGGACGCAGGGAGCTTCATACGAACCCCGAGGAGGACCGACCTACGAGGGCGCGGCGTAGCAGTGAGCTAGGCTCACCGGGTTGTAAAACCGGACCGCCTCCACGCAATACGGATCGCGCGTGAGCTTCTTTCCGTACAACCTCACCATGTCCTCCGACGCCCAGTCCCCCAGCTCGCAAACCTGCATCACCCCCGTCCCCGCCTTCAGCAGCGTGCAGCAACCACCCTGGCGCTGTGTGTCGTGTACGCGAGCCTGCTCCCTGGACTCCTCCCGGCTGACATCCCGTTAATGTCGGCGAAGAGACCCCGCCTTGTCCTTGTACCGCAGAGTGCCTCCCTGAATGAGCGGTACCCGCAGTTGGGGCACAGGAGCTGACTTGACCCGGCCAAGCGCTTCAGGAGGGTGGACACCTCGACTGGGAGCGGATGGAGGACGGTGCTCCCTCCGGCGGGTCGGAAAGCGTAGGCGGAGGCACCAAGTTTATGGCCTCGAACGTCAAGGATCTCATGCATTCCCTTTTGCCCTTCGCCATGCGCCACTCGACCCTGAGCCTTCCTCCATTCAGAGTGACGTCCTCCGCCCGGATCACCCGCATACTCGAAGTTCTGAGTAGCGTAATAAATTCGCCCAGAATCTGCAGGGCAGCGCCGCAGTCGCCCGTGGTCCGGATGGCATCAAAGATCGCCCTGAACTCCTTCACGCCCAGCGGCTCCGCCTGCTGTGGGTCCGGCGACTCCTTCCCGAGGACGGCCATCATCCTACCCACGATATTCAGCGGGTCATCAAGAACACACCCCGCGGCTTTGTTCTCCGCCAGCACGGACGCTATGATGCTCTGGGGCGCCCTATAAGCTGCACCGTCGTCGCCCATCAGCAGCAGGTGACCGCCGAACTCCTCCAACCTCTCTACCGTGGTTGGGTAGGGCTCAACGCCCATGCTACCACACCACGACACGTACCCGGCCGTGTTCGAGTCGTATGTGGCCTTCGAGCCGACCGTCGTGTAACGGGCCCGCATGGCCCTGCGGGCCACCTCGGCCGAGTTCCGACCGAGGGGCCTCTTAAGCGCTGCCCTCTGCGGATTGCTCGCTGACCAGGCGGAGGCCGGGGCGGTGTGTCCTTGACACCGTCCCCGCCTGGGGCGGGACCCCGTTCGCGGGGCCCCGCTCCTAGCTCTGCCACCATGCTGCGAAAGCGCTTGTCGACTTCCTCGGCCGGCCGCGGCTCGGGAAGCGCCCAGCACGGCAACACACGGAAGGAGGTCAGGGACATGCCCTCTGGCAGCTCCGCGACCAGAGCCTCCCACTCGGGGTCCGTGAAACCCGTCCTCATGCCGTCTAACCGTGCAACATCCCATGTCATTATTTTCTTCGGGTGGGCGGGCGGGAGAAACAAATGACTGATCCGGTTTGGTGGAGATCCGCGCTCCTGCCGGGGCTTTGCTCGGGATTAGCTGAATTAAACACCTATTAAATTGCCTCCTTGGAGAGAGTCACTCGGAGCCGTTGTTCCTTCTCCATCCGCCAATTTAACATCCGTTTAATTCATGTCACACCAATCAAAGGATCATTCACGGTTAGCTCTCCTTAGCTGGCTTGCTGGTACCTTGGGAACGAGCTGACCGGCGAAGTTGGCTGCCCGGCGGCTGCCTCAGTTGGGGAGATCGGTCCTCCTGGCTACCGAATCAGTCAGCCAAGACTCCAGCTCAACTGGCGAAGGCCCGAGTTGGCTTCAATCTAACACAACTGGCTGCGGCGGGCCGGCTCACGATGCCTGGCTGCTCGCATTCGCCTCGCGGGACTCTGGGATTTTCCCAATGGCTCTATCCCAATGGACCGACGCAAAAGAGAAGAGAAGCCAAAGATCAGCGCGCAAGAATCAGCCGCCTACGGCACGGATGTGCACTGGAGGGTACCCGGGACCAAGAAATCTGCCACCGCCTCATCAATCGTCTGAAGGCTAGGCACCCGCCTAACCGGGCACCGCCCACGGAACACTGGCCAAGGACTGGGCGAGGCGGCTTGGAAGGTCCGCGATGTTCATCTCGCTTGAAACTCTCTCAAACCATACGCGAGCCTTCGCCCTGGCAATGCCTTGCCACAACCTGTGGACAGGGGCAAGCAGCATCCCAGCCCTGGACTGACCCTGGACAACGCCCGTCATCTCTTTGAACCACAGACCGAACGCCACCGACACGGCTGCGAACTCCAAAGCGTGAATCGGCAGCCCGGACGCCCTGGCAGGAACCGGGCAAGAGTAGTACTCGACAGACGACACCACGCCGTCCGTAAGAACAACAAGGACGGCGCCCAGCCCCTTTGGGCAGGCATCCGTGAACAGGACGCACTTGGTCCCCGTATCCGGACTCACCGAGGGGAACCGACTTTTCAAAGACACGGACCTCACTCCTCAGGACGTCAACCCACCACCGGAGCGATACGCAAAGCTCGCGACCCAGCTTGAAGTCCCGGTACGTGGACGACGCATTGGCGCGCCTGAATCGAGATTGGAGAGGTGCCCTACCCACCTTGCGGAATAGGGAGGACGAGGCGGACCCTAGTTTCCCGGCGCGACGCCGCCTCGCCCGGTGCGAGCGAGTCGCGAGCGAGAACGCCCTCCAGAACGAACACCAGTTTCTCCTTCCGTGGTTCCGACAGGGAAACGTGCACACCCTCCCCGTCTATCGAGAAAATCAAGCCCAGGTGCCGAAAGCTGTTGCCCTGTGAGGTCTTTTCGTCGTTGAAAGAGGTGCGCAAAATGCCGCCCAGCAGCTCTAAGGTGTCAGCGAGCACTAGGTTGTCCTCCAGCCGGCAGGGACAGGCGAAGTCGTCGTAGTACTGCAGGAGCGGCAGCGACAGGCCGCGACGGACGACGCGGGCGAGGACCTTCGCAAGGCGTTGTAGTGTACAACGCTTGCCGCCTCGCCAAACGACAGACGGTCGAGCCTGAAAAATTGCAACAGTCCGTCCGGGTCCTCCGCCACCACGCACCTGCAGATTACATCGTTCTGCGCCTTCATCTGCCTGTAGGCGTCACGATGGTCCAAACCTACTGAGTAGAAGGCCGCCCCGGCAAACCTACCGGAGGCCTGTTGGGCCAGTTGCCGCGCCACCCCCACGGAAACGTCGACGGTGTCCAGCTTGACCTTCGTCGCATGTGGACCGCCTTATTAACCAGGGCCATACGCCCGTCATCGCACGCGCGGAGCTTCGTCTGCCACCCTTTCTGGTCCGCCTTCAGCTGGGCAACCATGAAGCGCCGTAGAAAGACCGAATTCGTCGGCGGCTCCGCTAGCTCGACCATGAAGCCTCTGTCCACCTCTTTCTGCACCGACGCCCAGATGCCTTCCCTGTTGGAGTCCGACTCACCCATGACGGCCCTCCTGACCCTCGCCAGCACGTCAGGCTGGCGGCGAATCAGTTCCGCTACTGACAATTCCGGGTCCCCCAGGCTCGGGCTATACAGGGACTGTATCCCACCTGGCCGGACATCGGACAACCCTCCCTGAGATTCGCCAAGAGGCCGTCGGGCTCGGCGATCCCCAGCTCGACAAGCACTTCGCCGAGAAGGGTTCACGGTCCCCCGCCCTGCGCCTCCAGCGGTCCAAAAATACTCTGCGACTGCGGTGAGCCTCCAACACCGGGGACAGGGCGCTGGAGCCGATCGCCTCCCGGAGTTCCTTATCCACTTGAGGCATGTCCTTGACTTCCGGTACCCCAGAGCCCGTTCCAAGAACGTACCTGCAGGCCGCCCGCGGGGTCGCTGCACCCCGCTTCTTCGTCTTGATGATAGGGGTCTGATAAGACCACGATGAGAGAGTCGATGATTATGATGACCAGCCTGATACGCTGGCGGGAAAACAGGAAGCTCGGGCGACAGCGCCCTGCCGCCCTCGGTTCATTTTCCACCTCCTGCCGGAGTCGACAAAGGCTTGTAGTCGTCTCAAGCCCTTCCTTGCCGGCCCGCTGTCAACTCTGTTCCTAAACCCACCGACCTGCGGCCAGCCGGTGGGAGAGAACACCGGACCCTTCGACGCCACAACTAGGGTGAGCTGGAGCTCGCCGAGGACATCGGTGTCCAGCTTCAGCAGGCGGTCACACGCGGCCCCTAGTGTCACCGGACCCATCAAGCCAACCTCGGCACGACCATCCCAATACTGAGCGAGCGTCATGTCATCTTCCCCCCTTTGTCTCCCGTTTCAAGCTGAAGACGAGAGGTTGAAGGCCGTCTCCCGTTTTAAGCTGAAGACGAGAGGTTGAAGGCCGTCCCGGCGCCCAGATAAAACAAGTACACACGTCCGCGACGGGCGCCCACCCGCCTGACCAATCTGACGCGTCCGCGATCGGGCGCATGCCATGCGCCCGATCGCGGACGCGTCTCCCGGACACATCTCAAACCAAGCGAGCTGCACGCCGTGCACGTGGCACGGCGGATGGTAGCCGAAGCGAGCTGCACGTCATCGAGGTCAGACGGACCTCAACCAAGCGAGCTGCACGCCGTGCACATGACACGGCGGATCGCAGCCAAAGCGAGCTGCACGTCATCGAGGCCAGACGGATCTCAAACCAAGCGAGCTGCACGCCGTGCACAGGGCACGGCGGATCTCAGCCAAAGCGAGCTGCACGTCATCGAGGCCAGACGGATCTCAAACCAAGCGAGCTGCACGCCATGCACGTGGCACGGCGGATCTCAGCCAAAGCGAGCTGCACGCCATGCACGTGGCACGGCGGATCTCAGCCAAGCGAGCTGCACGTCATCGAGGCCAGACGGATCTCAAACCAAGCGAGCTGCACGCCGTGCACATGGCACGGCGGATCTCAGCCAAGCGAGCTGCACGCCGTGCACATGGCACGGCGGATCTCAGCCAAAGCGAGCTGCACGTCATCGAGGCCAGACGGATCTCAAACCAAGCGAGCTGCACGCCGTGCACGTGGCACGGCGGATCTCAGCCAAAGCGAGCTGCACGTCATCGAGGCCAGACGGATCTCAAACCAAGCGAGCTGCACGCCATGCACGTGGCACGGCGGATCTCAGCCAAAGCGAGCTGCACGTCATCGAGGCCAGACGGATCTCAAACCAAGCGAGCTGCACGCCATGCACGTGGCACGGCGGATCTCAGCCAAAGCGAGCTGCACGTCATCGAGGCCAGACGGATCTCAAACCAAGCGAGCTGCACGCCATGCACGTGGCACGGCGGATCTCAGCCAAAGCGAGCTGCACGTCATCGAGGCCAGACGGATCTCAAACCAAGCGAGCTGCACGCCATGCACGTGGCACGGCGGATCTCAGCCAAAGCGAGCTGCACGTCATCGAGGCCAGACGGATCTCAAACCAAGCGAGCTGCACGCCGTGCACATGGCACGGCGGATCTCAGCCAAGCGAGCTGCACGCCGTGCACATGACACGGCGGATCTCAGCCAAAGCGAGCTGCACGTCATCGAGGCCAGACGGATCTCAAACCAAGCGAGCTGCACGCCGTGCACGTGGCACGGCGGATCTCAGCCAAAGCGAGCTGCACGTCATCGAGGCCAGACGGATCTCAAACCAAGCGAGCTGCACGCCATGCACGTGGCACGGCGGATCTCAGCCAAAGCGAGCTGCACGTCATCGAGGCCAGACGGATCTCAAACCAAGCGAGCTGCACGCCATGCACGTGGCACGGCGGATCTCAGCCAAAGCGAGCTGCACGTCATCGAGGCCAGACGGATCTCAAACCAAGCGAGCTGCACGCCGTGCACGTGGCACGGCGGATCTCAGCCAAAGCGAGCTGCACGTCATCGAGGCCAGACGGATCTCAAACCAAGCGAGCTGCACGCCATGCACGTGGCACGGCGGATCTCAGCCAAAGCGAGCTGCACGTCATCGAGGCCAGACGGATCTCAAACCAAGCGAGCTGCACGCCATGCACGTGGCACGGCGGATCTCAGCCAAGCGAGCTGCACGTCATCGAGGCCAGACGGATCTCAAACCAAGCGAGCTGCACGCCGTGCACGTGGCACGGCGGATCTCAGCCAAAGCGAGCTGCACGTCATCGAGGCCAGACGGATCTCAAACCAAGCGAGCTGCACGCCATGCACGTGGCACGGCGGATCTCAGCCAAGCGAGCTGCACGTCATCGAGGCCAGACGGATCTCAAACCAAGCGAGCTGCACGCCGTGCACGTGGCACGGCGGATCTCAGCCAAAGCGAGCTGCACGTCATCGAGGCCAGACGGATCTCAAACCAAGCGAGCTGCACGCCGTGCACGTGGCACGGCGGATCTCAGCCAAAGCGAGCTGCACGTCATCGAGGCCAGACGGATCTCAAACCAAGCGAGCTGCACGCCGTGCACGTGGCACGGCGAATCTCAGCCAAAGCGAGCTGCACGTCAGCGACCAGGCGGACCCCAACCAGGCGAGCTGCCGCCGAGCGCGGCGGACCTCAGCCAAGCGAGTCTCGTCATGATAAGGCGCTGGCCAGGCACCACACGAATATCCACGGCTTGCACGTCAAGTACTGGACAGGACGGATCTCAGCTGGAACAGCTGCACCGTCGATCGGCGTGCGAAGACCCCCCCTCAGGTGGGCCGCGCCTCGCACCTCAGGCATCAGCCTGGCATGCCCCCCCTGCATGCTTTGCTACACGGGTATTCAGTCCCGGCGAGCAGTGGCAGGGCGCTCTCCAGCCAAACGAGTTGAACAGAAACAAATGACTGATCCGGTTTGGTGGAGATCCGCGCTCCTGCCGGGGCTTTGCTCGGGATTAGCTGAATTAAACACCTAAATGATGCGACTACACCTTGGGAAGTCGACATCGCGTACATGAATTCAACATAGGGCTGCACGAGCCGAGACAGGACAGCGGCGGGGGCACTGTCTGCAGACAGGACAGCGGCGTGAGTCTGGTTTGTCAGGCGGCTGTTCGTAGCTCGCAACATTACTGGGAGCAGGGGGGTACTGTCTGCAGACAGGACAGCAGGGGGGCACTGTCTGCAGACAGGACAGCGGGGGGCACTGTCTGCAGACAGGACAGCGGCGTGAGTCTGGTTTGTCAGGCGGCTGTTCGTAGCTCGCAACATTACTGGGAGCAGGGGGGCACTGTCTGCAGACAGGACAGCGCCCAGGGAGTTGTCTCGGGGCTTGAAAACGGCCCGCGTACTAGGCGTCGTGAGACAGGTTGGTCTTCTGCGGTGGGAACTTCCAAACTCACAATGAAAGAGGATCTCTCTTCGATCAATCAAGGTCATAGCTAAAATGAGAAAGGTGCGGACCTGTTCGCACCTTCCGGTGCAGGTGGTTACGCTGGAGAGGAACACTTTCGAGAGCCCCAGCGCTTCTGTTCCCCACCAGCCACATTGCTCGAAGTAATCTTTGAGCCCTCCGAGGCCAGCCGTCAGCGTCTCGTGCAAGATCTTCAGCTTCGTGTCAAGCCCGCCGGCTAGGCACTCATCTGCCCGGGCTGCCTTCTTAATCAGCTCCGAGAACTCCGCCTTCTGCTTCTCCATGTACTGGCTTCGCTGGAGCGACTCATCTACCGCCTGCGAGTGATTGCCCGTATTTCAAAGAAATGCGTGATTTTGGTATATTCTTTGCTCATTGTCGACAACATTATTTACTTTCAGAATAGTTTACCCGCACCACCGCCGCCACACATCGGCTCAACCTTCGGCGGCCAGAAGCCTCTGCTTGCAACGATCCCGTCTCCTTTGTTCTGAGCCATTGAACACATCAACTTGTGTCGACAGAGGCTGCAGGAGGAACAATACAACTACAAATGGACAATATCGTGCAGGCGTCCGGGCTGCGTAGCTGTAAAGTATTATTGAATACACACCTTCTCTTTCTCAACACGCAGCTGGCTCGTCGCACGCTCCAGCCCGGCCACCTGGTCCAAGGACACCGACAAGTCGGCCCGGCAGCGCAGGTTGTCCTTCCTCAGCTTTTCGCAGTTGGAGTCCAAAGAACGGAGCTCCGTCGACAGCTTCTGTACTTCGAATTCGAGTTTTAGCTTGTCGTCTTGCAATCCTGGGTGTATTGGGGAAAGCTTTAGCAGGGAGAAAAGTGTGGGGTTAATGTCTCGGTAGAACACTGCCTCTAGTTCTATGTGATCACATGTTGCGTGTTTACACGTTGGTCACGTGTTATATAACACGTGAACTCGCTTAACAAGAAGATCGTGTATGCAGTTCACGGGGCGCGAAAGCACGAACGCATGTTTCGTGAAGCGACTTCGAAAGCTGCCTTAGAAGGTGCTAACTTGCAGCGAGGCAGACGCTCGTGAAGTGGTGAAATCTTATTTCCCATCCCTTTGGTTTTTGCGCCGGCCTAGTACAATGAGACGTTGGAGGAAGACGATCGAGGAAGAAGAGACTATTCTTCGTTTGGGTTTTTATTACGACGTAGCGAGCGTCGGGGTCCCGTGGAGAATCACAGGACCCCCTTGCTCCTGTCCTTGCGAGGTTGCGAGGGGGGCCGGTCAATTGAATTCTTCCCGCTACGGAAAAAGAGGGTCCGTTGACTCGCAGGAGGAAGCACTTCTGCGGGGTACCCTCTTCCGTGTGCCAATCACGCGGAAGGATATCCAACCGGAGGAGCAAGGGTTTTCAAATACGAAACTGTGCGAACTCCCCTTTCCAAGGGACGGGTGGGAGAATACACTTGAGCATGCTCCTTCGTAGACACAGCAACCGGTTGTACCGATTGTACGTCTTTACGTCGGCAAAGGGACGTGCGAACGTGCAAGCGTGTGCCAGGCGCGAACATGCGTGTAATGCTCGCAAGATGCTAATGTGTCCGTGCATATTAGGGCTTCACACAAACTGGGCATACTCAGGTTCTTTTCATGCTCCTCGGCCAGCTCCGTTTCCATGTCGGCGATGCAGCTTTGCAGGGATGAGATCTGCTTGTCGGATTCCGCTTTGCGTTGAGCATGTTTTCTCTTCTGGTCCAGAAGGCCCTGCTGCAGATTGCGCACGGCAGCGCAGGCCACTTCGACGCGGTTCCTTTGCGCAACGAGTGCTTGGGAAAGCTGGTCGGTGGCAGTGGCCATCGCTGCGGAAAGGGACGAGGTGCCTTGGTCGATCAAGCTGCGCAGCCCGTTCACGCAGGCGACAGAAGAGTGCAACGCGGCGACGACGGCGTCGTCGGGCAAGGCTTCGGATATGTCTTCGGGGCGAAGGAAGATTTCTGACGCAACCGCGACCGAAGCAAGGTGCAACGCCTCCTTACCACGAAGCAGTTCCTCCCTCTCCTGCGGGTTTAGAGTGAAAGTTCGTCAGGTTGGGTAGAAATTCTGATCCACCGCCGAAACATACTGTATGGCTCTTTCTTTAGTTTGTCCGCGCTAGCGGAACTCACCTGCAAGTTTCATGTATCACGCTGTCAACTAAAGGGGGGGTCGAATAATAACAGTTATTTGACACACGTCAGGTTGTCTAACAACACTACCACTATTTGATCCTGCTACCGCTCGGCTTCGGAACTTTTTATTATTATTCGACAAATCGAATAATAACACAGGTTTTATTCGACCCCCCCTTTACTAATTCTTAGTATCCACAATGCATTGTTAACACAAAACCCCAAGCTGTCTGCGGTTTTTAGCCTTTTCCCAATACATTAAGCACAACCAGCATGTTTGTTAGTGAGTAAACTCGAGGGGCTGCCTTATTCCGACGGAGGCGAGAAACAACTCAAAACGCCCACCACTAAACCCGATTTACCTGACTGTCGGTGTGGGCTACAGCGCATTTACATTTGTAATTCCGCAACTGGCAGCTCACGTATTTCCTACAAAAGAGCAGGTGCTTACACAAGAAAAGAACCACACCTGCGCGACTTCAGCCCACTTCTCCTCCATCTCAGCGTGCCTGGCCCGGGTCTCGTCGTCCGCTGCGACCAGCTGCTCTTCGGCCTGCGTGGCCCTGTGCTCGGCTTCGTTGAACCGGTGTTCCATCTCCGCCAGCTGCGCCTCCGTGGCGGCTAATTCCTCTTCCGCGCACGATAGTCGATCCGCATACTCTACCACGTCTCTCTCGCGCACCTCCAACGCGTACAGGCTCTCTTGCAACTGCCGCTCCCGTTCGTCCAGTTCATCCTCGAAGCTTCGACGCATGTCGTCGTATATGCTGCGGTCCACATTTCGCGGGGTTCTGGCCTCTGACCCGGCCATGCTTTTTGAAGAGAGAGCTGTCGTTGTTGGTTTCAATTTCTGTTGAGTGCCACCCTCCGTTTGATGTTCAGGCTGGACACTGCCTCCCGTGACTTGACGCTGGCGTCTAGTCTTGTCCGGAAGAATTGAGACATCCGCCTATTCTCTTTTTACGTCGCGCACACCGGTTTTCACTCCTCTTTTTCCGTCGCGCACACCGGTTTTCACTCCGTCTTCTGGCTTGTCTGGTGGGTATTTTAAAAAGCTTCGAAATCCCATGCGGGTTCGTCCGAACAAGTTAGCGAATTTAGCTACGGGTACTATTTGGTAGGCTCTCCGCTTTCCGATATCGCGCTGACGATTTCCGCGTGATGGAGGAGACGGAGTCCGAAAGTCTTCGTAGCCCAGAGAAATACTCGAGGGACTGCCTTGTGCTCATTTCGAAGGAGACTAGAGGGGGAGAAAACAATACAACTACAAAGTGGGTCTTTTTTTGTTGAACGCTTACGCCCGCCACTAAACCCAGATTTACCTGTGTTTCATGTGGGCTACAGCACATTTACCTCCTTTGATCTTTTGCAGCTGGCAGTCTCCTCAAGCATTTCCTACAAAGCAGGTGCTTACACAAAAAAAAGCGGGTGCATACATCTGACGAGGAGCTCCGGGGATATGAGCTCGGACATCGTACGCTGCATGCCGTTGTCCCGGGGGGAAAGGCCGGGAGACAGCGTGCGGGGCACGTGCGCCGGGTTCATCCTTGGCGTGAGCGTCCGGTTGGGGAATGACGGCTCTCTGCGGTACGACAGAGTCCTGGGCAGCTGCGGTTCCGCGGGCCGCAGGCCGGGCGACAACGTTCGCAGCATGTCGGCGGCTGCTTTCTCGGCTCTTCGGCGGATCTCGTCTGGGGACCTGCAGCGAAAGGAAGTTGGTTGGTGGAAATGGCAGGTCTTGCCGTGTGCAGGAACGAAGCGAGTGAGGGGGGGGGGGGAAATCTTGGTTTAGTGTTTGGACAGGGTACTCCTACACCAAGCCTTCTTCGAAACAGCAAGCGTTCAGTCCTCGGTAGTCCTGAAGTGGCTCAGCAAGGAACGGGGCCGCACCACCCATGCCCTTCACGAATCCGGGACCTACCTGAGTGATTGCAAGGAGTGAGGGCAGTACAAACCACCTACCAAGCGGGGACAGCCCAACCCCGACAGAGCTGATAACAACCTCGCGATAGGGTGCACCGTGTGGCCAATGTGCCAATAATCATTCTTACTAGTGCATCAGTAAGCCATTTTCACCTGTAAAATGACTAGTCATCGCACTGTTTTTCCAATGACTAGAGCACCGTGAGGGTTGTAGAGCCGATGAAATGTGCGTACGTGTGTAAACCCTGTTTTGAGTGATTTAACACATCATGCTGCCATCCGACACTTTCTGATATAGACAAGCAAGCTTGTTACCATAAAAAAGCATACTTTGCCGCTCTCGCGGAGCGCGTCGACTTGCCAGATCGACCAGACCGGATAGACTGCGTGCTGCCCATCGAGCGCACGCTCTGCATGTCGTCGTCCATCGAGAAGACGGGCACCGTTGTTTTGCGGGGGTAAACCATCGGCGACGTTGCGATTTCGCCCCGCTGCACGGACTGCTCCCGCTCGAGCGTTATCGTCGGCCCGTGCAAGCCAAAGAGCTCGACCCGCGCCTCCGGCGAAGGAGGCACAAGCGGTGACGTGCTCATATCGATCGCCTGCCTGCCCTGGGGCGAGCGTCTCCTGCGGTGAAGAAAAGCTTGGTATATACGAAGAGAGTTGAAGTATGGCTAAAGATAAAGCACGGATCAGCATGCACTGTCGTTAAGCAGCGGCTGCCGGCTATCCCGTAACACCCCCCTTTATACTAGCAGCACATGGGACATGGAGCAGGGAGCCTTAACCAAACGAGGCTGCAGTTTAGATCAGAGCGTGGCCACCACGACCAGCTGTGACGTGAGGATGTTGACAACCTCCGCTTCAGGGGTTACCCGAAATTGAATTCCAACACACACACACATACTCTCTCTCTCTCCGCATGTGATAAAGGGGGGGGTCGAATAATAACAGTTATTTGATACTAGTACTCGTCCAACAAGGTGGCCAGCACTTTCATTTTCTGGATGGTGTAAAGGTGGGGGGGGGGGTGATCGGGGAGGGGCCTGGATGGTTATTGCGTTTTAGCATCCATTACGTGCATATTGGCCCGTTCTAGGGCCCGCTTTGGGCCCGCCGTTGTCGGCCCCGTTGTGACCCCTCCCTGGAACGGTGGCACGGACCCTCAAAATGTCAGAAATGGGCCGCCGGGGTGTCGCTGAGGAGCCCCTGTCGTGGATACGAACCCACAATACAGTTTCTGGGGTGCCTTGGCCCCGGCCTGCCCCCAGTCTGAACCAGCTGGTCACATTCTGAAAAAAGCCTAATTATCAGGTAGTAAAAAGACGCTCACATACGTACCTACCCCCCTCCCGTGCATAAGATGGATAGCCAAACCCCCTTGATTTAAGATGGATAACGGGCGAGAATGCCAATCCATCTTAGACACGGGGGTGAGGTACTCCCGTGTAAGGCGACTACATGGTAGTCTACAGTGCCCCCGTGTTTAAGATGGGGAGGTAGGTAGCTGGTTATCATGAATAGACCACACTGTAGAAAGAGTAGCGGTGGCACTCTTACAGGTTCGTTCCCTCGTAGCTCGCCGGGAACAGGCACTCCAGTGAAACTGGGTATGCTACCGTTTCAGGTTTGGGTTTTGGGGGTAATGCCTCATGTGGATTCTGAGACCTATTTCTCCCACGATTGGTGAACCAGCTTTGGTGACCGCTGTTCCGCAGTGGATACATCGATATGTTTCCCGACTTGCGGATCGTGCTCGGTCATTTGAACGGGCGCGGACAGTCGTGAATGGTCAGGTTGAGAACAATTTGTTGTATAAGCACCTGCTTTGTAGGAAATACTTGAGGAGGCTGCCAGCTGCAAAAGATCAAAGGAGGGGAATGTGCTGTAGCCCACACGAAACACAGGTGAATCTGGGTTCAGTGGCGGGCGTAAGCGTTCAACAAAAAAAACCCGACGGGGGATTGCTCTCCTGGAATGGCCATTCCAGGAGTGGGTACTCCATTCCACGACGTGTACCTTGACGCCAGTTGTCCCCAAGCAGCTTGCGCCGCATTCCGGATATCCGTAGAACACCCTGAATGAAGTACCGACGGAACGACCTACTCCCGCCTTAGGAGTACGGGGTAAGGTGAGGCGACCCGAAAACCTTTCGGAGAGCTCGAACTCCGTTGAGAGCGAGGGTGTCTCGTATTTCCTCGACGAGTTGAGAGCGAGGGTGTCTCGTATTTCCTCGACGAGCCATGTTGGTTAACTCCTTGCTATTTCACAGGACTCAGGCTGTACTCCTGCCTCTTATGCAGGGTTGATGCTAGCATGCATGCAAATGCTAAAAAGAAGTCGTAATTATCGCCCCCCCTGGTAGTACCAAAAGAAGACGGGAATATTGCGCGTCCAAAATGTTCGCGTGTGCGCAGCGTCATACCGAGAGGTCGACCGGTCCGCGGTCAAGGTGGATATGTCCGAGCGGGCGGACGACGTGCGGTCGAACCGGAGCGGCTCCGGCGTCGACAGCGGATCCCGCTGCTTCGGCTCGTGGCGCGGCGACGGCGGCCGGCCGAAGGTGGACTGCTGCTGCTGCTGCCTTTCGAGGTACGGCGACATCGGCGAGCACGTGCGGGACTGCATGTTCCCCGGCGAATCCGGGTGCAGGCGGCGCGCCACGGAAGACGCGGACAGCGACCGCGTCATCTGCGTCCCGAACGTGCGCTGCTCACCCCCCCGCAACGGCGTGCGCGGCGAAACCGCCTTCGTCGAGGTCTGCCTCACGACAGGCGGCAGGCCATACACCACATCCGACCTCCCGCCCACCGAGTCGTTAAGGACATTGTGCGGGGATGTCGGCAGCGGCGAATCAGCCCTCGGTAGGAAGTAAGACGTCGCGTAACCCTCGAGCCCCGGCGGGATCGGGCGCCAGTCGGCCGGCTTCCGGCCCGCTGGCGACAGCGCTTCGGCGCGCGGCGATGCCCGCGCGCCGAAGCCGACGCCGCCGATCTCCCGCTCGACGCTGCCGGGAGACCCGTCGCCGCCCAGCGTCCGCAGCATTTCCGCCTTCAGCTGCGTGTCCGACCGCTTGGGGGTCGCGGCCAGGTAGCCGGGCGACAGCGAGCGGCCGGATCCATGCCGACTCAGCTGGCGTGCCCCGGGGGAGTGCATGGACTGCGAAGAGGCTTGCCGGCTGAGGGTTCTGTGCTGCTGCGTGGCCACACGCTTCGGACTCAGGGAGCGGGCGGACGAGGCTCGGCTGAGCCTGTGCGATCGGTGCCGGTCGCTGAGGGTCGCGTACAGGGGGATGATCAGGTGGCGGTCCTCCGCAAAAGACGTCGAGCCTTGCCTGCTAAGTGTCCGGGGCTGACGCGTCGGCTGAGCAAGTTCGCTCATCGTCCGAACCACCGGCGAGCCCGACGACTCGTCATCGTCTCTGAAAGAGCGCAGCGAATGCTGCCTACTCAGCGTCCGGTGTTGCGGCTGCTGATATACAGACACAGGAGTCCCTGGACCCCCACTCAGTGTCCGCACCAGCGGCGCTCTCGCAGAATTCGACCGCACCGACCCTTGCCGGCTCAGAGTGCGAAGCGGCCTTTCGGCTCTCGCCGGTCCCGCCGACGCAGAGCGGCTGGATCCTTGTCTGCTCAAAGTTCTCCCGCCGCCGTAGTCGTGGCCCCTGGACCCTTGCCGGCTCAGGGTTCTTCCCGCTAGGTAGTTTTGCTCCCTCGGCGAGCGAGGGGAGTGATCTTGGCTCCTTGGAGATCCTCCTCCTTGGTATTCCTGGCCACGCGACCCTTGCCTGCTCAGTGTCCTGCCCGTTGGGTACTGCCCCCGCGGCGATTGCATCCCCGGAGACCCCGCGGAGAAGTCCGCCGAATGGTTGGACGCTTGCCTGCTGAGGGTTCTCCCCGCGGGGTATTCTTGAGCCCTGGGCGATCCCACCATGCTCAGCGTCTTGCGAGCCGCAACGGGCGAGTCCACGAACTGAGTCCCCCTCGCACTCAAGGTGCGGTGTGCTTCGAGGGGAGATTGCGCAGAGCCTTGACGACTGAGCGCCTGCCTGGGCGAGCCTGAATAGTTCCTCACCAAAGGGGTCAACGTCCGGATTTGGTGCTGAGGTGTCCCAGGCTGACCCGAGACTGTACGGGTTAGGGGAGAGAGGGTACGCTGCGGCGCGCCGGCTGAGAGTCGAGAAGACGACAGATCTCTCGCCAACGCTTTGCGTGCGCCCCCTTTCGGTAGAGGCGTCAGTGTGCGAGGTTCTTGTGCAGGTCCGGTTGACTGGGAGATGCCTGACGACTGCCTGCTGAGGAAGCTGCGGGTGGAGGTCTCTCGGAAGAACGGCGACAGCGTCCGGGGCTGGATTGACTCGTTCTGCTTGCTCTTCGCCGACAGCCGCGAGCCCTGCCGGCTCAGCGCCTGCTCCGACTGCGCCCGCTGCAGCGGCGTCCCGCCGCCCCGCGGCGACGCCCGGGGCGTGAGGCTCGTTTGCACCCCGCCAGACACCATCCGCCGCACGGGCGTCAACGGCTCGGTGCTCCTTCCCCCAGCTCGGCCGGACGAGGTGCGTTCGAGCGCTCTGCGATTTGTAGCGTTGATTGTGGTTTCAAAGGTTCGGTTGTTTTCGGGTGGGTGGGAGGGATGTAGGCATACTTGAACACTTTAACTACGGCTAGCCGACTTTGTGTTGCCGTCTGAGGGGAAGGTCGGAAAAAATGCTGGAATGTCCTTTTGGGCGCACCACGCACCTTCTATGCCTTTTGAGACCCGGTTGCTCGCGTTTTTCATGAAACATCTCTTGTGCAGTGTGGAAGCGAAGGTTCGCTTGGAACTCCGGGTTTTCAAAATCTCTGGTTGACCGTTGGAGTGGAGGCGGGAAGGAATGAATACGCGAAAAGAGGGATTGCGGTGTTGCTTGAGTCGGAAGGTTTGCAATTTGATTTGAGTGTGCTATCAGAACGAACTTGTGCGCACACGCACTCGCCGAACCACAACACAGAACCAAAGGAGCTCACGTGTGCAATCAGGTGACCAGAACTTGCGCTCACGCGCTTGAAGAAAAGCACTGCGTACCGGTGATACGAATTCATCAAGTCCTGCTGAGACTCCCCGCGGCGCACGATGGGCGAAGGCGCTCTGTAGTTTAGAGGTGTCAATGTGTTCAGCGCTGTACGGAAGACTCGCGGGTTTTATAGGCGAAAGCGGTTTAGTGCCGGTGCTCGCGCAATTGGGCGCCATGGGTAAGACTCCTGGTGGACAGGTGGGAAAGCGTCCTGCACTAAGCGGCTTTGGCTCGCGAGCATCACGAAACTTGTGTTCTTGCCTTTCCGGCTTTGGCTCGTGAGCATCACGAAACTTGTGTTCTTGCCTGACCGGCTATCCTCAAGTGCTGCACATGCCCCTGCGGTGAGAGGGACGAAGTCTAATTCAAGCATACTTATCGAGTGAGGCAGAGAGCACCGCGTTGGACCGTTGAATTGCAGAAGCCAAAGGAGACGGCGGCACAGGAAGAGGGCTTGAAGTCCCTGTCTTCGAAGCCCTTCGGCGCTCAAAAAGAGTAGGGGGCCCTTGTAAACCCCGATGGCTGACTTCCAACTCCGGCAACAAGTCCGGAAACTGGTACGAGTTCAGCTGCCCTTCCTCTTCTTCTTCCTCGAACTCCGTTTCCTGTGCGTGTGTGTAACGTGGTTGAAGCTCTGTCAGAGCCCACCCTTGCTTTAAAGCTGAATAATTTTTTGTTGAACGCTTACGCCTGCCACTGAACCCAGATTCACTTGTGTTTCGTGTGGACATCACATTTGATCCTTTGATCTTTTGCAGCTGGCAGCCTCCTCAAGTATTTCCTACAGCAGGTGCTTATACAAAATAATAAGCACTGCCGAAGCCCCGGGTTACAGGTCTTCCCCTCTACGAATTGTTCGATCGGACGGTGCCGTGATGCTACAACCGGATGATTTGGTTGTACGCCACTAAGCCGGAACATTGTCTCGAGTTGCCCAGGGCACATGCGTCGGGCCATGACTAGCTTTGGCGAACAGAAACTTCCAAATCCACTGATCCCTTGTTTTCATACGAGTCCAAAAGGAGCGAGTACAGCTATGTTTACGTGAATCTCCTAAGGGCTTCAACAAACACTCAGAATGCATCCGAAAAGGGCTCGTTGCGTGCAGATCTGCGCAGAAACAAAGACTGTCGAGACACACCTCAGCATCGTCTTCCCCCTGCGCAATGGTGACGCGGCGCTCGCTGTGCACACTCGACGCGGAGTCGGGGTGCTTCTTCCGCTTCGGCTTCTTGACGACGGAAACAACCTCCGGGCGGGGCTCCAAGCGGGAGGTGTCAACCACGTCGAACCGCCTCGGGGACGAGCCCTGCCGCGACAGCTGCCGCTCGATGACGTACGACTGCGCGTGCTCCTCCAGCACCAGCCGCCGCCGCCCGCGGGCGGCTCCGTCGGGGTCCTCCTCGGCATCCGAGTGCTCGCCGCCGCTCCAATCGGGGCGCCGGTACACTGGGTGCACGTCTTCTTCGAGGTATTCTTCCTCGTAGTCGTCGTCTGCTTGTTGATCGATGCGGTCGCCGTGCACAGGCGTCTCTTCGGGCAGCGCGTCTGCGCCGAACTCCGCGGCGTCGGCGGCCGCTTCGAGCTCGGCCCGCAGCTCGTCGTTGTCTTGGACGACCCTCGCGATCTCGTCCTGCAGCGCGCCTAGCTTTTCGGCGTCGGCGTTCCGGCCGTCGACCAGCTGCGCGACTTCTTTCTCCAAGTCGTTGACCCGGCCGCGGTGCTCGGCGAGGCTGAAGACGTACTCGTCTATCTTCTGCAGCGACACGTTGCGCTGCGCCTCCATGTCCGCGAGGGTCCTGCGTGTGCATTGAGAGCAATAACACGCGGTGTGTGGATGAAACAGGTCAATCGAGTGACATCATACACAACTTCAAGTCGGTGCAAGCCCGCAAGAGTATCTGCCCTCCCAGTGAGCCGGTCCGTCCCTATCTCTTGAAACCGCATCGAAGTGCCTGCCGCTGTTTATCACAGTGAATCACGGTTCACCACGGTCTATCAGGTCCATCCCTAGTCCCTAGAGCTGCATCGAATTGCCCGGTGCTGTATTCTTCGGTCTATCACGGTCTATCAAGAGGGGATGGACCGGCCCACTACCAGCCCCCGACAAGCGTAGCGGACACCTTGGCTGCAACGGGCAATTCAAAGCAAAGTAAAGTGCAGGCGCCATTGGAGGGCAAGATTGAAAATACCCGTCCAGGGGACTTCCGGAAACAAGCTTGTCTGGACAAGGTCACAGGGGGAAGGGTGGGTGGGTTTTCTTCCCGTCCAACGACACCCCCCCCCTGGCCCCCCCCCCAACCACCTGATTCTTGGGTGGCTTGACGACTGCGCAGCAGCATTCCCGCAGTGAGACTGTAAGCAACGCAATTTGTGTAGAGTATTGACCTTTGAGAGGTCTTGCGGTGGCACTTTTTGAGGGTAGGCTCGGTTCAGGGCCATTTCAGCGTCTATGGCGTCATTTTGGGGTTAGGTCCTGGTTGGGCAGTCGGCCTCCACAATACATTGTAGAGCAACCGAGAGTCGGTAGAATCAGTAGCGCAAAGGCAGGCAGGCATACTGTTGATACTCTTTGAGCAGCACCTCGCGCCGGGCTGCTTTCGCCTCCAGCAGCGACACCTGCTCCTTACTGTCGAAGAGGTCTTCGCGGAGCTTGTTCATCTCACCCTGAAGATTCAGCTCCGCATCCCTCGCCAATCGCTCAGCCGCACGCTTCGATGTGGCCAGCTCGGCGACAGACTGCTTGCTGTCTTTTGCTCGCTCGTTTTCGAGCAGAGACCTCAGATTCGTGACCTGTGCGCGTTAGATCGTTACCATGCCACACGCTCACGAAAACGGGTACCTGATGGAGACCTCGCCGATCTCATTTCCTTCCACATTTGTGTACGAGCCGAGAAAGCACGCTTTTCATTCGCTTTTCGTGGTGTAAGTCTCGTACTCCTGATTCAAACTTCGGAGTGGACCAGCGTCTGACAAGAATGAGGAGCGTGCGACTCACAGTCTTTCCTGTTAATTCGGGCTAGTTGGGAGTGCTACCGGATCTACGCAGTTACCGAAGACCCAGCTCCACCTCGCTCCTCCTGCTCATATAGCCGCGCTTTGCTCCTCTTCCTTTTGTACTTACAAGAAACACGAGAAGCTTAGTGACTGGTCAGGCACACGCACCCGCAAAGGGTAGGTGTCGCGCTTCCCCTACGTTCCAGAACCATGCTGGAGTGGTCTGGGTTGGATCCAGCTTAACCCCGTTGTGGTGGGAAAAAAGAGTGGAAATGACAACCTCGGCCTCCATGTCGACTACGTCGTCTTCCAGCTTGCGGCCTCGGGCTTCCAGCTGCTTTCTGGCGGCAGTCTCGTCGGCAAGCTGGTCCTCGACGAGCTTCCTTTCGCTGTCGTGCCGCTCTGCCTCAGCGTCTGCCTGCGCCAACAGAGAATCGATCCGGCGGAGAAGTTCGTCATTCTCGTATCGCACCTGCTCGAACTTTTCGCTCGCCTCAGCCGCAGCTCTGCGCGCTTCAGCTTCGCCGCTCTCGAGGGAATGCTTGCTGCTGTCCAACTGACTCATCGCCCTTCGCAGCTCGTTGTTCTGCTCTTGCAAGTCCCTGGTCTTGCGAGTCTCTTCATCGAGCTGCTGCTCAACGGTAGCCATTCGGTTGGCGTAGCTGGATGATTGTTTGTTGTGCGCTTTCTTCTAAATTTACATTCTAGCTATACACGGAACACCAGTGTCCTCTCGCGCCCAATGTCGCACTTCCTGTAGCGTTACATCCTTGGGCAGTACTGTGGCACCCACAACTTTCCCACACAATACATTGTGGCTATTGTCGTTAGAATCTTGTGACCGGATTATCTGCCATTCTTCGAATACTTGTGGATTAGAAGGTCGGACATTCCAAGTCTGTTGACCGGGGATGAAGATCAATTTCCTTTTCCGTTTTCGTTAGGAAATACTCGAGGGGCTGCCTTGTGCCTACTGCGAAGGAGGCTAGAGGGGGAGAAACAATACAACTACAAAGTGGGTCTTTTTGTTGAAAGCTTACGCCCGCCACTAAACCCAGCTTTACCCGTGTTTCGTGTGGGCTACAGCACATTTACCTCCTTTGATCTTTTGCAGCTGGCAGCCTCCTCAAGTATTTCCTACAAAGCAGGTGCTTATACAAAAAAGAAATTTTCAAGTAGGCGAACCTGTTGCCCACGTCGGCTTCTTTGCTCGTCGCCGCGACGAGCTCCGCTTCGAGGCTTTTGATGACGACGAGCTGCTGCCGCAGGAGCTGGTCCCGCGCCGCCATGCCCTCGGCCATGTCTTTCGCTTCCTGCTGCAGGCCCCGGTTCGTGCTTTTCAGCTCGGTCAAGTCGAGCAACGCGTCGGTCACCTCCGGAGACAGCTGGAGTGCCTGCAGCTCTTCCTCCATGGTCATGAGCCGCAAGCGGAGGTCGAAGTTGATCTTCCGCAGCCTGTGGTACTCGGCTTCAAGGTCGCTAAAGGACGGCTGCGGGTTCTGCCGGTACGGCGACGTGATCTGCTTCCCGAAAGCATGGTCCGAAACTCCAAAAGAGTCGTCCAAACCCGTGTAATACATGCCTCCCTTTCCCGATGCAGCAGCCCCTCCCCAGTGGCGCGGCTCGCAGCCAGGTGCTCTCCGCCCACTTTCCACCCCCGCCCTGAGTGTTGGTTAGCTCTTCTTCTTTCGTTGTCCAGCGCAAACGGGCTTCGGCTTGCTCCTTGTAGACTAACCCGGTCCATCTCTATCCCTGGAACTGCATCACATTGCCTGACGCTGTCCATACACGTCGTACCATACACTACGGTCTGCCAGGTCCATGCCCTGGAGCTGCATAGAATTGCTTGGAGCTGTCTATAACGGTAAGGAAGAGAAAGGACGCAAAGCGACCGCGCGAAGACAATAAGCGCGGTCCGGTACGATCGAAGATGTTGTCACTACGTGGTGGTACTACGTGGTTGTATGGTGGTAGATACCACACCTCGTGGGTGCACGGAGGAGCTGAGGATTGCATCCACGAGCTCGTCACGAGGACCTCGAGGTCATCCTGAGGGTATATTGGTAGCTAGTATACACACCTACGCAGTATGTGGTATCTACATACCACCGTATATACCACCATATCACCTCTTAGCGCCCCTTATCACCTTGTGAACTAACGCAGGCCATCGCTACAGATATTTTGCGTTCTGACCTGAAACCGTCTACTACGTCTACTACCGTACACCACGGTCTATCAAGAGGGGATGGACCAGCTTGTAGACACCAGGGGAGTTTGGCTGTGCTAGCACATCTGGTATGAGGCAAGCTCAGTGGGAGCAGAATGAGCTACCACTGCTGCAATGTACGCGAAGACGCCCCGCGCTTCCAGGAAACGCGCTTCGCAGGCCGGAGGACAACTTTCGCATCTTCTGCCTTGCTTGCTGGCAGTAGATGCAAACTACCATGGCTACCGGATTTTGCCACTGCACGCGTCCGCCCGCTCGAACTCGCCATTTGATTGGTAACCAGTTTGTAGCTAGCTAAAACGGTCCATCATCACTAAAAGCGGGTGGAAGAAAAATTGGGAACGTCAGTTAGCCCGGCTCAGCAGGCTGTGACCGAGAGTCGTGCCGAACGCGATGCGTGAAGACAACAGGGGGAGAGGAGCGGTGCTGAAAGAAAAGGCGAAACACAGTTCCTGATGGCTCCTTGATTGACAGCCCGGTGTTGCGGACGTTGCGGCAAGTCGAAGAATGGGACCGCACGTTTTACGGGGAGGAGAGGAAGCCTGACTCGGACTGAAGGCCTGCTTCCTTACTTCTTGATAGCTCCGGGTTCTGAAAGTCTCCGGCTGACCGTCGGCTGACGATGCACACTGTTTTCGCTGTAATGTACAGCTCGGGAACTGGGATGAGATTCAATCGATAAGCTCGAAATCGACGTCGAAAGAACAGCACAGGGGTAGAACCGATGGCTTGTTGTGCAGAGATTGACTCCTGGCAGAGACTGCGGCAGTCGCTGCTTTGTGCATACTGCTCAACGATTACCGCAATGACAACTGCCTCCGCCCTCAGGGTGTCGTCATAGATTTCGGCTATAGACTTTCCGAACCTTATTTATCGAGAGGAGTCCCTGAACATCGCGCCCAGCCTCGTCTCTGTTCCCACCAAACAGGCCGCTAAAGAGTTCCTGTTCCGTGCATACGTGCACAGTGGGAGGCATAGCGTGACAGCTCTGCATCGGACACTCGTCGGAGGATCTGCCTGGTGGCACTCGACAGGGCGGAAAGTGCACGGAGAACCACTAGCGGTCTCCAGCGGCGAGGACCTCACGAGAAGTGGACACTGAATTCCTCGCTGTCCGGATCTCGCGTGTTGACCTTGCCATCTCCAGCCAATTCCTCCGCGTAATACCGGTCGAGCGTTCCGTCCATCTGCAACGTATGTGTATAGTGTTTGTTGAATTCAGAGGGGATCTGCGTCGCATTGGAAAAACTCAGTTTGACAGCACGGCAGAACACTGCCCTTAAGCCTGCTTTCCTGGGGTCAAGTCTCTTCCGATTCAAAAAAGAAAGAGGTGCGCCTTGAAAGAGCAGCACACAGCTGCAGCAGAGTGCACGATGCCGTATCCCGCCGAACATTTAGAAGGGGGGAAACAACACAACCACAACTGGGCGACCCAAAACATTTTCTCTTTCGTGCTTTGCAACTGCAGCCTCCTCGAGTACTTCCTACGAAAGCGGGTGCCCACTCACCAAAGAATAAGAACTTGCATACCGCACTCTCAAGGTAGGTACTGAGGGGAAGCTCTTCAGAGCGCTTAACCGTGGTTGCGGCAAGGCCGGTTACGCGCGGCTCCGACTTCGCCAGTTCTGCGAGGAACGAAGAGACCTGCAGGTGGGTTTGACAGCGTACTTCGCAGGAACAATGCGCACGGTGAACAGAGTATAGTTCTGAGAGGCACTCGAACTCAGAGGCGAGAACGCCGGTTCGCGTGAGTGCCATCTTTTGTTTGTACGTGCCGGGGGAAGGACTAGCCTGTTACTGAGTGACTACGATCGTTTGGCTACTCTCCTCCGAAACACGCTGCCGGCGTTCTCTTCACCATACTCGAGCTTGGCAGGCAGAGGCAGATCCATCCCCTCGATTCTTACATTTTCTGCGGCTGGTATTCAAACTTCATTACAACACGATGCAGTCCAGCCTCAGAAGATGAAGCTCAGAGGAGGGTATGCCCACACCCAAAACGCGTCCACTCCCCAAACGCACCCCCGGAAAGCGGGCGTACACCCGCTTTTCAACCCCGGAGGCTGACTCCACCGTTAACCGCCCCTTCCCCCTGCATCGACTTTCGAGCCTGGAGACATAAAGGCACCAGCTTCTCTGAGAACACGAAGCAGTCTAGAAGCAGAGGCTCTCAAATTGCGTGCACATGGGTGCCATACCGTTTCAGCAGCCCCTTGAGCCGGCCGGCTGTCAACAGCGTTGAGCTTCGCAGAGATGAACGGGAGCTGGTCGGAGACGATGCCGATGAGGAAGTCTTCCCTGCCGTCTGGCACGCCGGGCACGGTTTTGATGACCATTTCCTCTTCTCGTTTCCGCCGGCGCAGGACAGCTTGGGCCCGCGTCTGCTTCTCGCGGATGATAGCGAACGTGTCGTCAGAAGGCTTCGACCCGTCTTCCGCCAGTCGTTTGAGAACGACAGCGGACGGAGTCTTCCATAGAGTCAGATTGTGGTAGCTCGTGATCAGCTCATTGCACAAGTTGACCAGAAGCGTGTCCCCGGAAACGCTGTAGATTTCACGCATCGTAGACGCGTGCGGGTACATGTGCCGAGTCCCCGCGTTGTTTCTGAGCAACAGCGCGTATCGTGCTTTGGCCCGGTTGACCATCCCCAGCGTGGAATACACCGCCAGGAGCTGCCCAACGAACGATGCAGCCATGCTGGGGCCTCTGTTGTAGGCTCGGGTGAAGACTTCTTCCAAGAGGTCGAGGTAAACGATCCCCGTCGGCTCCATCGGTTCCTTTTCGGCAGCCGACCGGAGCTGCGGCGAGACGAATGGGTGGTCGCAGATCCACAGGTGGACAGCGGTCGCGAGGTGGCGGTCGATGCTCACGTGCAGGATGGCTTGGTGCCGCCGGGTGTCGATCGCCTTCGTGGCTTTTTTGGGCGTCCGGACTTGGCACATAATCCGCCACACAGGCTTCACGCCCCAGCCGCGGAGGCCGATGCAGGAGCGGAGGAGGCATTGGATGATGTACGGGTTCGTCGACTCGATGAGGGACGGGTCGCGCATCCGGTAGAGCTCGGCCATCAAACCCTTCGTCTGCAGCTTGTACGACAGCAGCCGCGCGGCGATGTAGCACTCGCGGATGTTCGCCAACTGTGGCTCGGTTCTCTTGGCAGCCGGGCCCTTCCCCGGCCGCGACTCCCAACACTTCTGCGCGTTCTCGTGGTCCCCGGAGTATCCGAACACCGCCGTGATCGCGGTATTCATGTGCAGCGTCCTGCTGACACCGAGAGTCTCCGCTTCCATGAACGCGGTCCTTCCCGTGTGCATGTCGCGGCTGAGGGCTGAGGTTGTCACCAGCAGGTTGTAAGACAGCGTGTCCGGGCGGCAGCCCGCTGCCTGCATGCGCTTGAAGCACTCTTTCACGCCGTCGAAGTCCCCGACTTCCTTGTAGACGTTCATCAGGACGTTGTACGTGCCCGTCGTAAAAGGGACGCCCCACTCACGCTCTGCCCTGCGAGCGACTTGCTCCGCGGAGTTCACGTCTCCAGTCAGAACGCACGCATCGAGAATAGCTCCGAGGGTCCTGTGGTGGGGAGGGGAAAATAGTAGCCGTCTGGTGTTCGGGCAGAACGTTGCCCTTGTTGCCTCTCGTAGATGGTTGGTGCTCGCATCGAGTCTTCCTCGCGGGAGTGCAGCTTGTTTTCTCCCTTTTTCCACCTTTTCTTTCGTTGTCGACTGCGTCCTGCAGGATCCGCAAAAGTGCTAGCTGCCGGTGTTGGCGCGTTAAACGGGCCCAAAGGCCGCAGCGTGAGACACGTCCACAACACACACACACACACAAACACACACTACGGGTCGTATTTTCGTGAAGGCGCCACGTTAAAACGGGCCCAAAGGCCGCAGCGTGAGACACGTCCACAACACACACACACACACACACACACACACACACACACACACACACACACACACACACACACACACACACACACACACACACACACACACACACACACACACACACACACACACACACACACACTACGGGTCGTATTTTCGTGAAGGCGCCACGTTAAAACGGGCCCGTAACACACGCACACACAACACACCTGTTGTCCGGTAGAATGTCGTGTTTTTTCATGTCGCCGAGGAGGAACATCGACTCTTCGAAGGTCGTGCAAGCGGCGAGCAGAATGGTCCACGTCATGCTGTTCGGCTTCATGATGTCGGACATCAAGTGCATGAGCTCGAAGACCTCGAGCTTGTTCCCCGACTTCTGCTGCGCGCGGAGTAAGATGTTGAACGAGTGCGGCGTGGGCAGGATGTCGTTGCGCACCATCTGCGTCCAGAGCTGGCACGTCATCGTCCACTTCCCCTCGTTGGCGTACGCGCCTAGCAGAAAATTGTACATCCTCGAGTTCGGCCGGATCCCGTCCTCCAGCGCCATGTCGAACACCGCATGGGCCCGCTGGCCCATGCCCAGGCACGTGAAGAACAGAATCGCTGCGGTGAACACCTCCTCCCCGGCCAACCCGGACCGCCGGAACCTGGCCAAGAGCCGGTAGAGCTGGTTGCGCAGCTCGACGGTGCCGTTGTAGGTCATCCAGCGCGACGTGCGGCCGAGGAATCGGCATTTGATGTAGAACGCGGCGTCCGCGTCGCTCCGGATGCTGTCCGTCGCCATCACCTCGCTCCCGCGCTTGCGCTGCTGCGAGTCCGGCCGCGCATCCGGCGGATTCTGCCGCAGGGACGATATGATGCCCTGCACGTCGACCTCCTCCCGGGCGCGCAAGCTCCAGTGCCGCCGGCCATCCCGCACGAACCGCGCGACTCGTCGCATGGCCCTCACCCCCCCATCCTTCGGAAAGGAATTTGATGTGATGTGCTGGGGTGGACCGCCACAAAAAAAGAGAGAGAGAGAGAGTGAGAGAGAGAGCACATAAAACAAGTCAAAAGGTGTGGGACTCCACCGTCAGGTGGGCAGGCTGGCTCCCTGGGAGGGACAGGGGCGGGGTTGTCACGTCTTAGCAGTCCCAGGGCCTATCCCCCCCCACCTATATGTGTTCTCGCTGTCATCGCTACCGCGCTGACCATTCCGAGAGAGAGAGAGAGACGAGTTGGAGTGCAGGGACCATCTCACCGAGGGGTTTCCGGTCGCCTCGCTACCCGGCCGCCGTACTTCTAAGGCGGGTGTAGGTCGTTCCGGCGGAGGCGCGGTGCGGGCCGCTGCCCTGAAACGAAGCACTTCTTCGCCTGCGGCCTATTTGCTGTGATAGCAACTTCCCAGACCCACTGTTCGTGGATGGACAGACAGGTGCGGTGCAAAGATCACGTACTTGATTGATGCTCTGTTTGACATCCTGGGTCCGAGAATGAATCGCAAGGTTGGATGAAATTGGATGGTGTTCAGTCAATAGATCTTGAATAAGAGCGACCGGCGATGTCCAAAAATTGTCTAGTCTCGTGAGGTTCACACTTCAAAGACATGGACTGCGTTTTTGGAAAAAAGAGGTCGTTCGAATTGACCCTCATTGTGGCTGCTGGTAAAAACACTGGTGACTCGTGCACAGCATAGGCGCACTCGTCCGACCCCAGATTTCCTTTCCTTTAACGATAGGACACAGCGTCGCCCATTGGGCAGCCGATATCTCTTGAAACTGCATCGAAGTGCCTGCCGCTGTTTATCACAGTGAATCACCGTCCACCACGGTCTATCCGGTCCATCCTAGTCCCTAGAGCTGCATCGAATTGCCGGTGCTGTATTCTTCGGTCTATCACGGTCTATCACGAGGGGATGGACCGGCTCAGTATAAGGGTCGAAGGACGAGAAGGCTGAAACAGCACGCCACGTTTGCGTCTCCTTTGCACTGCTTCTCGAAGTGGTGAACACAGTGCGAGGGTATAACGACGAGAAGGTTGAAAATGGAAAAAGGGAAGTCTTTCTGGTCCTGGGTTCATGGTGGCGTTCGTGGGCAGCGCTCACCCAGGAGTTCCCGGAACGTTGCTGCAGTATTCCTGCAGCAAAGCGTTAAGTCTGAACGCGCTATTCAAAGAAGCGCACGTCGCTTCACCTTCAATATCGTTGGGCAGGCACTCCGGTAGCAGGCACTCCGGTAGCGCTCACATTTCCTCATATAAAGGGATTGATTGCCGTATGGAGCCGGTTCACCCTGTGTGGTAGAGTCTTCTGGTGACTAGAAATTGCATGCGCTTCATGGGCCATAGTAGACTGGGGAAACAGAAGTACTCGTGGGGTCGCCCGGTGCATGCTTCGACGGGGCTAAAGAGAAACCTGCACATGGGTCCTCTGGAACGCTTGCGCCCGGCGCTAAACCCAGATTTGCCCTTGTGGGCTACTTGAGGTTTTGCCAACTAGTGATTCATGGTCTTGGGGGTCCTGGAACCTTCTTTCGAGAAGCCCACACGCGTTCCTTGGGCTATACACACAGAAGCCCACATACCCAATGAGTCCGTATTTGACACCTGGATCCGAATCAGGTGTGGGTTGCTGGATTTGGACAGTCTACGTGGCGGTTGCCTCGAGTACTTTCTACAACAGCAGGTTTAGTAGTATCTTTTGAATTCGCCCAAATTAGGCCCTGATAGATCAGGAGGAAACGGCCGATAGATAGTGCACTTCGGAAAGGGTGAACCGCTCGGTATGAACCCGGTTCCCTTATCAACTCGGCAGCACCATCTGGGCTTCCAGATTGCGTGCCACAATCTCTGAAGCTCGCACCCACGCGGCGCTGGGCTGGTATTCGATTGGAACAGCCCTCGTCGGCTTCCAACGATCCCCCACATGGGCACAGATTGGTGGATTTCGACCCCTTTTTTTTTTTGACCCCCTCCCCGGGAAATCATACACTTTAGCGTTATGCTTCTTTCTCATTTATTGATTTCAAGCGTGGGTACTCGCTCGCGTTCACTTGTGCAAAGTCCCTGCAGGAAGGTTTTCCGGAGCTCGCATGGAGGGAAGGTGGTCCAGTCCAGAGCGTCCAGTGCTGCTCTTACTGCGGTGTGTAGGACCACTCGTCGCTGATCCCTGTTGCGAACGGAAGCAGAGGGCCAAAACAGAGGGATGCCGTAAGTAATGCGGCCGGACTTCAACACCGGCAAAGGACGTTAGGCTCCATTTGCTTTAGCTACGTTCGGCAGGGACTTTTCCGGGATCAGAGGTCCCAGCAGCGGGTCGCCCGGTGCTTCTTTCGACGAAGGCTAGAGAGGGGACAAACAACACAACCTTGTTCGGTCCTTGACGCTGCTTGGGAAATGCAATTACGCGTACAAAAACTCTTTCTAAGCGGTTTGGATGGGCGGCATCAACTCGTCGAATGAGAACATCACGAGATATCGTGATGCGGGCTATTGACACAGGTAGTACCGTAGTTGTGTACGTTTAGATGAGTACGCCAGCCTGCCTTGCGTTTCACTGCTGCGCTTTCATCGCAGCCCATGGAAGAATTCACACGAAGAAGTCTCCAATCCATGCTTGTCGACAGCTCCCCGCTAGCGCAACAAAAGCTTGAGTGTCCGGTGAAACTCTAGAGACGAGAGGCATCGGTTCACTCAGTCAAAGGGCAGCAACGCTGAGGCAACGAGAGACTCTCTGGGATCTGGCATGGGTACCGTTTAGGCGGGATGCATTCCGGCTTCCTACTCTGGGGGACCAAGGCGGGCACTCTCACAGCTCAAACATAGGACAAACACTAAGGCAACGAAAGACCGACCTTTTGTAGGATATCCTGCGATCTCTTTGTGTCGTGATTGCGAGAGAGAGAGAGAGAGAGAGAGAAAGAGAGAAAGAGAGAGAGGCGAGTGTGAGCGCAGGGACCCGTATCTCCGAGGACCGCAGCAAAGTGGCGAGACCAGCAGCGACAACAGTGTACAGGCCAAACACACCTCGAACAGAACACGCGAGGATGCAGAAAGCACCACACCGGAACGCGGACGCACGAGCGCCGGCCCCGGCCCCGTCAGTGACTCCGTCACCAGCGAGGAAGACACCGGCGCCAACAAAACGAAGACGAGGGACAACTGATGACCCCCCAACGGAAGAGCCCAGTGCCACGCGTGAAATCGAAGGCAGGGGTCGCAGAAGCATGCACACCGCGTGGAAGGGAAAGGACGCAAAGCGACCGATGGTTCGAATAAGTGCAAGCACGGCACGATCGAAGAGGTAGTCACCTAGTGACGATTGCAGGCCATCGCTACAAATATTCTGCATTCTGACCTCAAACTCTCCGGAGAGTTTCCGTCTCCTCACAGATTGAGAGAAAGAGAGAGAGACGAGTTAGAGTGCAGGGACCATCTATCCGGGGAGTATCCGGTCTGTCCCGTACTACTACGGCGGGCGCAAGTCGTTACGTCGTGGGCGCGGTGCGAGCCGCGGTCCAGTCAAAGATGATGATTGCACCGATGGTGGCGCAGCCGGGGGCGTTCTGACTGACGGGCGAAACCGCCTGGCAGGCGTGTCCGCTGCGTCGCTGGCTTCAGGCCCAGAGGGTCAGATGCACGAAGCGACGTACCAAGCTGAACAATCGAAGCAGAAGCACAAATAGGTTGGATGCGCCACGGGTATGGGACGCGGGGATTGAGCGAAGGAGGGCGTCTAACGGTAGCTGCTAATGAATGTGTCGTGGACCTGGGCCCGGCGATATTGCGTTGGTGTTCTTTCCACCCGTCACAGCATCTTTTTAGAGTGCGGGGGTTTTTGGCAAGACTGCAGAGCAGCTGAGAGAAGTGATGACACGGCGGTTGCACAGAAGGATGGCTTTGACCAAAGGGAACTTTCGATCGCTTTCCCAGAGCACGTGGAAGCACTACTGCTGGGCCACTGGCAGTCCGGTCACAGCAAGCGCGCAGCATCATCATCTGCCGCTGACAGTTCGGTGCCGTGTTTCCTCCCCGGCAGTGTATTACTGTTGTGGAACCCGACTAGACAAATACGGGCACGCCGATGCCAGGAGCCGGCTCTGCAGATGCGTTGTGTTGACGTAGATACCAGTGAGCCAAACTGATCTGACTCTCTCGTGTCAAGTCTGCTCGATCCGTTCAGATTCGCGGAAGGTAGAGACTGGAGAGCTTCACAGGAGCTCAGCGACGGAGAAGCGCTCCGCGTAGAGAGACTTGGAAGCAGTTCCCCCCTACCCCGACGACACAAGTGCTGCGTGCGTGTCACAAACAAGCGAAGGAGGACGGAGACTGTGTCATTGGGGACGAGGCGTGCTAGGCTCGCCAGAGCTACGTGTATGCATACACACGTAGCGCGTACCACGGGTATACACAGTACGTATGCATCGTAGGAGTACTACGTACGTGCCTACATGCAGTACTGCTAGGTGGTACTGCTGTGTAGAGCACTAGCAGAGGAGGTGGTGGTAGATACCACACACCGCTCTGCAGAGCATCAACAGCATATCCATCCCTGCTGTGTAGTGCTACTGCAAGCTGAGTGCTGCCCATTCACTGGCTTCGTCGTCACCCCAAGCCTCCTTCTGGACCTTTTCAACAGGAGGCAAAGCTCACTGTGAAGTACCGCCATCGGAGCGTGCTGGCCTCTGGAAAAGTGTGGTCCGCTGGCTTCGTTGTGTAAAGATTCACGGGGACTGGTCGTTGGGACGCACGGAGGAGCTTAACTGCGAGACGACGTCGAAATCATCGTCGTCGTCGACGTCGAGCGCATCCGCTTGGTTCGCCGCGCTCAGAAACTGCGTGAGCTCCACTTGCACGGCTTGGTCGGTCCTGGCTCTGCTCATGAGGTGCGCGAGGAACGTGTTGAGCTGGTCGGTCCGCTCCCGGAGCTTTTTTTCGTTGAGCCTGCCGATGACCTTCGCGGGAATCGGGACGCCCTTCGCCGCGGGCCCGAGCCGCTTCTTGAGCCGGGCGAACATTTTGTACCGCTTCGCGCACCGCCACCGCTGGCCCTCCGTGGACACCACGTCGATGTTGAAGAACGTGGTGTCGTCCTTCTCTTCGGAGTCGACGATGGTCGCTTTTTCGATCGTGAAGTTGTTGTACATCTTCTCGAGGACGTGCACCTTGCGTTCGGTCGCCGAGAGCTGCTGCTGGAGGGACATAGCGCGGTCGCGGGTCATGACGTTGCCTTCTTCTTGTAGCCGGCGGCTTTCGTCGCGGAGGCGGTTTTCTTCGACGAGGTGCTCGATGCTCGCGTCTTTTCGCTTGACCTCGTTCTCGATGACCAGCACCGCGTCGTCCGCTCGGACGGCGGTGCCTTTGACGCGGGTCGCGAGCGCAGCGAGCTCGTTGGTCAGCATTTCGTGCTTCAGCTCCTGCGCGCGCAGCGTGCTCACCTCCGCCCGAAGGGCCTCGAGGTGCTTCTCGCCGGCGGCCGCCGCCTCGAAGTGCTCCGCCAGGGCGCGGAGCGCCAGCTCGCCCGTCCGGCACGCGGCCTTCGGCCCGCAGACCGTCCGCGAAAGGTCGACGATGCCCTGCTCCAGCGACGCGCTCCGGGCGTCGCCTTCCGGCACGCCTTGCCCCGTGGCGCATCGCTCGAGATCGCCGACCTGTGCATGGAATTTGCTTCTGGGGGTCTGTTTTTCAAGTTGAGTTAAAGTTCGCTTGAGATTCCGATTTTCGAAAGAGAGCGCTGGACGCAGCGTGTTTGGGAGAAGACCGCCGAATCTATCACGTTCACACGCTACTAGGCTGATCCTCCCCCGGAATGTACACAAACACACGCCTACTCTTTTTAGACTGAATGTTCGCTTAAGGATCCGGGGTTTTCGGGTCTTCGGGTGACCATTTTTTTTCACTGCTGGCTGACGGTAGAGTACAGTCAGCTTGTGGGCCAGCTCGCCCGTGCAGCACGCAGCCTTCGGCCCGCAGACCGTCCGCGAAAGGTCGACGATGCCCTTAGCAGGGGCACGGTAGAGTTCCGTCAGCTGGTGGTTGCGTCTCGCCAGCACCGCGCCAATCGGCGACATTGGTCTCACAGACTTTTATACCGTTTTGGAATACCGAATTTTCAACTCTCATGCGCGCCCCTCGAAGATCGCAACTCGAACAACGTTTTATGGCGGCAACTTGCTGCTTGGGGGCGGTTTTGGCGTGTGCGTGCGAGGCCGTTTGTGGTGGAATACATGAGTTGCTGCTCTTGACAAAGATAGATGGAAAAAGAAGGGCGTTTTTATTCTTCGCTTTTTCTCACGAACGGGGGGGTCGGTCCTGCTTTTGGCTTTGTAGCCGACTCCCCAATTCATGGTTAGCACAAACTCAAGAGGTCTAGTCAACTATTCTCTGCAGTATTGGCACACTTTCAAGAAAAAGACGGGTGCAAACCTTGTTCTGCAGAAGGACCGCAAGCCTTGCCGGCGACGCCTCGTTTTCGCCGACGACGCGCGCCACTTCGGAGGCCAAGTGCCTGTAGTCGTCGAGCTTGAACTCGCCAGCGCTGCCGGCGGCGCGAGAGCGGTGGCCGGCCAGCTCGCGCCACTTGAGGAAGATCGCCCTGCGGGCCGACGCGAGCATGATGTTTAGCGTGCGCTGCCGCTCGCGCAGGATCTGGCATCCCACCAACGAGCACAGGGAGCGGCTGCGGCGGAGGCGGCTGTTGGCCAGCATCGCGGTCAGGCATCCCTGGAACATCTGCGCTCGCTTCTCGAGAAGCGACTCCTTCGACTGTACGTAATTGGGATAGATGCGTCACGTTCGTGCTGCAAGTGATCGGGCTAACAAGCACCTAAGTCAGCATCGCGTTGCCACAAGTAATCATGTATACGGTGCAGAGTACAGCCCCTCATGACTTCCCACTAACGCGTGACATCGACAGCGGGGTTTCTTTAGTCGGGAAGCAATCTCAGAAGCAAAACGATGCGTGTGAGTTCACTTGCTCGACGACTGTGATCGGGCTAACACGCACCTAAGTCAGCATCGCGTTGCCACAAGTAATCATGTATACGGTGCAGAGTACAGCCCCTCATGACTTCCCACTAACGCGCAATAACGAAAGCGGGGTTTCTTTCGTCGGGAAGCAATCTCAGAAGCCAGCAACGATTTGTGTGGTTCACTTGCTCCGACGACTGCTTTGAACCGCTCGGGACCTTTGGACCGCAGGAGAAAGTAGAAAGGGAAACAAGAGTTTTCGTTGACCGCACCACGTCCAAATCCTGGACGTGGTTTCAGGTGGCAAATTTGGCAAATGATCATGATCAGGAGGTCGTACTTGGGCGATTCAGTTTCCTCACACTAAAATAAAAAAGCAGCTGGCCGCGTGAAAATCGCAGAAGTAAAAAGCAGATACGCTGCTGCCCAGCTTCCCGACGGCTCGGTTTGGGTCTCGGAGAGGAGATCGAAAAGGATCCATACGTTTCCGACCCATTTCTTCGGCGGAGTTGGCGGGATCTGGGCCGCTTGTGTCGCCTTCTTGAGGTGGTTGATGACGACGGAGAACTCGGTGTAGCGGCGAACGGAGGTCACTTCGATGCCCGTCGCTGCGTCCTTCAGGCGGAGGTCGTACACAGCATGGTCACCGTTCCACCGGGGGTTCAATACCGTCACGGAAAGCGCGCTAGCTTTTCCCGAAGCGCGGCTTCTAGCTTTGGCCGCCGGCTTTCCCATTCTGAAGAAGACCTCAGCCGCACGATATGGTGCTGCCCTTTCCCGTTAGTCTAGGAGCGCTGGCTCGTCCTCACCCCACCTCCCACCCGTCGGCCAGAGGCTTTTAGCCTGGGAGACCTACTGCGGTTAACGGTTGTTGGCCCGACGCAAAAGAATGAGATCTCCCCTGTTTTTGTCCATGCGCATCCGCAAGACACCCTACCACACGAAGAAAGTGCAGCTTTTCAGGATACTTAACCAGCGTTTCAAGGGTCAACCCTTCCTTCAAAAAGAGGCGACTGCATCATCCTGATCAACAGGATCGTCACCACTTCAGATCTCTGCACTCGGTTGTTCAAGCCCATCAATAGCTATCGTCGTTGAAGCCCGCTCACAGACGCTGTCGTTGGCCTTCGAAAAAGCTCAATGGCTGGAGCTTCGCTGAATCTGCCAAAGCATTTAGAACGGAACATGCACCGGGTTGTCCACAGTCGTCCACCTCCATGCGTAGCAAGCTGCGTTGAATCTGAAAAGGGAGCAACTTTTCGGCTATACAAACAACGTTCTCAGGAACACAAAAAACGGAGATGGAGAAAAGACCAGCTACCCTTGAAGAAAACGTTTCAGAGCAAACAACTCATATCCACTCGCCGAAAACGAGGTTGGAGAGGTGAAGCAGAAACAGCCGAAGCGCAGGCTGCCGTTGTGCCCCCTCTATGTACTCCCCATTCGGGTCCCTTCTTCGTCTTGTAACGTCTCTGTTCTTTCCCGTTGTTCGCCCCCTACATGTTTTCCCTCGACTGCTCCGAAGGAGAAGTTCACGTCTTTCCCCTTTGCCATGGTGTCCAATTCGCGGAACAGCGAAGAGTGGTCTGGGTTAGAATGTAAAGAATCTGTGGCGATAATCTGCATCGCCGGCGCCGCGGATATCTCTTCGCACGCGATGTAATTAGCGGAACAGCGAAGAATGGAGCTCGTGCTCGTCAATATCGAAGAAACGGACGGGGATTCGAACACATACACATACACATACACGCATACGCGGCACAGTAGAGGATGCCCTCCGGTCCGGACAGCCTAGAACACGCAGCGGAGTAAAGCGCCCTGATCGGGGGGCCAGGTGGTGATCAGCCCTTTGAAGAAGCAACACTGCAAGCCGGCCCGACGGCCGTACGGCTACGACTCTCCCATGGAGACCCACAAGGTGGGTGGACGGGGCTACCCAAGGGAACCGCCCCGCATCTGGCCACGCCGCGTTTCAGCGTCGGCTCATAGCACATCGCACTGGACCGCGACGCCGACCCTGATCAAACGCAAGCGATGGGCCGGATGCAGACTCGAAAAGCTGGGGAGGCGAGCACCGTCCTGGCACAGTTTGAGGCGCTGCGGGCTGGCAAAGCTCGTACTCACCACGATGGCAGCGCGGGTTTTTGCGACGCAGAATGGCGCCGTGGACGCATCGCAAAACGTGGCAAAGCGCCGCAGCCCCTTGGGACGACGGGGTTTATATGAAGCGAGCTGTATACAACGACCCCGAATTACTGCTGGAGTTAGGGTTTCCGGAGCCAATCAAGACTCCGATTCCGCGTACATTGCGGCCGGCAACTGGGCTCTACTCCGCTTCAGCGAGTTCCCATAGTTGACCTTCGGCTCATACACAAACACACACACACACACACCCACACATACACGCACGCACGCACAGATCTTTCGGTTGAGGAGTATCAGAAACCAAAAAAAAAAAAAAACAATACAGACGGATGGGAAGACCTTCGCGCAGACTTTTTGCGGGAGTAATCATTATTCGCGGAGGTGCCGCCCGCGCTCAACATAGAGGCGGCCCAGACAAATCCACCTAGAGACAAAAAGGACTAAGTTCAACTGCGGCGACGCAATTAGATTTTTCCCCTACTACTAGTTATTCCCAGTGTCGAGCCCGCGAGCATTGCTTACAAAGCAGGTGCTCGGTCGAACCAAAACATAGACGCAATACAGACAGATGCCGGCAGCGAGTGTGCCAGACCAGTACTTTCATACCCGCCCGGGCGCTCGCAAAGCGAATGGTCTCCTCTATTCGCTCCTTGACACCGCATCAAGGGAATGAAACAACAATTTCGCCGGTAGAAAACTCGGGTTCACCGAGACGATTGATGCTTGGCTGTATCTACACCGGCGACAGAAAATAAGACGCGTCACTGGCTAACCACGGTTGAAACCGGAAAATGATGACGTTTTTTGTTGAATTTTCGTTGAACGCTTTGACCTGGACGTTTGTTTCTTGGTACAGGGCGCATGGAAACGCTGTGGATGGCCTGTGACGCGTTCTTATTTCCTCCAACATTGCATGTTTGGTAAAAAATAAATGCGTAGTTTTGTTTTATTCTTTTACTTGTTAGTTGTCGACAACTTTTTTTGTATTGAGGTGTCATTCAGATGTAAATCTAAAGCCGCCCACGTCAAAGTTTTGTTAAGCAGCGGCTGCCAAAACTTGCCGTGACACCTATGATCAAAGTAAAGAGGAAAGAAGACACGTGTCAAAACGACCGCCCATCGTTCACATCTATGTGGTGGACTAAGACTGACAAGCTCAAACCGGGAAGAGCTGTGCGCGGGAGAACATGGAGCGAAGTATATATTGTGAGAGAGCTGCCAACGTGTCCAATGCGGTCACGGGAGCCGGATGCTCACAAATACACGTCGCAACAGCTTCTTCAGACCGCGCGTCCAATTACGCTTTCCCAATGCGCTGTACCCTATGCTTCACACAGTTGCTTCTGTTGTCTACTGGCCCACCCGCCGAAAGGGGGGAAACGGCTTTTTCGGATTCTTTCAGCTTTTTGGAAGTTCAAAATACACAGGAGCCAACTCCGTCGGGGGATCGTTGCTATTGGTGCTGGTTTTGAGGGATAAGGGAAAGGTAAGAAATCTTTTTGCGGTGGCCTCCGCCGGTCTGGTAGTTCGTGCTACCTCCGTTCTTTTACACTCGTTCTTTTCTCTACTCACTACTGTACGTACTCTTTCACTCTTTTACTTTCTTTGGCTAGCCAAAAAAGACTCTGCGGCCGACATCACGAACACATTCGCAATGAATGCGGCCCTGAGCCCCCCAACTTCGGGGGAGGGCTCTTGCTGTTGCATCTGCACTCAGCAGTTTTCATGAGGCGCGGGCGGACGCGGTTGAGGGTAAACTTAAGTACAATTCTGGTTGTCCGATGTCTGCGGACGCCGGGGTTTCAGAAGAAAAGGATGCAGATCGGCCACAGCGGGCATGTGCGGGCTAGCAGATAAACGGCCCTTGATGGCCGGTGGTCGAGTCAACCAGCTGCCTGCGACAGCCTTCTTTCGACTGGTGCCGCGAGGGCATTGGGTTGCTTACGAAACCCTGCAGACTTGCGAAGGAGCAAGATAGAACGGGAACCCTCGATCAATGGTTGCTATTGGACAGCGAGTCGCCCCGAAGCAGCAGGGTTGCTCAGAGTTGTCGGCGAAGAGCCATCGATGATAACCGACAGTCGGGCAGAGTGAAGGCAGAGAGTGCCCGCACATCGCGGTTCTTGTTGAGCAGGCGGCACAGACGGCTGCGCTGTCACCTGAAGGACCGCCTGCGGCCGTTGGGTGCGTTCGCGGAGTGAAGGCAGAGATGTCCGCACATCACAGTTCTTGTTGGTCGGTGATGAGCAGGCGGCACAGAGGCTGCGCTGTCACTTGAAGGACCGCCTGAGGCTGCTGGTTGCGTTCGCGGAGTGAAGGCAAAGATGCGGTTCTTGTCGGCCGGCGATGAGCAGGCGGCACAGAGGCTGCGCTGTCACTTGAAGGACCGCCTGAGGCCGCTGGGTGCGTTCGCGGAGTGAAGGCAGAGATGCCCGCACCTTGTGGCTCTTCTTGGCCGGCGGCACAGAGGCTGCGCTGTCACCTGAAGGACCGCCTGAGGCCGCTGGGTGCGTTCGCGGAGTGAAGGCAGAGATGCCCGCACCTTGTGGCTCTTCTTGGCCGGCGGCACAGAGGCTGCGCTGTCACTTGAAGGACCGCCTGAGGCTGCTGGGTGCGTTCGCGGAGTGAAGGCAGAGATGCCCGCACCTTGTGGCTCTTCTTGGCCGGCGGCACAGAGGCTGCGCTGTCACCTGAAGGACCGCCTGAGGCCGCTGGGTGCGTTCGCGGAGTGAAGGCAGAGATGCCCGCACCTTGTGGCTCTTCTTGGCCGGCGGCACAGAGGCTGCGCTGTCACCTGAAGGACCGCCTGAGGCCGCTGGGTGCGTTCGCGGAGTGAAGGCAGAGATGCCCGCACCTTGTGGCTCTTCTTGGCCGGCGGCACAGAGGCTGCGCTGTCACCTGAAGGACCGCCTGAGGCCGCTGGGTGCGTTCGCGGAGTGAAGGCAGAGATGCCCGCACCTTGTGGCTCTTCTTGCCGGCGGCACAGAGGCTGCGCTGTCACCTGAAGGACCGCCTGAGGCCGCTGGGTGCGTTCGCGGAGTGAAGGCAGAGATGCCCGCACCTTGTGGCTCTTCTTGGCCGGCGGCACAGAGGCTGCGCTGTCACCTGAAGGACCGCCTGAGGCCGCTGGGCGCGTTCGCAGAGTACCCCGAGAGGTTTTCGAACCGGTGGCTCGGCGCCGTCGGCGACAGCCGCGCCGCTTGCCGCACGTCCTTGCTCATGGGGCAGTGCGTGCGGAAGGTCGGCGGCGACGAACCGTTGGCCGGCGTCGCGGACCCGAACATCGGCTGCACCCAAGCCGCCGAAGCTTCCTCCTCCGAATCGCTGTCCGAATACACTCCGAACACCGCGCGGTTGTAACCCCCAGGAACCGGTGAGTTCCTGGCGTGGACTCCGTTGGGAACGGGAGACGCCCCCCCGGCGAGGACAGAACGCAGCGCGTTCTCGGTCGCGGTCTGCCGTTCTACCAGCTGCTGCATGATGTCGGCGATGTGGGCGATGGCGGGGCTGTTCGCGCCGCCGTATTCGTCACGGCCCCCCCTCGCGCTCCCCCGGGGCGACAGGTGCGCGCAGGAAGACGCGGGATGCGAGCTGGGCGCGCGCGACATCGAAAACGGCGACTCGACAGGCGGCGGCGGCGGCGGCGGCGCGAGGTCCGTCGGCGACGCGGCAAGCAGCGCGGCGTGCTTCCTCGCCCCCGGCGGGAGCGACTGCGTCGCGTTCAGCTCGCTCGCTGCGGGCGCCGGCAGCTGCTTCTGCGGGTCTGGGGCGAAGCGGACGACAACCTCGGTGCACTGCCCGAAGGCGCGCACGTCGTCGAAAGTGCTTACCTTCCGCCCGCCCATCGCTACTACTGTTCTGCCGACGAAGTCCTGTCCTCCGGCCCTGTCAGCCGGGTCGTCGGACGCAGCGACGGTCAAGTCTGTGTTCACAATGAGCCCGAGCCGCTCGCCCGGTCTTTTCCGGATGGTGATCTCCTCTTCGCCAGGCGCGATCGGCGGCGCCGCCTCGACCAGGTTCATCGAGATGGTCGCGCTGCCGTACCGGTCGAGGAACTGCTTCAGCTCCTCGCGCGAGGTCACCGGCACGTTGCAGATGTGCGTTATCTTCTGGCCCAGGTACCGGCCCATGCCCGCTTTGTCGGCGGGCCTCATCGGCGCGACGTTCACGACCCGAAGCGAGTTGGTCAGGTCGACGCCCATTTCCTGGTCGAGATAATCGAGCTGGATGACCACATCCGCCGGATTAACCGCCTCGGGCACTACGTGCGCACGCCTCCGGCCGCTTGTTTTCGCGAGCTCCAACGTCTTCTGGTGCGTGTCGGATCTGGGCTTGTTGTAAATCCGCCGAGCGTGCATCTCCTCCGCTGTCGGCACCTCCGTCAACGGCAACGGCACCCTGGTCAACCCGTACCTGACGTTGCTGATCTTGTGAACGAAGTCCCACGTGCCCTGGAAGACGAATGACGATTCGCCTTGGATCGCGAGCATGAACTCCGCCATGCCTCCTTCGAGGCGCCGGTGGAACACGTGCGAGACGTCGCGCAGGTTGTAGGAATGCTTCACGGTGCCTTCCAACTCGCAGACCAGCAGCATGTCCCTGATGACGCACGCTGTTCGGACCGCCGGTTTCTTTTTGTGCGAGATCTTGTTGACCCTGGCTATGGCGTACAGGTCCTTGCCGGCCGCGGAGAACACAGTGCGCACCTCGATCGGGATCTGCTCGCGCTCCAGCGGCTTCACCGCGCCCGTGGGCACGGGAAAGTGCTTCTCGCCGGGCTTCGGGCCTGTGAACACGGAACCTGCATCCTGCGAAGGGAGGTACCCGCCGGGCATGTTCGCGGCTCTCGCCCGATGCCCCGTGTGGCCGGGCGCGCTCCGCTTCGCTTATTCTTGGTAGGCGTCCTTGGACAGCATTTATGTGAGAGCGCGACCTTGCGCCTACCACCTCCCCGCGTGTGTTTATCCCCGCGCCTGTGATTTTCAGAGATGCAGGTAAAGGGGGGGGGGTAGGCGGGGTCAAAAGGTCTTTCTTTGCGTCAAAATGGTGACATTTTCAGCCTGTAGACTTAACGGCAGTTTAAGGCTAAAAAAACATGCAACCCGCCTCAGAAATGCCCGGAAACGTGTTTTTGGGGGAAGTTTCATGGAAAATGGCCCAGGGGGGGGTGCATTTGTTGATGGTTTTAGGGTGGACACCGTTTGGTACCGGCTAGCAGCCTGTGTGTGTGCTTCACTGTTCATACCATGCAAAGATGAGGCTACAATCACGTGCAGGCAGCCACAAATGGAAGCAACAAAAGGGCAAACGACACCCAGGAGGAAGGCAGCTATGAACGTTGCTCGTCTGGATGGTTAACAACGTCCCAAAAGGTTCTCTGAGTCTTGCGCAAGCTGAGGTGTTGTTGACACCGCAGGCAGCAGCTCTTCCCCGAACTTCTGCTGGAGCGATATTCACAAAGTTCGATGTCTTTCCGAGAAAAACAATGAGATGCTCTCATCCGTAGTGGGATTTTCCAGATCCCAACGTTTTTGTTGAAGGGATGCACGCGACAGTGTCTTTTATTCAAGTTCGCCTTTCGTACACCACCCCGAAAGGGTCGCATTGCACACGCACGGAAGACAATACTGGTCACCGGGGTGTATCTCTGGTACCTAACCCCAACGCACGTTGAGCTTGAACAAAAATAGAAAACTGGACTTGAACGAAAAGGTTCGGCGGTGGATTTATAGGACTGCCACGACATAGCAGCTCAGGGCAGGGTATCTGCAGCTTGCGGTAGCACGCTACACGACACAGGCCACTACGAAAGCTGGCGCTGACGTCAAGGACTCGAGGGGGCGGCACGTTACGAAGCCGTACCTCATTGAGTCGCTTGTCAATGCCTCCTACGAAGCCCCACCATCCCCAACTCTCAGGAAAGTCTTTTGAGTAAAAATACATGGTTTGGGCAGTGTTGTTTTCCTTCTTCGGTTCATGCTGTCACTATTTTTGGGGTTGTCACCTAAAAAGAAGAACACCGGTACCAAACGGTGTCCACCCTGAGTCCAAAAATTGGGCACTCGTAAAAAGGCCTTTTCGGGGCACTTCAGCAGCCAAAAAGCATGTTTTAGGCATTTCTATACGGTTCTGGGGCGGTTTACCAAATTTTATTGCCTTTTAGGAGCCCCTATGTGGTTCCCAAAAAAATGACCTATTTTGACAGCTTTTGACCCCCCCTAGGGCTAAGTTGGATGGAAACGCCGTTTCTTTTAGTTTTTTCGAAATAAGGAAACGGAAACGGAAACGGAAACGGAAACGTTTCCGTTTCTTTTAAAAGAAACGCCGGAAGGCTCTTCATGCTGAGGGGTCCTATAAGATACCACTTCACGGGTCCTTCTGTGTGTCCGTCGGGTGTCCGTTTCCAGCCAAATTTTGGCTTTCCTTTCAGAGGGCGGGATCACCTTCTTCTTTTGATCTACCAGCGGGCACTTCTCTTCCTCCGTCTTCTGGCGGGCTCTCTGACTCTTCAGGGCCCTTCCTGGGCTGTTCCGACTTGGCTCGGCCCCTTCTTGTGTGTCGTCGCGGCCTCGTTTGTGCAGAGCAGTCGCCGGTGCTCACCGCTTTCTTTCGTCGCCGATCTGACACGAGCAAATAGGTAACCACAAGCTACTGATGCAGAATGTCGTCACATGTGGATGTTTTCTGACACCAGATTCCACTCTTCTGTGCCTACCACTTCGTCTTCTGCTGCTTCCAACCCACGTTCTCATGTGAGTGGGGCTTGTTGAATCTGCCGTCCTCTTCTGCATTGTTGGTGGTTTCTTCCTGCCGTCGTTGTCTATGCTCCGACAACACCGCCCCTTCCGGTGACGGTTGCCACCCGTCGTCGTATGCAAGGTGCACTGTGGCAAGCGATGTTTAACGCACACATTACTGCGTGGCCATCGCTTTTCTGGCAGGTTCAACATTGCCCCGGCATACGTGTGCCCTTCTCACCTCCTGATGCTGATTGCACTCCCTCTTTGTCTTACACCGCCGAAAGACCCCGGTCTTGTAGCCTGTGGCGCTGAACGATCGTATCTGTAGAGTCTATTATTGGAAGCGGATGTGCTTTCCCGATCGTCTTCAGCGCGTTGGCCAACAGCCTCGCATAACAGAGCATCGTCGCCACAACAGCCATTGGTGTAAAGAGCTGCAGACCTCAAAGTCATCACAACCGGATGCGTGTGGTTGCGTCTGCTCCACGCGGTCGCAACTCTTATGCTTCTTTCCTCCCTCTTTTCGGAGCCTCCTTGTCCATGGTTTCCCACTGGATTGCGGGGTCCGCCGTTCGGAACACATTTCCGGTCGGACCTTCAGCCAGTATACTAGTGGCATACCAGCCGTTTCTTTTGAAAAGAAACGGCGTTTCCATCCACCGCCAAAAAGAAGGAAACGGAAACGGAAACGGAAACGGAAACGTTTCCAACGTTTCCATCCTACATAGCCCTAGGGGGGGGGGGTCGAATAATAACAGTTATTTTGAAACACGTCTGGTTGTCTAAAAACACCTAAGAACACTACCGCTATTTGATCCTGCTACTGTTCGGCTACCCGGAACTTTTTTATTATTCGAAAAATCGAATAATAACACAGTGTTATTATTCGACCCCCCTTTACCAAAAGCCTGCTACACGGGAGCCAAGCTTCACGTGTTCGGTACTGGGTGTGCGCATCCACACCCGCGAGCAGCGCGTTTCCGCTGACTTCTCCGCGAAGAGCTTCTCTAGACGGGTCTGCTTCTCAAACCGAATTCAATTGCAAGTGTGTTTGTGGTTTGCCTTGTGTAGCACGACAGCGGTGCCCGACTGCCCAATGGTGGCTGGTCAAACTGTGTCCGGCAGCTCAAAAACTGTGTCCGACGGCCTTAGCAGATGTCTCATTTCACTCGTCGCCGCTTGCAGGGCGGCGTCGATGTGCGTGTCCTAGTTTGATAACACACGACGAAGCCCTGCAGAGACAGCATCCATCTTTAGTATCGGTCGGTCTGTTGTTGCTTCGTGCTCTGTCATTTACGGCTGTATCATTCGCGGCCCTTGCAGTACCATCGGTGGTCGACGTAATAATATGGTACACAGCCAGGCGCTTCGTCTGACAAAAAGACTGCTTGTTGGGCACCTTTTCTGCCTGTTCGTGGCAATGCTTGGTCGATGGCGCAATGAACCACTCCCACCCGTTCCCAGAGCACAGTTAACCTCTTACCGACCGGGCACCCTCGACTTTTTTCCAGGGTTATGGGTCTAAATCCTGGTCACCTGGTTGGCACCTTGTCGACTCCTCGAGGGGGGAGCTGGATTTCCGAGGTTCAAGGGCGGGAATGAAGAGATACGCGCACATATCTTTTTCATTCCCGCCCTTGAAAGACACACCTATCCCTTTCCGGCTTATTTAAGAAGTACGTGCGCTCGGCTAAGGCCGGCGCGTGGCGAGACTGGAGGCAGCAGTTAAAGTTCGGGGAACAGCAAAGTTCGGGCGAAGCTAAGTTCGGGCAATGCTAAGTTCTGGTGAAGCAAAGTTCGGGTGAAGCTAAGTTCGGGCGAAACAAAGTTCGGGCGAAGCAAAGTTCGGGCGAAGCTAAGTTCGGGTGAGCAAAGTTCTGGTGAAGCAAAGTTCGGGCGAAGGTGAAGCTAAGTTCGGGCGAAACAAAGTCCGGGCGAAGCTAAGTTCTGGGTGAAGCAAAGTTCGGACGTTCTGGTGAAGCTAAGATCGGGCGAAACAAAGTTCGGCGAAGCTAAGTTCGGGTGAAGCAAAGTTCGGGCGAAGCTAAGTTCTGGTGAAGCAAAGTTCGGGCGAAGCTAAGTTCGGGTGAAGCAAAGTTCGGGCGAAACAAAGTTCGGGCGAAACAAAGTTCGGGCGAAGCTAAGTTCGGGTGAGCAAAGTTAGGTGAAGCAAAGTTCGGGCGAAGCAAAGCTCGGGTGAAGCTAAGTTCGGGCGAAACAAAGTCCGGGCGAAGCTAAGTTCGGGTGTAAAGTTTGGCCTCGTACCCGGGGCCCAGCACGGGGGGGGGCCGCCCTGGGGCAGCCTTTTCCCGCCGCCCCCCCCTCCGGTATTTCTCCGGGGGGCTGAGAAACTCCGCAAAAAACGCAATTTTCGGGCACATCAGGCCCCGAAACGACAGCAAACCTCGAAATAATCTTCGACCGGAAAAGTGTCATGGGCGGGGTTTGAACCCGGACACACCGGCCTGAAGGCCGACACCCGCTCACTCTGCCACCCATATACATTTTCCCAGGGGGAGAAAAAGCCAGCTCCGCGCTATTATCTAGTTCAAAAACAATACACTTTTAAAAGTGGGGTTGGCTCGAATAGAGGCTATTCACATTGCATGTTCATAGGACCTCCAGTCTCGAAAAATGGGCTATTTACCGACCCTGTCGCTGGTCGGTGAGGAATTAACAAGCTGTGTGTGCACATGCGAGGCAGCTCTTTCAGGTACGTGTTTGCTGTTGCTCAACAAAAAAAAAGGGTAAACCGGACACCTGCGACACGAGACGGAATCACAAAGCGGATCTAACGAAGACAAGAACGGGCTCTATAACAAAAACATGGCAGCTGATCAATAGAAATACTCACATGAAACAAATATACAACGCGGCCGGGTCTTGCTGCCTGCGGGCTGAGTCGCGTGGGGGACGGGATTAGGGAAAATGTGCTGACAGTCATTACACGATCCTACGCATAGTAGGACCGAGAGCAGTACTTTAGGAGCCCAGGGTCCTGGGTTGCGGTGGTTACTGCATCCTGACCATCCTAGGACCTCAGACCCTCAGATCCTGGCATAGGGTCGTATCCACCGGATGAAGGAGAGTACTTTTGGTACCTATCATCCCACCCAACCACCGGTGGGCACCTCCAGGAGCAACTTTGGTCCCTTACAAGGGCCCGAGCCTCCTCCTGAGGGTGCTGGTGTACCCATGGCACACCCCGCGCACCTTAGTGGTGTCCCCTGTGGTATGAAGCCCAGCAGCCAAGCCAACAACTTGTGACATCCCTTTTCCGGCTGGGAAGTTGCAGCAGTTCATGGTGCCTGCGACCCAGAAACAGGTTTGCGGATGGGCGGCCAACCGGCACCAACATGACGATGCGGCTGCGTTCGGCTGTTTGACGCAAGCGCAGAAGCCAACTAAGCGCAAAAGGGCTCAGGTCTCCAAGTCGGCTATCATGCACTTTATTGCGTTGAGACGTGCCCGGTTGCGCTGGTGCTGCCGGTGCTGCTCGAGGGTCAGAGGGGTCGCCTGGGGCGACTCAGCCTTCGCAGCACGTTGCGCTTCGAGGCCGTCGACGTGCTCAATCATGGCTCGCCTGTAGGTCGTTGGAGATGATCTAAAACCTGCAAATGAACATATCGGGGGACGCGTCCTGCTCCCGTGCCAATCCCGGCTCCGGAACACCAGAACCGTGAGCGTGCACCCGACGCAAACAGCCGCAGCTGCTGGCATGTTTGACTTTGATCCCTGCTGTGAACTTTGTGAGTGATTCTCTCAATCCTACAACACCGGAACGACGCACGTTTGCGTGTTGTTGCAGATAGCTGCTTGTCAGCGCTCGGGCAGGCAAAGTAGTGCTGAGAAGCGTGGCGCTGCTTTGGACGGTATTCTTGGGACAAAAAATAATGATAATAAGTATGGAATGGAAGACATACACAGCTTGCAGCGCGTGATGCGAGAGGAAGGAGGGGGTGGCCGAGCCGAGGGTGGTCGTGACCGTGGACACGATGCCCCCGTGCCGCAGGATGTGGTCGTTTTCCGCCTTCTCCGCGGCCGCGTCGGGCACGCCCAGCGCCTTGTTGCCGGACGCCGGCGTGCCCGCGGCCGGGGAGCAGATCGTCGTGGCGAACTGCAGGAATTTTTCAGCGACCCTCTCGCTGCGGTGGACGGAATTAAACTCGCCGGACATCTCCCGCGCAGGGCTGGGGTGCCTCTGGGGGCCCGGGTGGGGTGCTTCTGTCGGCAGCACCGCGCCGGGGTGCACGTGTGTCGTTGGGTACGGGAGATTCTCGAGGCGAGGTGGGATCACCCCTGTTTTGTGCTGGTGCGCCGAAGCGGCCTCCGCGATGCTGCACTTCGACAGAACCATGTCCTGGCGCCCGATGCACATCGACAGCTTCGTCTGGCACAAGGCCTGGATCGAGGGATTTGCGTCAATGCCCTGCGCGCGCCGCAACTGCTGCATGCACTGGTCGTAGAGCTGTTTTAGGGTGGGGGGAGAATCGGACTGCAATGTAATGTTTACAGAGCACCGCCACTTTCATGTCTAAACGGAGCCAAGTCTTCTTCGAGCGAAAAGAGAAATGCCCAGCGTTCTCGTTTTTCGCATACATTTGAATGTTGTTAGGGTGCATGTATCATCTCCCCGGCCTCTTTGCTAGTACTTCTGTGGCGGACAAGGCCGTATCAGAGAGTGAATGTCTACTTGAATTACCGGGACCCCGCCCTGACCGCTGGGCTACCCAGACCGACAGAAACCCCGTACATGAACACATGGTGTACCCAATAAACACGGGTAGGGCTCGGTAGAGCTACGAATTGGAAGTTTCTGACGCCCAATCCTCGGATAGATAGGTATATTCGGCTTGTGCCAGTGGCAGTACATGTACGCGTACGTGCGCTCTCAGATAAAAGCAAAAGAAGCCGCGAGCTCGAACGCACACCGAAATAGTAGCGTCCCGCCACCGGTGGAGCTCCGCGGTCGCTTGGCCCGGGGACAGGAAGCCGGCGACGCGGTTTTGGACGCACGTGTCGATGTTGCCTTCGGCGGCCTCCGCCTTCTCGGCGAGGTGATACGCCTCCGAGAGCTCGGCCTGCGCTGAGGAGTCGGGCGGCGCGTCGGCTTGCCGAGCCTGTCCCTCGGGCTTCCACGCGTGGTTCGCCGGAGATGCAGGGCTTCGGGCGTATGCTGCAGGTATCAGGACATGGGGATGGTCAGCGTAAAGCGCAGCGTGTCTTCGGTCGAGAGAAGGTTGCGTGTGTTGGTGGTTGGGGTGAGAGGGAAGCACCACGGGTGCGGACTGACTCTCATTGCCCGGGATGCCTGGGCGGGAGGCGTTTGGGAGCCACACGGGGACGTCGTCCGGCCGTTTGCTCAGCGCGACCTCGCCCCGGGAAAGAGCGTCCACAGCGTTGTCAAACATCTGCGCCTTCACCGAGTCGGGCAACAGCTTCGGGCTGCCGCCTGCCGCCGCGCGCTGGCCGCGGCGCTGCGGCGTCACGCTGCGGGGGGGCTGGCCCCTGCTCTGCGCAGGCGACTGCGACCGGTTCTGCCGGGAGGGTGCGTTCCCCCCCCGCAGGCTCGACGCCCAGCTCTGCTTGCTCGGCGCTTCATACCGCCCAGGTGGCCTCCGGCCGCCTGTCGCGCTTGCCCGTGGGAGCGGAATGGTGGGAGCGAGACGACCGTATGTGTTGTTTTGTTCTTTTCTTCCGCCGTTTCTCCTGTAATATCTTCGTTGTGTTTTCCGGTCCCAGTCCGTTGACTCTGAGACGCCGTTCTTTGGCCGGAGCTCAAAGCAGCAAGTATCACAAGAAAACGTGGTGGGACTAACTATTTGCACGCTGTGGTACACGTTGCTAAATGATCTGCCCTCACGCAACACTGGTGCTTCAGGCAAGCTTTGACCCTCGAAACGGGTGCTTGGCGTCCTCTTAACCTTGTTTCAGCCAAGATCTTGTTGTGTTGGTAGTGTCGTCCTTGAAACTTGACTTCTCCGCGAGGAGCTCCTAGAGACGCGTCTGCCGCAAATGTATTTCATTTACAAGTGTGTTTGCCTTGTGTTCCAATGTGTAGCTGCAAAACTGTGTCCAAAAGCCCTGTAGCTGGTCAAACTGTGTGCTCGAAAACTGTGTCCGAAAGCCCTGTAGCTGGTCAAACCGTGTGCTCGAAAACTGTGTCTCCCCTGTAGCTGGTCAAACTGTGTGCTCGAAAACTGTGTCCGAAAGCCCTATAGCTGGTCAAACCGTGTGCTCGAAAACTGTGTCTGACGGCCCTGCAGCTGCTCAGAATGTGTCCGGTTGCTCGGAAGTTGCTACCGGTGCGAGTGCGTGCCTTGGTCGCCATTTTATTTCGACCCGCCGGGACCACTACCGGGAACAAGGGTCTCTCGTCCCCGTCCCCCAAAAAAGGTCTGATTCGTTGAGGGACCTCCACTGGGCTTGACGCATCTCCCCCCAGGATTCCTCAATGGTAGTCGAGTCTGGATGACAAGCAAAAAAGCAGAGCGAAAAAGGGATGAGACTCAGTGATGATCGAGGTTCGAACGGTCGTGGTCCCACAAACTTGGGAGCGGGCCTCTTTTCAGCAATCTCTTTCTCAAACGAAAAGCTTGGTAGTGAAGTCAGCAGAAAGGGCTCTTCGGAAGTGTCGGTGGAACGTAATTGGTTGAATGTATCTAACGGAGCGGACGAGCGGACGCATGCTGTGCCTCGGATGAGTTAGAGGAGATAGCCGTACAGCGCGCATACGTGACGGACGTTCGGGTTGTGATTGTTTTCTTCGACCACAGTTTTGCGCGGGTCGACTCCCCCTTCGTTTCGGATGCCCCTGCTGCGCCCTCCCAGCGGCACCCGAAGCAGCCACGATGTGGTGCTGCATTAGGCGCAGAAATAGCCCCGAATTTGCGTCAGTTGCCCAACCGCCAACGCCAAGCGAAGTCAGAAAAGGCAAGACTTCTCAAATCAGGCCTGTTCTTTGCGATGCAGAAGGATGCGGCGGGGGTTGTGTGAGCACTTCCTTCAACCTGGTTTCTTCATCTAACGGAGAGGATAGTACGCCACCCCACCGATCGGCGTTTGTTCTTGACCAAGCCCCGAGTAGCTTTGCTGGTATCGTTCCTACGTTGTCGGAGCCGCTGGGTGGAGAGGAGACAGCAATCGGGCGGCAGAATTGTTCTCGCGCACGTGGAACAGGACGTTAGGAACGGACCACAGGGAAGCTGTAGGAGACATGACCGATACAAAAGGTGAGATGGAAATCATCATGTAGTGTGTCAACAAAGACTACGAACAACCCAAAGGTGCTTTGGACCGAACACCCCACGTCTGCTGGATTTCGCCAGTGTTCAGCCGCCAAATATCTGAGCCACCACCACACCTCTCTCGAGTGAGAGGTCTGAGCCGGTTGGCGGTCAAAGTCCGACCGAATACGGCCCATTCTGACGGGTTGTCAACATCTTCTGGATTGGAACGACGAAGCAACGTGCTAGACCGGCAGGCACATGGCCAAGACGGCAAACGCTGCGGCATTTTTGCATGCAGCAGTCGGATGAGTCACAGGGTGGTGGCCGAAAGGATCAGTGCCGGGCACGGCAGGCGGCGGCGGGTACGACGACAGTGTGGTTGCTGCTCGCAGAGTCGAGTGCCTCGCGCTCCCGCAGCCAGTCGACGAAGCCGTGGTACACGGCGCGCGTGGCGAGCGTGTCGCATTCGTACTGCTCGGGGGCCATGCTCATAGTAGCGGTCGGGACGAAGATGCGCCGGAAGTCGTGCGAGTCGCCGGCGGGCACGTCTGCGCGCGCCTCCTCCGACAACATGACGCCCGGCACGTCCCTCTGGAACGCGTGGGCGACGCCGTTGTCGTCAACGAACACAAGCGCCATGTCCCACGAGCAGACCCGGTCACCGCCAGCCACCACCGGAGCACGAGTGTCCGTAAGTCGTAACTCCAGGAAATGTTGACAACCGGTCAGAATGGGCCGTGTTCAGGTCGGACTTCGACCGCCAACCGGCTGGGAACGAGCTCCTCTCACCCGAAAAACAGTGGGCGAAAGGATCAGCCGGCGGCGGGTACGACGACGGTGTGGTTGCTGCTGGCGGAGTCGAGTGCCTCGCGCTCGCGCAGCCAGTCGACGAAGTCGTGGTACACGGTGCGCGTGGTGAGCGTGTAGCATTCGTACTGCTCGGGTGCCATGCTGGCGATCGGCACGGAGTAGCCGTTCGGCACGAAGATGCGCCGGAAGTCGTGCGAGTCGCCGGCGGGCACGTCTGCGCGCGCCTCCTCCGATAACATGACGCCCGGCACGTCCCTCTGGAACGCGTGGGCGACGCCGTTGTCGTCAACGAACACAAGCGCCATGTCCCACGAGCAGACCCGGTCACCGCCAGCCACCACCGGAGCACGAGTGTCCGTAAGTCGTAACTCCAGGAAATGTTGACAACCGGTCAGAATGGGCCGTGTTCAGGTCGGACTTCGACCGCCAACCGGCTGGGAACGAGCTCCTCTCACCCGAAGAACAGTGGGCGAAAGGATCAGCCGGCGGCGGGTACGACGACGGTGTGGTTGCTGCTGGCGGAGTCGAGTGCCTCGCGCTCGCGCAGCCAGTCGACGAAGTCTTGGTACACGGTGCGCGTGGTGAGCGTGTAGCATTCGTACTGCTCGGGTGCCATGCTGGCGATCGGCACGGAGTAGCCGTTCGGCACGAAGATACGCCGGAAGTCGTGCGAATCGCCGGCGGGCACGTCTGCGCGCGCCTCCTCCGACAACATGACGCCCGGCACGTCCCTCTGGAACGCGTGGGCGACGCCGTTGTCGTCAACGAACACAAGCGCCATGTCCCACGAGCAGGCCCGGTCACCGCCAGCCGGCAGCAGCCGCAGGACACCGTCGCAGCCAAGGGTCCGGCTTACGTAGTCGGTGTACGGGCCGGGGAAGCCGTTGAGGCTGTTGATAAAGAGGCCGTAGTCTGTGATCAACAGGTTCCGCCTCCCCGTAGCCTGGACCACCGCCCGCGCCTTCTGCGCAGCGACTTCGCGGACGGTATCCGCTTGGACCTCTTCGACGCCGATGTCGACAGTGTCCACTTCCCAGCCGATGTCGCTCAGGCACTGCCGCGCGCGCTCCGCTTTCTTTTTGTTTCGGGTCACCATCGTGATGGTCCTCGATTGCACCATCGTCCACTGCACCCGCCGCCCCCCCTTTGCGACCCGCGCACCGACCAACGCGGCCCTGAGTGTGCAGTTGCGTGGGTGCTTTGCTTTGGAGTGAAAGTTCGCTTTTTTTAGTGCTCGAAACATTGCTGCTGGCGCGCTAACAGGGTCCTGGACCATCCCGGAGGCGGTTGGCTTGATGGGGGTAGGTTGTAGTTTCTTTCCCGTACCTTGACTTGAACTCGTCTCTCCACGCTGATGTGTACGGCAATGGGCAGAAGCCTCATTTACTCGTCACGCTTGCGGGGTGGCAGCCCAGCAGATGTCACTCAGGCACTGCCGCGCTTTCTTTTTGTTGCGGGTCACCATCGTGATGGTCCTCGATCCCACCATCGTCCACTGCACCCCTCCCCCCCTTTGCGACCCGCGCACCGACCAACGCGGCCCTGAGTGTGCTGTTGCGTGGGTGCGGATGACCTTTGGTGTTGGGGTCGCTGTCCGTTGCTTTAGAGTAAAAGTGGGAACTTAATGCCAGCTAATTTCGTGCAAAGCGCCGGCAGAGAACGAAATCCACTGAACAGGACACGAAAATTCTTCTTTTTTTTATAGTGCTCAAAACATTGCTGCTGGCGCGCTACAGGGTCCTGGACCATCCGGAGGCGGTTGACTTATGGTGGGGGACTGTGTTCCTCTCGCCGTCTACCCGTACCTTGACTTGGACTGATCTCTCCCCACTGACGTGCACAACGATGGGCAGATGTCTCGTTTCACTCGTCACCACTTGCAGGGTGGCATCGATGTGCGTGTCCTAGATCACTCTGATAACACAACACGAAGCGCAGCAAAGACACCACCCATCTTTGGTATCGGTCGGTCTGTTGTTCGTAGTAACACCCGTTGTGAACACGAAAGAGAACGCTGGCAGCGTGTTTGCACGTTTGGGAAGATTAGCCTAACGAATGTATCCACTCGCTATCATTCACTAGCGGCCTAATCCCCCCCGGCACGTACAAACAAACACACGCCTATGCTTTTTTCGTGCTCTGTCATTCACGGCCTTCTTCGCAGCACCATCGGTGGTCGACGTAGGCGTATGGTACACGGTCAGCGGCTTCGTCTGATAAAAAGGTTGCTCGCTGGGCACCATTTCTGCCTGTTCGTGGCAATGCCTGGTCGTTAGCGCAAATGAACCACTCCCACCCGTGCACAGGGCAGAGGTCGAGGTCTCGCCCTGACTAGAGACGCCATTCTTTTGATTGGAGCTCAAAGCGTGGGATAAACTATTCGCACGCTGTTGGACGCTTTGCTGAAATGATCCGCCTTCACCCAACACATATCTTAACGCAAAGCTTTCACCCTCGAGGAAAAGCTTTGTTTCGACCAAACTCTTGTTGCGTTGATGGTTTTGGACAGATCCGAACCGATGAACCTCTCATCTCACCCTTTCGGCTGTGTCATACGGCACGAACGAAAAAGAGGTGAACAGAAGCGCATCCGATGACCCCCTTTTCCTCAGTGCAAACAGAAAGAGGGGATGGGGTGGGTGGGAAAGAATGGCCGACAGCGGTCTTGCTCTTCGCACCCATGTACTATTTTTCGCGGCTGACGGAGAATGAAGGTAGTGCGGACTTAGAGGAAAACGGACGGAGCTGCCGGTGATACGGCCAACGAGCCCGCTGGTAACTCCGAACGCGGCTTCGCGATCAAAAACCACTAAAAAGCCGATAAACGAAGAGTTCGTCTCTAAAGGTTGAGAAGACGAGCCGCATGCAGTGTCCACTGCTTCTCAACGAAAGCCATTTAATCGCCGTCATGAACGCGTGCACAGCACTGTGGCACACATTAGGGGGTTCGTGCGGCCAGTTTCAGCGTGCTTGAGATTTTGGAGATTCCAGCCTGTTTGTCTGTATGCCCAGTGTTGCAACCTATTACCGAAACGGGTCGCGCCAGTGCAAAGAGAACCTTCGCAACAGGGCGTGCGACCGAAACGGGTCGCGCCAGTGCAAAGAGAACCTTCGCAACAGGGCGTGCGACTATACTTGAGGAGGGCCTACACTCTCGCGCCGAAAATGTGGCTGCGCACAAGAGTTTGACAGCTGGCTTGTCTTTTCACCGAGAATGAGTCCATCGCGACACAACGGGAAGTGAAGAGTCCACGTCTACGCGACTCAGGCAACCCGACGGACCTCGGGCTTCTGAAAATTCCGCTCACTAACGTGATGTACCGCAATACACCGTAAATATCTTGAACTTTTGATCATAAAGAATCTGTGGCGATGGTCTGCATCACCGCGCAATAATCCGTAAAAGACAGCACCATGACCTGATAGATCGCGGCGCACGTGATGGGCAATTGCGATGCGGTTCCGCGGGGGTACCGGCTTAGTTCCCAGCGCCAAGGCGCGTTCACCGATTAGTGGAATCGATAACGTCACTCCTCGATCTACTAATGCACGGGACTTTCGCTTTGTCTTTCCAAAGGCCTGGAGCCCCAGCCAGTTGGTAAAACGCTATACTCTGTTTTGTGGGCAAGGGGGGAAACGATGTGTGATCGATTAACAAGCAGAAGAATTCTGAAAATCAAGAGAGAAAAAAAAAGAAAAGAAAAGAAGAAGAAGAAAAACGGAGAGAAAAAAGAAGGGAAAACCTGAAAGGAAAGAAAGCGATAGGTGAAAGCACCAGTTGAACTCTTCTCGCTTTGGCGCGCGCCGCGTGAAAAAAAGCATGAAATCGAAACGGCCGGCGTAGAAACACAAACGACAGCTTGCCGTGGAAGAGAAGACTGATGGGACGCAGCCGAGCACATGGTGGGACTCAAGTTTGCCTTAGTCGAGCAGAGATGCTCAGCACGTGCTGCGGTGTTAGTCAGCTTGAGCCTGGCTGCTAGTAGGATGGGCTCTCCTGGAACGTTTGCAGATTTACCCCAATGGATACTGCGCCCGCCTGACAACTGGGTCTCTGGGTGCCAGCGCCCGCCATGCCGAACGAGCTTGCCGGCGCAACGGGGCGCCGCCCACAGGCGAGGTTGCACACGTGCTCGCGTCCTTGCAGAGCATGTGGCTCGACCGGCTTTCAACGCTGTGTTTTCTCTTTGTGAGACCTGTCATGCTGCTGCCGTTGAAAAACTCGTAGTTGAATCCAGAGCTCAAGTTGTAGGTTGGTCCACGATTTGCTGGGGTGCTGTATTCAGAAGGCACCATGTTGACGTGTCGTTTCGGTTCGGAGAGAGCAAGTCTGGAAGAAGAACGTGCTCAATCTTCACAAGTGGGACGAGTGACGGCGCAAGGCCCGTCTGTGCGGCGACGATGCGAGCGAATACACAAACAGCTACGCGTTGGAGCGTTTGCGCGCGTCAGGATGGACATCCAACGATGGCGCAGGAATGCAGCGGTCAACGCTGAATGGGGACTGTGGCGGGGCGCTGCGAAAGTCTCTTTCGTGGCCCCAGCAAAGACTGGTTCTCCCCCACAGTTCCGGCTGCAGGTGCCCCCAGACTCACCGCACTTCGGCCAACCGCCTGCGCGGTGGCTGCCGGACGTCAACTCCGCAGCAAACAAAGCATACTTCGGTTGTCGATTCGACTGTCCGGTGACTGGCACCGAGTCCGATAAACCCGAAGCTTCCATACGGGTACCCCTATGTGCTGGCACGCAGCCTCCCCTTTGATGCGGAGCCCAGCGGAGTCTGCGCTTGTCGTGTTGGGGTCTGATCGAGAGAAAAAAAGCTGCGTCGACGCTCCGGTCTCTTTCGGTTTGATGGCCTCCACTCCAGCGGAACTCGCCGCCCGAAAGACTTTTCCGGTCGGCACACGCTCTAAAGTCGAACCGCCCACGCGGTCCGGACATCTGACGCAACCTCCCCGAAAGCACGTGCTGCGCGCTCTAGGTGTGGGACGATCGGGTGGACCGCATCGCGGGGGCCATGGCGGTAGGGTCCGGTGCTCCTACACCTGTTTTTGACGTGATTTGACGTGATTCCGATTCCTTTTCGGATTGTGGACTAGTCAGTAACTTCCAAGAACTGTTGCAACCGACAAGGGTTGCACCACGACGAAAGCGTGGCAAGAGTGACCATTCTGGAGTCACGTAGCGAAAAAGCTGGCTTAGTGTGGCACTCATTTGCATGCAAAAGACTCCCCACTAACGCAACAAGAAGACAATTTGACGTGATTTGACGTGCTATCCTCAGCGCTTATCAGGAGTTCTTGTGCTCTCAAACACTCTTTGGGCAGACCGCTCTGACAACATGCCAGGTTTCGGGATCTTCGCACCGCCCCTGACACGAAAAGCCTCCAATTCTTTTCTGCGCCTGCGGCCAGGTATTCTCGACGTGTAGGGCTCTCATTATTTGCTCGTTTGTTCAAAGTGTTCGTCGTTGCAAGCTTCTCCTCCTTTTTTCAGGGTTAAAGTTCGCATGAGAATCCGGGATTTTAAGGTCTCCGGGTGAGATACTTGCCGCAGTTTCTGATGCAGAGCTGAGGAGCTGTACCGAAAGGAAGGAACCCAGGGGTCCTACCCAGCTGTCCCCGACAGACCTTTTCTCTTTTTCGTTCTAACAAAGCATCTTTAACACGAAAAAGAACGCTGGCAGCGTGTTTGGGAGAAGACTAGCCTGAGATCATATTCACTCACAAACCGGCTAATCCTTCCCCGGCACGTACAAACAAAGCATGGGGGTGACCCCCACGCAAACCCCTCCTTATAAAGCTTGCCAGCTTCATGGCTGCTCGAAAGTTCCCCTTAATGCCTAGTTTGGGTTCTTCGTTGCTCGCACTGGTGGTTCTGGGCAGCATTATCACCAATTCTGGGGTCATACGCCCTCAGCGAGGTTCCCCGGGGGGTTGAAAACACCCGAGGATGGCCCAGAAGGACGGGAAAAGGACAAGAAACCTACGTCATATAATCCGCAAAAGTCCACAAAAAGCCCACTGGTGGGGTTGCATACCTCTCGCGGGTGCCGCCAAGCCACGAGGGGCCGCGGTGGGAGCCGGAGCTGCAACCGTCGCAGAGATTTGTGCGGTCGCCTCGTCGGACATAGCGAACCGTTCGCTGTGCGCGGGTGCCGTGGCCTCCTGCCCGTCCATCATGAGGGTGATCACCGCGTCGCCCCGCAGCAGGACGCAGCCGAGGTGCCGCCGCTCTAGCGTCTCCTTCTTGCCCTTCTTGTGCCGGATCGTCCGCTGCTCTTCCGTGTCGAACAGCACGATGTTCATCGACCGGTCAAATGCACCGAACGTGCCGCACAGAATTCTGCGGGGGGTTTGCCAGTGACAAAAGAACAGAGGGAGAGAGAGAGAGAGACGAGTTAGAGTGCATGGACCATCTCTCCGGGGAGTTTCCGGTCTCCTCACTTCTCTTCGCACTGCTACGGCGGGCGTAAGTCGCTCCGGAGGCGCGCTGCAGGTTGCGGCTCTGCTACAGTGAGTGGCGGCACCGGAGTTGGTGCTGCAGCGGCAGCTCTGGCCGGCGGGTGAGCTCGTCTCGCCGGGGATCGCCGCCTTGTAACGCTGCGGGCCCTCTTCTTTCTCGCGACTCCGCGTATAAACAATATTACATCCTCCTGCTGCGAAAAATACTGCTCCGTCTGCTGCGCGTGATGCAGAAGTCGAAGGTAGAAAGGTCAGGCAGTGATTCTGGTGTGTGTTTGTCACAATCGTCGCAAGATCTGCGAGCTTATACGATTGAGAATCAGATAGAGGGAAGCACTTGTTGCGGGCGACCAGAACTCAGCAAAGGAATGCTTGTTTTGACGGCTTGTTGACTAACAGGAGCTCGGTAGAGAGTCACTGTTTCGATTGAACAGAAGTCCGGTTGAGTCCGGATGCAGAATCCGGTTCTGTTATCTTAAACAGCAGGAGATGCAAACAGACTTGTTTCGGTGGTCGCTGAAGAATCAAGAGCAAGCGGGAAACTCGGTAGCCGGATGCAAAAACTGGTTCTGTTATCTTAAACAGCAGGAGATGCAAACAGACTCGTTTCGGTGGCTGAAGAATCAAAAGCAAGCAGGAAACTCGGTAGACGGATGCAGAAACTGGTTCTATTATCTTAAACAGCAGGAGATGCAAACGGACTTGTTTCGGTGGCCGCTAAAGAATCAAAAGCAAGCAGGAAACTCGGTAGCCGGATGCAGAATAATTGTCTGGTCTGATCTTGAACAACAGGAACTTCAATCACCACCGTGGACCGTTCAACAAACGGCGCACGGCCACCCAGCATGCAGGGGGCGCGCAAAGAGCAATTCACACACCTTCCGTGCTGGACCTCGCATTTTATCCGGCAGCCGATGAAGCGGAACATAAAGTTCTTCCGCGACATCGCCAGCCGCTCCTTCTGCGGCTTCTCACCTGCCATCGCGACAGCCGCTCTCTCCCCGCCCCTTGAGGTCTCGCCTCCTGCCCACCTCCCCCCCCCCAAATCCGCACCCTTCTTTTGTTTTTTTTAATACGCACCTTTTGGTTTGTTGGGAATACTGGCGGCGGCGGCCGCCAAAAGCTTGCGGTGATACAATGTGCCGGCAAGGTCCCGCTTGTGCAGCCTTGCGTGCGCCAGTGCGATATAGGAGATTACTCACTTGTGCCGTGGCATCCGATGAGGCTCACTGTTGGCCTGGTACGACTTTTGACTCATTCGCTGTAGAAGGGTCGGTAGACTGAATTGCGGCCGGGTAAGTGTACGGTCTCCGATAACACGTGTGCCGCGGCAAGTCCGATGAGACCAAGCTGTGGAAAGATCTACTATGGTAGTACATGAGACTGTCGTTGTCGCAACAGTTGCCTTGCAACAGTGGACCCCTGGTGCAGTTTCGCTGAAAGTGCATCAGTTACACTTCGGAGCCAGGGTGAAAGGATCATGTTAGAAAAACACACCCACAACGGAGGATGGGTACCCGGCCGGGTATTATGAGCGGACACGCACTCCGGCGCGTCGGAGTTCGGAAACGTGATCTCAGGGTGCTAGAAGAGACGACGTAATGTCGCTCAGTCGCCTGACTTCGCCCACAGAATGGAAGCATCTGTCTGTCTGGCATGGAAATGAGCCTGGACATGCAAGAAACGATTGGGATGGACAGACGACGTTGTGGGCACGTTCCGTTCCATCGGCAAGGCAATGGCGCAGGGAGTGCTCTTCTGTTTGATGGCAGCTTCGCTCAGCTTTTTCTACAGAATCCCGAAGCTGAAGGGTCTCAGGCAATTGCCTAACCGAGTGGCCTCGAAGTTAAAACACAGGCTTTTCTAAGATGCCCACGGCGTGCTTGCAGGCCACGCGTGCGGAGGTTCCAAGCTGCAGTGGACAAGAGTCGCGCTGCTCTACAGTTCATATAACTTTGCCTTGGTTCGTGTCTACGGTACTCTACCGCACTTCGTCCGAAGCAACGTCCTCATCAACTCAATCCAACGACAGCAACGAGAAAAGAAGACCTGCTATGCAGGCGCGACATGCAGCGAATCTTCTTCATCTGCATGACTTATGCCCTACCGTTTGACGATGTCGCCTGCATTCGACATCTTGTGGTGTCGTTCAGCAAAGGCGCACGGAGGCATGCGCAAGTTCTTTTTCAGATCGTGTCCAAACTGAGAATCGCGCAGCATCACGGTTCACACAAATATGCCTGCGATCGAGTCCAGATACTTTCTACCTTTATTCGTCGTCATTGGTGATCCGTGCGACACGCGCTCGGCGAGCTTGCGCAGATCCTCTTCCTCCGCCTTGACCTGCGCCTCGTACCACGGCGGGCGCGACTCGATGTTGACGATGTCAATGTCGAACTGCTCAATGAAGTGCATGTCCGACGTCCGGTGGTGCGGCTCGGCGAAGGCACGGTACTCCTCAAGGATGATGCTCACGGAGGCATGCGTGCGCAGGTTGTACTCCTGCCGTAGATCGTGACCAAAGTGGACAAGAGTCGCAGCACTACGGTTCACACGAGTTTGCCCACCGAGTCCGGACACTACCTTCATTCGTCGTCATTAGTGACTTCCTTGTCAAACCTGACCTTGTTCCCGGCATTAGTAGGCAGCGTCGAGAAGTAGAACACCTGATACGCAGGCCCGTGCGACACGCGCTCGGCGAGCTTGCGCAGATCCTCTTCCTCCGCCTTGACCTGCGCCTCGTACCACGGCGGGCGCGACTCGATGTTGACGATGTCAATGTCGAACTGCTCAATGAAGTGCATGTCCGACGTCCGGTGGTGCGGCTCAGCGAAGGCACGGTACTCCTCAAGGATGATGCTCACCGCCCACCGCTGCGCCCTGCGGAGGCAGGATATCAGGACGCCTGTCATGTGGATGCCGGTCGCGCAGCATACAAGCATGGGGTATGACCGCTCGTCAAAAAGCCGCTGGAGCGCTCTTTTAATCATATCCTCGCTGACCCCCGGCCACGTCGTCGTCGGCTGCCACGAGTCCTTGCCGATGGGTTCGACGCGGATGCCCTTCGACTTGAAGAAGTCGCTGACGGGCAGCTCGAACGGCTCCGAGCTCAGCAGCAAAACGGTCTTCAGCCGCAGGGTTTCGAGGTGCGCTATGTTCGCGGCGCGGGGCATGCCACTCCTGTAGATGCCGTCCTCCACGGCGGCGAACTTGGGGGGCGGTACCGGCATTTTTAGGCGGCGGGGGGCGCGACGCGTGTGTGCGCAGGCGCCGGTCAGGCCGAGGGCCCTCCCCCCCCTTCTCTCCCTCTTTTTATTCGCTACAGCCGCAGCCCTCCTGTCGTACCTGCCATCGCGCTTCTTTATGTTCGTCCTTGCAGTGTTAAGATGAAACACTGCGCGACAACTATATCAAAGAATGTGCTCTTCGATTGTGTGTTGTTGTGGCATGCAACACACGCAACCTAGCATCCCACAACACAATAATAATCATACATCTAGCGACACGCAACAGACAAGACACGTCACTGCGCGGAGCTTGAAGAAGGAGTGGTTGCCCTTCACCAATCGTGAGGAGGGAGCGATATCTCGGCATAACCCCTCCACCACGACACAACGAGTGTCACTTGTTGTGCATTTCTTCCCCTTCGTGAAACCAGTTCTTGCATCCTGTCCAACCCGACACAGTGTAGGCGCCAACTGCCCACTCAAGGATATCTTCCCATATTGACGAAGTTCACCCGGAGACTTTAAAACCCCCGGAGTTTCAAGCGAACTTTCACACTATCAAACAGACCCCCAAAAAAACATCTCGGGGCGGAAAGAAAAAATGCAACAGAGCGGGCTGCTGCTCTCGAGCGCTGCGGTGCTTTCTTTCGTTGGCGCCGCTGTGGCGCAGGAATCACAAATCCCGTGACGTGCGGCAAGTACGGTTTACAAGAGGAGAGCGAGCGGATTTCTTCTTCTCGGCAGAGGACCGAATTGCAGATGAGAAAGCAGGCGGAGATGGAATGGGGTCTAGCGGGTTTCATTTTTTTAAGGGGAGGAAGGGGTGCTTTCTTCCCGTTTCTTCTTTCTGCTCGTATTCTGATACTAGGCAGATTCTTCCTCTTCTTTCGGAGACGACAGGGGGGTGGGACTCACACCTGGCCGTTCGGAAAAAGAGGACTGCCAACTGCATTAAACTGGCAACAACAGCTCTACATCCTCGACTTTTGTCGAAATATGCCGTTTTTATGGCAACAAACGCGAGACAGTTGGAAGCGTATCGTGTTGTAACGTATCAAACAGGTACGACACACGTGCGCACAAACTAACAGTCGCGGTATTTTTCTTAGTGTGAGTACTGCGCCGGGCTAGGAACGGGATGGCTCGACGAAGAACGGAAGAGCATGTGTCAGACGGAGACGGAGAGCCAACCTGGCTATACTCTGAGGCACGCGGCCTATACGGAAAATGAATTCTTTATTTGTGCTGGAACGCCGGCACTAAAACTCAGAATTACCTGATACGCCACAACTTGCCGCGATCCGCAGCTGGCACCTCGAGCACATCCTACAAGGCAGGTGCTCGTTCCAGACGACTTCTACAATAAGCAAGAAGACGAAAGAACGCAGAGAGCGGCTCTACTTGGTTTGGTGTTACCGTTTTTTTAAAAGGTTTCTTGTTGTTGCTTTTTTTGAGGTCTACTGTATCCACGAGAGGCATCTATTTATGACTGTACAGTGTGGGAGTCGAAGGTAGAGGTCGTTGAAACGGAAGAAGAGCCAAAGCTGACAGATATAATTGACGTCGAAGAGGAACGCTAGAACGTGCTTGGAATGGTTTGTGTATGATCTGCTCGGGTTTCGTGAGCCGGTCCATCCCCTCTTGATAGACCGTGATAGATAATACAGCACTGGGCAATTCGATGCAGCTCCGTGGTGGACCGTGATTCACTGTGATTAACAGCGGCAGGCACTTCGATGCAGCTTCAAGAGATAGGGACGGACCGGCTCATTTTGGTCCTATAGGTCACAGGCACACTAGGCGGACCTTCAGCGTGGAAATGTGTGTGTGCCTGCTCAGGATCACATGAGTCTGAGTCATCAGGTGTCTGTTCATTGCTCGATAGCCATGCCAGCCCTGGGTCCTCTCGGAGGACGCAGAAGGCTACAAGTTTGCCTTGCACTGAGGGCCGGTGACGGCGGCTCGCGAGAAACCCGACTGGCGTCTAGCAGTCACTACCGGTAGTAGCAAGACGCCGACGACAAGACCTAATAGTCCAGGTGGGGGTTGATGGGAAGCCCGTACAACGCGGACGTGCGAGCGCGTGCTGATTCTATCGTACCCCCAATTGCACTTCTCGCACTCCACCACTTGATCTGTTGACACGGCATGCGCACTGCAGACACTGCCGGTGGTAGCAAAACGCCGACGGCTAGTAGCCCAGGTGCGGCTTGGGACCTCGTAAAACACGGGAGATGCACCCACGAGGTACCGCAGGCGGACGTTCGAGCGCGTGTTGATTTTATCATACCCCGATTGCACTTGTCGGACTAGTCCGCCACTTGATCTGTTGACACGACATTCGCACAGCAGACACCACCGGCAGATACGCCGACGACTAGTAGTCCAGATGCGGATTGATAGGAAGCCCGTACAACACGGGAGATGCGCCGATGAGGTACCGCAGGCGGACGTGCGAGCGCGCGCTGTGCAGCGACGCGACGAGGGGCGACGACGTGTCAGCCATCCACGACTTGAGCAGGTGCGCGGTGAACCTGTCGATCTCCCCGTCTGTGACGTCCCACAGGTTTGCGACGACGGCCGGCGACCCGGCCGCCAGGTACGCGAGCGCGACGCCATCCCCGTCCACTTCGCCCCGGGTCTCGGTCAGCTGCCCGGACGAACACCCCATCAAGAAGACGACAGCCCTCTGCTCCGGGATCTCCTCACCACCCCCCGGCGTCGGCGCGCCGGCCTTGCCGCGGCCCGAGCGAGCGGAATGCGTCCGGGTCTGCGTCCGAGGCGCTGCGGCGTCGGGCGACTCGTCGTCGAAGAGCCGCCGGGGCGTTTCGACGGAAAATAGCAGCGGCGGCCGCTGCGCCTGGGCGAGGAGGGCCGGGGATTTGGGAGTCTTCGGCGTGTGGGGTGCGGAGCGGGGGGTCCGGTTGCCCGGCTGCGGGCCGGCGGCCGCGTGGCGCTGCAGGGGAGCCGCGTCGAAGGCGAACGAGCGGATGTCCTTTGTGGACAGGAACTGCTCGCCGGTGCCGTGGCCGAGGTACAGGAAGACGTGCGCCGACGCCGTCGCGTACCGGAAGATCTCCTTCCACCGCTTCCGCCACTCGCGCTCCTCCTCGAGGTCGCGGGGCGGCTGGCAGCCCATCCCGTGGCCCTGCTGCACGGTCCCGGGGAGACCGCCGACCTTGCCTTCCCAGCCTTCCTTCCGCGTGAACCACTCGAACTTCGCCTCCGTCTTGTTCAGATTGCCGTCGGGGTTGAGCTGTCATATATTTGCAAGGGTGAATACAAGACGTCCAGATTACCGTCAGGGTTGAACTGGCGTAATATATATTTGCAAGTGTGGACAAAAGACGTTCAGATTGGCGTCAGGGTTGAACTGGCGTAATATATATTTGCAAGTGTGGACAAAAGACGTTCAGATTGGCGTCAGGGTTGAACTGGCGTAATATATATTTGCAAGTGTGGACAAAAGACGTTCAGATTGGCGTCAGGGTTGAACTGGCGTAATATATATTTGCAAGTGTGGACAAAAGACGTTCAGATTGGCGTCAGGGTTGAGCTGTTCAAAAATTTGCAAGGGTGAATGCAAGACGTTCAGATTACCGTCAGGGTCGGACTGTCGTATATTTGCAAGTGTGGACAAAAGACGTTCAGATTGGCGTCAGGTTGATCTGTCATATATTTGCACATGTGATTAAACGACCTTTTTTGTTTCGCGCCAGGGACCTTCAACTCATTTGCACTCGTCGCAGATTGCGTGCCTCGCAAATGAAGAAAACAGGCACTTGGAGAATTTACTGTGTTTTGTGTGTGCCGAGTGGCCGACCTCTTTTCTTGTTTTTTACCCTGTGCGTGCTGCATTTAGAGTCGCTCGGCATACCACGTAGAAGACTTTCGAGGGGTCGATCTTTCGGGAGAGAAGCTGTTCACCGTACGTCGTCGACTCGAGCTGTGCAAGTGGAGTAAGTGAGAGGAACACCCGCAGGCGAGGATGGCGAATACGCGTCACTTGGGCAGCTTCTTTCTTGCTTTTCATATAGTTAGCTTGCAAGATATTTCTGGGGCTTTGACCCCTCAGCGCGTGAGCTGTACAAGCATGGGGTGCCTAAAGTTTAGATCAATATCCCCAGACTATACTTTCAGCCCGTCAGGATCAGTGCTGCTCCGATTCAGAATGTGATTGACTCACTCTAGTGATTAGCGTTCTTGCCTTATGAATCCCAGTCTCTTTCATGTGCCAGTCGTTGATTTTCATTTCATGCGTGGTTGACCATCATATTACCAACAGGAGAGGTAGGGATCCTTCCGTCCTCCTGGAGCGCTAGAGCTTCCAGGAGGGGAGGACCCCCTTTCCTATATTGGGCATGACCCCTTTTTCCGACTGGGGGGGTCGGCGACGCGCACGCGTCAACCCGGAGGACCACCCTTGCTACGAGAACACAACTGGTGACTCCGGTTGGCTAGAACCCGCTGACTTGCTTCTTTGTAGAAATGCGGACCTTGTGCATGAGGTAATGCAGGGACGGGATCCGAGACACCGGCTCCCCTTCCAGCGCAGAGCACGCTTCCCACGGCAGCTGGTTCACGGAGCCTACGACGAGGAGCACGTGCTGGCGGATGCACGGTTGATCCGGCGGTATGATCAGCGCTACGCTCTCGTGAATGTCCGTAGCAATCGCGCGAACCTGTGTATTTCTGCCTTTCTTGAACAGAGCGTCACAGATGCATATCAAGTTCAAAGTACTGCTATTGCTACGACGAGGTCATCATCAGCCTCCCGACATTAAATGAAGAATCGCATGTGGCGCAGCAGGATGCAGCGAAATTTGGCCTCCTCTCTAGAAACGCAGCATTTCTACGACTAGAGTGTCTGGTAGTTTTCGCCTAATCCTTACATCTAGACGTGGAAGTGTGGGGGAGTGCTGAGAGATACGTGGGTTTCTGAAACTTGCCATGCATTCGGGCTGGTAAGAAGACCTGGGCACGCATAGGTGTGCCACATGCGCCTACGTGTTTCCTTGCGGTTCACACACTTATTTGCCTCCGGCAAGTGGCACCGTGCAGTGCCTGCATACTTCTTGCACAAAGGCCGTGCAACATTTGAGCGAGGACCTCCCAGGCTGGAATATATAAACGATCTCTACCTGAGTCTTCAAGGTTTCGGGCAGCTTCACGGCGCGAACACCGAGCAGTTCCTTGAGGCCTTCGTACAAGATGGAGGTGGTTTGCTTCCAATAGAGCTCCTGGCCTTTGGCGCCACGCCCGATCTTTCTGACGGCGTCCTCCCGCAGGCCGTCGTACAGCCGCGGCGTGCTCGAAATGAGCAGCCGAAGGAGCCGCCTGTCTACTGACGCGGTAGCTTGACTCAGCCCCGAAAGTTCTTGAAGCGAGCTCAGCACCGACTCTTCGAGTTCGAGCAGCTTGTGGCGGATGGCAGCGCTCTGCGGTTGGCCGACCAACAGCCCCCGCCAGGCTTCGAGCACTTCGTCGCCGAGGGAAGTGATCACTTGCTTGATGTCGGCGTCGAAAGCCTTTCGAGCGTCCCACCACTGCAACTTGTAGTCGGACTCGTTGACCCGCATTTTGTCGACGGAGGTCACGTGCTCCTTCGCTTGCTTCAGCGTGGCCGCCAGCTGGTCTAAACAGTGTTGAAGTGGGTCCGCGGAGCAGCCGACTGTGAGCAAAATGGGCTCGCAGTCCGATTCGAGCCGCCCGACCAGCAAAGAACCGTCCGGCGCGCGGGACAGAGTGACCACGGCGAAAGACTCGGGCAGCAGCGCGCAGAGCCGCTCGATGTAGTTTTCTGGGTTCGATACGCAGTCCGACCCGCCGACGCCGTCTCGCTGGAACCAGTCGCCTTTGAAAGTGCCCGGGTCGACCAGCTGCCGGGTGCCGACGCCGTTCATTTGGTGCCGGAGCGTCCAACCCCCCGCGGCATTGAGGTAGTGGACTCCTTCGAGCTCGAACGCCCGCCCCAGCCTGTAGCACAGCTGGAGGGAAACCGTCTTGGTCACCAGGCGGGGCCCCCTGTTGAACCCGCCGACGTCGAACGCGGCGCTCAGGCTCTGGATGTCGCTTTTCACCCGCTTTTTCCCGGCGATTTCCAGCGACTTGTCGCCCTTCGCGGTGCGGCTCCGCGAGACATTCCAGTCCCCCGCGCTCCTCCTGATCTCGGCCATGGCGAGTCGCGCCTGGACCACCTCCCGCGGGTCTTTTAAGTGCAAGATGCTCTCCTTCACGAGCTTCTTCGCGCGCCCCTTGAGGAGGTCTCCGTCGCCGGTGCCCGATTCGTCGAGGATCCGCGCCTTTTCGACCAGAACCGACGCCCGCCGTGCGTTGATCATCGCCTCGACCGCCTTGTACGCCTCCGGCACCCCCGCGCCGCCGCCGGCCGCGTCGAACTCGGCAAACTCACCGCCGCCCCCGCCGTCAACCCGTGTCTCTGTGAGGTGCCGGATCCTTGCCAGTCCAACCGCATCGCCCAGGACGGCTTCCCAGGGCGCGGAGCGTTCCCGGCAGAGGTTGCCGGGCGAAAACCGGGGGAGGATGCAGGCTTGCGCTTCGTCAAGGACCTCCGACGCGCGATCGACGTCGCCGACGCAGATGTGAGCCTCGGCCTTGTCGAGGGATAACTGCAGGCGGAGGTCTAACGCGGACGCTGGATTGACGCACGAAAGCAGTTCGAGACCGTGGGCGAAGCACTCAAGAGCCTCCGGGTAGTCGCGCACGATGACTTTCGCTTGGCCGCGGCGGTGGAGGAGCCCCGCCGCGTGGTACGCGCTGAACGAGCCGTTGTTGCAGGCTTGCACTTTGATCGCCTGGCAGAGGAACTTGTCGAGCGCCGCGGCTTCGCCACGCACGAGCAGCGTCTCCGCGTGCGCGTAGAGCAGGCGGAAAGTGTGGTGCAGGAGGGCGAACGTGTTCCGCGGCGTCTCCGGCGAGTTGAGCAAGGGGTCGGTCCGGAAGAACTTCGCCAGCGGCTCGTCCGCCGCGCACAGCGCGGCTTCGGTGCGCATCTCGCGGAGCGCCGCCTTGGCCAGCAGCCCGCGGCCCCACGTGATCAACTCCCGCAGGCGGTCCGACTCTTTGTACAGCGAGAGCTCACGCAGACCCTGCAAGAGGGCGTCTTGGGCGCGGGCGTCGGTCGCGTCGTCTGCCAGCCGCAGCTCCGCCTGCAGCATCGCGGCCTCGACCTTCGCGGTTTCGCTCTCGTCGAAGTACGGCTGTGCATCCCCCAGCCACAGCGCCGCTGCGTCCTTCAACCCTATGCCGAGCACCTCGCGCGCCACTGCCAGCGCCGCGAAGCACGCGCCCTTCGCCCCGTCGCTGCCCGTGCCGCTTGCCATCGACTTGCAGCTCGACAGCCGTTCGGTCCCGGCGACGGCGGATCTCGCGGTGAACAGGATGCTCTGGCACCAGACGTACAGCAGCTGCTCACCTTGGTAGAGCAGGAGGTTGGATAAGTACTCAAGGTTCTTCTTCGACGCCGGCGAGAACGGCAGCCCGCCGTCCGCCATCGCCGCCCAGCAGGCGAGCGCGAGGACGCGGTGCGTGTCGATGGAGCCTTGGGGGTGCGCCTTGGCGACCGCGTCCGACCGGACCGCCTGGGAAAACGCTGCGAACTGGTCGGAGGTCACTTCGCGCAGCTTGCTGAACTTCTCGCGGGTGCCGTCCGGCATCAGCGACGCTGATTCGGCGACGAGGCCGTTAATGACCTCCTGCCTGTCCTTCCACTCGGTGTGGGCTCGGACGAAGAGGGCCTGCGCCGTCGCTTCGAGGAAGCTGATGTTCGATTTGTTCGGGCACCGCGCGACCTGCTTCAGGCCTTCCCGCACGGGGCTCACTGACAGCTCCGCGTCCGGCGAGAGCCGGGCCAGCGCGAGCAGGCAGTGCCCAAGGGTGACCCGGTAGTACAGGCCCTGCGACTCGCTGATCTGCCAGTGGTACTCGACCCACTTCTTCGCCGCGATCACGATGCGCCAGCGTTTCTGCCACAGGTCTCTGTACTCCTGCCTTTGTCGTGCGGCGTCTGTGCATGTTGACAGGTCCTCTCGCTTGGTACATACTGACAGATTCCCTCGCTCGATGTACTTGATAGTGGCTTGGGATGCACCCTCGGTGACAACCAGACACGGACACCCGCGCGGAAGAAAACGGTCAGTTCAGGGCTCAAAGCCGGTTGCATTCTTGCGATCCATCGAGGGAATTCCACTAGGCATTACGAACAACTTCAGGTTCCTTTGGGCTGGCTGGCGGGGAAAATATTTTTAACACGTGGTGGCTATCTCGGGGGGCTACCCCATCGTACGTTAGACCCTTGTTTTCCCCCTTTTCTGTATTCCAGTGAAACTTGCAGTAGCAGCATTCTCCTAATGCAGGAGTGAGTAGCCGACGGAGAATTCTCTTTTGAATCGAACTACAACCAGGAGATTCAAAATTGTGGCGTCCTTGCTCTGGTGTAGGTCGGTAGTTCGGTGCATCACACTTGGTTGTACATCACTAGAGGAGATATAAAAATGCCGACTCTTATCACGAGTCTTAAACAGGAAATACGTAAACTAACCTTCAGATAACAGAGAACCGGTACTCGACCCTTTGCCGCGGGGAATAGCCATAGCCGAAGTCCCGGCTGGAGAGACGGATGTGTTTTCGGAATGCCGTCCGCCGCTGCCAGTCGTGGCCCGCTTAAACAGATGTGCCCCGACCCGAATCTATCACGCATTCCTGGACATACTGCTCCGGCTTATCAGCAGCCACAAATCACCCCGTGTGGTGGCATCACAGCACTGTCCGATCGAACAGCCGGCCCTCCAGGTTCGCCACATTCAAATCAGAGCGAAGACCGGTTGGTTTCAAAGGCTCCGGTCCATCCGGAGAAGTCGAAAAAAGGAGAAGAAACTCGGGGGAAAAGGAAAAAGACAAACCCGAAGCTTGAGTGGCTTGCTCCAAAAGCTCGACGGCCGCTTTTCCTCGCGCGGCGAAGAGGTTGTTGACGAGGATCGAGAAGTTGGCCGGCACGGCCGAGACGGGGACCATGGCGACGGCTCCGGCCGCCGCCGGGCCCCCCCACGTCTTGGCCCACGTCTCTTCGCAGCAGTCGATGCCTTCGTTCGCGGCGTCGAAGACGAGGGACGCTGCCATTTTGCCGTCCTGCAGCCGACTCACCAGCGTGACCCACAGCCGCTCGAGGTGATACTCACCCACCCACGGCACGTACTTCCGCGCCACTTTAAGAACCGAGACCCCGCGCTGGGCTTGGAGTATGCTCGACGAGTCGCCTCGCGCCTTGCTCGCCTTCAGCACCTGCGTCACCATCTTCAGCAAGCCTTTGCTGTCGACCGCACGCCGGCTGCGGGTGACCTCCTGCTCCGCCTTCGCAACAGTCTCCTCGAAAGCAGCAGTGTCGACTTCATCTGCGACGCACATTGGCCAGGCTATTTCTGCCTGTACCCCTCTTCGCTCCTACCCCCTAACACCTAGTACATGTAGTTTGCCCCAACTCGCACAATGCTCCTGAGCCAGCAATGAAACAGCAGCCAGTACTTCACTTGTTAATTTGTTTCCGGTAAACTACTTTTGCATGTTGTGGGCTCAACCGTTGTCGTTGTACTGATGGTGGGTCGCTTCGATCTTCTTTCCCGTATAACCGTGGGGTTTTCTTTCCCGTACTCGCGAGAAGCTTGTCTGACTCGACAAGGCGTTGCCGACTCTCCAAAGCAGCTTTGGGGCAGGTGGTGTGGTAGGTTGATGGCCCAAAAGATGTTGGTGGGCCTGCACAGATTCGCTTCTTTCATTGACAAATTGACAACGGCGCACAAAATGCACAAGATGCACACTGATCCTAGCCTTCATGCGGGCAAAACCAGCAAGCCGCTGATGCCAAAAGACACCCCCTACAACGACACGCCCACCTATTGGAGGGTCGAGATCTCGTTCGTTAACGGAATCAACCTGACAAATCAATCCATCAACCAGGAGCGGCGATGCACCACCGCACAATTCATCGAGAAAGAGCTCTCAATCTGCCAATCCTTCAGATCGACCTGACCTAGTAAAATTCCCCGTATTGGGTTCCAATTAAGCCGCATACTCCACGCCTGGTCATTCCGTCATTTAGCTTCTGAGATCCGGGAGAGGCTTTTCGAGCGGTTCTTCGTCAACTATCAAAGGCGAAGTACCCAGAAGAAAGAGCCCGCAAAGTTCAGAACTCGTTCCATCGCGACCTTCTTCCGGAAAGAAATGAAAAGAGAACGACGAAAACAGGAGATTAAGGAAAAAGAAGGAAAGCGAGAGGTTTGGAAGCGGAGGGGGAGCCTTCGGAGGAGAGGTGAGATAAAGAGAGCCTTCGCTTTTGGGGTTTCCTTTATGTTTTATTATTGTTATTTCTTTTCTCTCGTCCGTGTCGCGTTTTAGAATTCCGGAGAGGGTATGTAACGGAGACGAAGCCAGAAGTGTCGCAAAGACAGATTTATGGGAGGCTTTGGCAGGAGAGGGACGCTGGATCGGCATGCCAGGTACCGTTCGGCAGGTTCGCTGAACAGATGATTCCCGTTTCTAGTCAGTGATGTCTACGGTTGTTCGGTGGTGCATTGCCGTAACGCCAACTCTGATGAATATGGAGCGCACGAGATACTCAGGGCGTCGAGGTGGTTGGGGCCAGAGCGAGCAACATTTCCAAATCCACGTCCACAACCCAGATCTTCGTGTGTACGTCGTGCTGCAGATTGCGGTGCAGTAGCACGTATCGACGCGATAAGCCTATCATTTGTCGAAATTGATCCAGATGGGGAAGACCATTGAGCAATCGTGGTGTTACATGCTCATCTTTCGTAGAGGACGGCTAAACGAGCCGGATTAGACCGGAATTCTTGCCTGGGATTTTCAGCCGACGGCGGTACGACTAATCCAAATCAAAAAATGAGTCAAGATTGCCCGCGCAATTCAGAAGGTCAACGCTGCAAGCCTCCTGCCTTGCGACCTGGTCCCAAACTTGGATTATTGAAAGACACAGTCGGAACACGGTATTGAAAGCCACAGTCGGATCACGGTTTGTCATTCGGAGCCTAAACCAAAAACATCTTTCCCGAATAGGAAAGCAATCCAGTTTGCCGCCTTTTATTGCCATGGTTGTGGTCAAAGTGCCACCGCTCCAGATCTCAGCATCCGGTTGCGGATCACGCATTTCCGTTTCCTGCACGTAAGCGAGGTGGCTCGTTTCACTTAACCCGGCTGAACTGGGCTTGCCAATCTTCTTGCATGCTTTCGGTGCCTACTTGCCGTGGCTCATTCGGCATCGACACCGTTTATGTTTTTAGAGTTAAAGTTCGCTTGAAATTCCGGGGTTTTAGGGTCTCCGTGTGACCGTTCATGAATGGGTTCTCTTAGAGCAAGAAAGGGCTATGTGGTTACGGGTTGTATATTTAGTGCACGCTTTCGTTATGGGTTATGGCTAGCCATGTCCGGGACTGTTTGAGACCGACACCAAGTACATTCCTTCGTGGAGTGTAGTCTTGGGCCCCCCACGTTCTACAAGTTGAGCAGGGGTTGCCTTGTAGCCCGTACCGGTCTGTTGTCCGCGTTTATATGTACTTTCTCGCAGTGTCGTGCTTGGATTTCGCGGCACTTGCGGTGCTTCACGTGGTGCGGGTTGTTTCCGTCCTAAAATAAGGTTTTTGTTGGAAATGCAAGGGTTCATGCATCTTAGTAGCCACGGACCTTACATACAGCTTGCCTCATGCGTGATGGCACTAATGCTGATGCCAGTCTTTTGGATACGGCCTCATTTTGTGGTACAGGGTACAGAAAGTGGGTGTTGTACAGTGACTATGCGTGCTAGCAGACGGAAAGATGTTGCACGCGGAATGGCTGTCGCTCATTTGCTACTCGAGAGCTTGGTGACACATGTTACAATCCTTTCCTCGTCCTCCCACGTGTGCTGAATGAGGGGCTTGCAGAAAAAGTGTTGGTGTGCACTTGTAGGTGTACTAGGTGCTGCATGCCGTGGTGGCATACCTCGCACGACGCGTGCACATGTGTCCTTTTATCTGAAGCAGCGGCAGGTTCGGACATGTGACTAGTGATTAGTCAAGGTCGACACTAATCATGCGCTTTCTTACTTTGACTGACTAGCAGGCCTTTGTCGAATGCTCCACGGGCTGCGCGGGCATCTCACCGGCTGGGAACCAGTCAGTGTGCCCATTTCGTGATCACTTGGAGTCGTTAGTGTCCACGCAGCCTTCTGAGTAAAAATACTCGAGGGACTGCCTTGTGCTCATTTCGAAGGAGGCTAGAGGGGGAGAAAACAATACAACTACAAAGTGGGTCATTTTTGTTGAAGCTTACGCCCGCCACTAAACCCAGATTCACCTGTGCGTCGTGTGGGCTACAGCACATTTACCTCCTTTGATCTATCCAACTGGCAGTCTCCTCAAGCATTTCCTGCTTATACAAAGAACGAAGTATCGTGCACTACAATTGTCCTCCGATGCGCATGGGTGTACGTATGTCGAGAGAGCATAAGTGCGCGAGCCCTTCGAAAACAGGCCCAACACACTCTCCCAGAATGTTTGGCCCCGATTGATACTGACATCAGATCATGCTTGCACGGTGGAGTGAAGTCCCGCCTCAGAAGCTGGAGTTGAAGCTCTAGTTGAAAAAGCGCTTTTTGGGTGTGAACTTACACGCGTTTTGGTTGCAGCACACCCGCTTATTGGGTGTGCCTCGGATACACCCTCTTTAACTCGAGCTCACCTGAGGCTGGACTTCACTGTGTGTGAAAGACGAACGCGCGGAAGGGGGTGGGGATGCGCTTGGATTAGAATGCAAAGAATCTGTGCCGATAATCTGCATCGCCGGCTCGGTGGCCATGGAGGAAGCGTAGTTAAGAATTCGGTTGGTTGTGCCACCACAAAAAAAAAAAGTGCGGAAAACAGCGCGGGTGGAGCGCATTAATTTAGTACGTACGCGAGACCGGACGTGCGGCAAACAAGGAGGCTCGGTGGCAAACTAGCAGGTATGCGTGCACGACTCTCACAAGAGAAGCAGTTCAGCTTTTCATCACCAAGAGCACCTATCGTAGTGAGAAGCGCAGCACACGCTACTGCTGAAAGCAGGAGATTTTACCTCCTCTCGGGCGAGACCGGTCCGTGCTTGAATTGCCTTTGTCCGAAAGCCTCAGTGCGGCATCCTTGGGTCATCGGCAAGTTGTGTTCGTTTTGCTCCCTTGGCAGACATAGGGTCTCTTTCGATGGTTCGCTTTGTTCACGACAAAGGCGGAGTGGGGTGTGTGAAGGGGGTCGATCCTGTTTCTTGCACGGTGGAGTCCAGCCTCGGAAGCTGGAGTCGCAGCTACTCAAAAAAGCGGGTGGATTTACACGCGTTTTGGTTGTAGCACACCCTTTTTTCGGGTGTGACTCGGGCACATCCTCTTTAACTCCAGCTTCTGAGGCTGGCCTCACCGCGTGTAGTAAGCGGTCGGTTTTGAAGTCTCCGTTTGACTTGTGGGGCGGGGGGATTGCAAGAACGTGCTTGGAATGGATATGTGCTCAACACCGCACTGGTCCCGTCTGCGCCGTGTTTCGGTCCTTTAAGCCACGGACACAGAAGGCGGACCATCATCAGCGCGGAACCTGAGTGTCTGCAGACAGGACTGCGGTGTGAGTCTGGTTTGTCAGGCGGCTGTTCGTAGCTCGCCACAGTCGGGACCACCCGTGCTACCAGAGCACAGGCGAATCCGTAACGGGGATGTGGGGCGGGGAGGCTTCCTTTGTGCAGTGGGAGCAGGGTGGGCAGGTTGTGTTTTCATTCGTTCTATTTGCGAACGCGCGCAATCGCGAGCGGCGCAAACTCAAGAGGAGTGCGCCGCCGGTTCCCCTCTGCAGTTGCCGCCTTCATTGAACGGAACATTTTCCGGTGTTTTTGGGGAGGATTGCGCTGACGTCTTTTACAGAAATTAGAAGCAACATGACACTTTCCAGTTCGTCTGTAGGACGGGACCCGCATGGACACTTTGTCGTCGGCTTCTTTCAACATTTCACGTGCAACCGTTGTTCCGGAAAAGCTCCCTTCGAGACAACCGCGCCATTATAAACGAAGGAGAAAAAAGAAGCAGCGTGGCGTGGAGGCAAATCGGATACGAAGAAAAATGGGACGAAGGCGACCGCCTCTTTTTTTTCTTTTTTTTTAGGCTTTTTTTTTTTTTTTTTTTGGTTTGGTTCATTTTTTTGTGTTTCCGACGATGTGTGTCGGTCTGTGTTTTTTTAGTTTCGTTAAGGGCGTACAATTATTCCGCACCCGTCATCTGTCGGCTGTGCCCGCGCTTGCCGACAGTAATGAGTGCATTTCTGCGGTTTACGCACGCCTCGCCTCATCGATGGTATTTCCTCGCTGCTTCCCTCTCGGTGTTTTTACGCCGCCCGTGGTGGAAGCGAGGGCTGGGGACCTTTTAAAAAAGGTTGACGGTCGGAGTTTGGGATACACAGAGGGCGAGATAGCAAGGCTTCCCCATCCGCAAAGCCGGGCGCGCCGGAAGCTCCCCATCGGGCGGGAGGACCCCCTTCATTCTGATTTGTGTCGTCAGAGTAACGTGGTTGGCAATAATACCGCGTGCCTTCCATCTGCCGCCCTTCTCAGCCTATTCAGTAGACCCGCAGGGCTTGCTGAAAGAGAACTGGAATAGCCTCCGGCGCACCGTTCGCGGCACGGTACTTGCAAGATTCTTCCGGGAAAAGCAACCACCAGGCACCACGTCCCGCGTGTGTGTTCTTTTGTTGCCCAGCGCTGAGTGGTAGCCGCACGCTCAGGGGCGAAAGCCCCTAAGGGCAACAACGAGCACCGCAACGGGGCGCGGCGTCGCACACCTGTTCCTTCCTCGTGAAACAGCGCTTAAACTGCGCAAGTGGGGGGGCATGGACTAGCAGTAAAGTACTGCACAACCCACCGGATGACGTACGAGACGCTCGAGTACATCTCCCAAGTCCCACGTGTGCGGGTGGTCAATTTACCTGTCCGGCACGTATTCGCTTGCACTGTGTATCGCTGCGGTCTTCTTTCGCGCGACTGATAGGATACGGCGAAACACAGCATTTTTCTGAAAGGAATTGTGTCAAGGAATCAACGAACAGAAGCGGCCTAGCGCCTGTCTTAACTTCACGCGAGTTGGTGGGCACAAAAACGGGTGATCATTCGCATGGTTTCGCAGTAGAAACGTTCGGTATGGCGTGGTACAGCCGAACCTGGGACCCCCAGGATTTTGCGATCTGTACAACACAAGAGACGAGTATGCGAGTCCGCGCGTTTCTAGCGTTATTTGTGGATTAGAAGGTCGGTATTTTAAGTTTCTGCGTGCGAAGCACCCACCGAGACTTCCGGAAGCCCTGCCGCAGAGCTTCTTTCGATACGGGACGGAGGCGGGGAGAGGATACGTGATAACACAGGGCCAACGGAAATTTAACGGAAATAGAGTCGCGTGCGCTAATGAGCGGGGCGGCTGGGAAACGGGGGACCGTTGTTCTTGGTGCTGGTTTTGAGGGATAAGGAAAAGGTAATAAATCTTTTTGCGGCAGCCTCCGCTGGTCTGGTAGTTTGTGCTACCTCCGTTCTTCTCCACTCGTTCTCTTCTCTACTCACTACTGTCCAAAAAAAGACTCCTGTGACCGACACCACGAACACATTCGCAATGGGGAAACGGGGGAGAGGCAGAAGCAGCCCGCTGCAAAAATACTCGGAGACGTGGAGGGGGCGAATAACATTACAACTACTAAGTGGGCCTTTTCGCTGCAGCGTTTTAAACCCAGGCGTGTACCAGTGTTTCGCGTGGGATACAGCACATTGCCTCCTTCGAGATTTTGCAACTGGCGACTCCTCGATCATTCCTACAACGTAGGTGCGTAAACAATCGCAACTCCAAGCACGGCTTCCGGCTTCCCCTGTCACCGGACATACCGCCCGGTGGATACCTCTTTACCTAGTAGCATGATCATGGCTGCACTTACGACGAGCCTTTGGGGACACACTTGAAAGGGCTTGCTGCCAAACGGGAGCAACCCACTGATTTTTCGACGCGCCTTCGTAGGAAAACTGGTATGCGGGCCGGACTTTCTTCGGCTTGGAGACTAGTGCCCAAGGGGGTTGAGCGTAAAAGAAATGAACACGTTGCTCGCTGACTTGAACGACGGCGGAGGGGGAAATGCAAGAACGTGCTCGTGTTCAACACCGCACCGTGTCCTATCTGCGCCATGGTTCGGTCGTTGAAGCCGCGGAACCAGAGTGTCCTGACCAGCCTGGACAGCCTGACCAGACTGGTCAGTCCGATGACCAGACAGCCTGAACAGACCAGTCAGGACAACCAGACCAGTCAGTCCGACCAGCCCGGACTGATTATACAGGACAGCGATGCGTGCCTGGTTTGTCAGCGGCTGTTCGTGGCTCCGAGCGGGGTGATGGGCTGTGTACGGGCGCCCGCCACAAACGCAAAAACACGGAGGTTGGGGTGTCCTACGTAGACACGGGAAGGGGCATTCGGCATGCAGCAAAACAAAGACATAGCGTTCAGGTTGCCGTCAAGTGGCAAGCTTTCACTCGGATTCGGGTAGGTAGCTCTAGTGGTTGTTCCTACGGCTGTTCCTCCCGGACGATGCAACCGATGGTAGCACTTACACCTCGAAGCCAAGACTCGTTCAAGAGGAATGCATGAGGGGGAGGCTGGTGCACTGAGTTGTGCGGTGTTCGAGCTTCTGCACTTTCCCTTACTACTGTTTGAAGAAAGGATACATTGCGTCTCTGAAAGGTCGGCTTCGCGTGTCTGCCAATGTCACAAAGGACGACAGCACGAAGAATCTGCGGTCGCCGAACCTGGAACTTGTCAGAAAAAGCCACGGGGGTACTCGTAGCCTTTTCGCGATGATCATCTTCGACGCGCCTTTGCTCTGGATGCCCCGTGTCCGCACGCTCCAGCTCGGGTACGCCTTTTCGACATAAGTATAATACCCCCGTCCGTCAAGGGTCAACACAAGAAAGCCGATCGAGACGCGGGCATTTGCAATTTATGCCCACTCTTTTTGAGTCGCAGCGGGCACCGACCACTACTCGCACGGCATCACCCGTTCCAATGCTCTGGAGCACAGCATTCGACGTCAAACAACGAAGTGACAGCCGCAGGAGTGAGAAGGCACCTTCGACCGAAGGCAGCCTCTTTCTCCGTTCAGGGGGGTCGGAAAGGTAGTAGGAACTCAAGAAAATAGCGGGGCGTGGAATGTCAAAGGATCACCTTTCGTACTTTGCGATGATGGCTTCGTATCGCTGCGTCTTCTCAATTTCCGCCAGGATCTGCGCAGTGTGGGAGGTGTGTTGGGTAAGGTCGGCTGGTGCAGACCGGTGATCAGTTAGCTCCTGCAACAACGCAACAAGAGTGATAGTGGTTGTGTCCTTCGAGACGTTCGACTGGTTCGTTGCCTTCAACGCTCTAACGCGATGGAATTGCGTGGCTTAGTGGTCCTTTGACTTTTGCATTTGCACTTCTTCGTGGGAGGCTCGATCGCAAGAACACGACAGCCAAGCTTTTTCCACAAACGGCCTTGTTGCTGTTGACGTGAGACCTGTCCCATCGCGACATAGTTCAAAAAGGGCACAACAGAACAGGCAGCAGTCCGCAGCAGTTTGCATGTTTATAATGATAACTATCTCGGAACAGATGGATCCTCGGACTCGCCAGACCCCGCAGCGGCGAAGAAGCGACTGAAGCATGACACGACGCTTGCGAAAAGAAAATGGTTGGTAGTGACTCGCGCAGTCTATCGTCGTCAAAAGGGAAAACGAGACGGGAGTCGTGTTGCGCAAACCTCTTTCTTCGTCTTCTCCGCGTCCTTCCCGAGCCAGATGATGGCGTCTTTGGCTTTGTCGTTGTAGCTGGTGAGCATCGCGCTGCGCTCGCGAAGACGGAGGATTGCGCCTTGCAGCCGCTCGAGGAACTCCTGGTCGGACTCGCCGTCCATTTTCGTAGTGTCCGTCTCCTTCGGGTCCACGTAAACGTGCGCGCTCGTCGACATGTAGTCGTTCTTCTTGAGCTTGAGCAGCGCCTGCTGCATCTTGCCGAGTTGCAAATCCCGCTCAGATATGACCTTCTTCGACTTTTCGGCGAAAAGCTTCATTTGGTACTTGGTCTGCTCGATGCTTTCGATGAGCTTCTTGTTGGCTGCGGAATACGTCTTGCGCTCTTTCTTGTACTGCTCCGTGTCGGCCTCTTTTTCTTCGAGGGTTTCCCTCAAGTTCTTCATTTGCTCGTCGAAGACGTGCCTTCCCAGCCTGATGGACCCTTTCTTGGTGAGGTTCCCGCCGCTGAGCTGCGGGGACATCGGCGACTCTGGCGAGATCACCTCGGAGCCTTCGCACTGCGTGTTCGAGGCCGTCGTGTCGGCCGGGATTTCCGCTCCAAACAAGGCGAGCTCGGCTTCGAGGAACTGGATGCGTTCGACCTTCTTCTGGACCTCCGCTTCGCACTCGGCCCGCAAGTTGTCGACGGCGCCCTGTGCGGCGTTGTCCCCTCTTTCATCGAGCTGCGCTTGCAGCTTCAGGGCGAGGGCCTTGTAGTCAATCTCAACGTGCTTCTTGGCTTCTTGCTTAATCGTCATCGCACGTTGGCCGAACTCAATGGCGGAGCGCGTCTCGTCCAAGTTGTGTTCGCTGTGTGCGTGTGTGTGGCTTCAAGTTCATGGCAATGTTTTGTTCTTCGTTTACACCACCGTGTGTCGTTTCTTTCACTCAGGACTTTCTTTTGACCTGTGTGTCTAGTCGTGTAGGGGAAGATTCGCATGACCTCACGTCCGTTCAACACGTGGTTCGGTAGTTACAGCACTTGGGATCCCTTCGGTTCTTGTCTGGCAGCTTTTGTTGAACGCTTACGCCCGGCACTTACCCAGATTTACCTGTGTTTCGTGTGGGCTACAGCACATTTACCTCCTTGATTTTGGAATATTGTTGCGATAGTGGGGAGTCACCGGCATGCCGATGAGCACCACAATATGCCTGCCTTCCGCTACGTGACACCGGATGGGCCACTCTTGGCGCGCTTCCGTCGTGGTGCAACCCGCGACGGCTGCATCTGCTGCTGGTAGCTTATGACAAGTTCGGAGTCAGATCCGGATTCAGAGTTCTCGTTCTCTCGCTTCCGGCGAGCGGCACGGCGTGATGCGGCCAGTTGTTGAGGGTCGAGCTGTGTCGGCAGGGGTGCGCGATCGTCGTGCGACCCGTAGCGGTCGCAGAGGCCGAGGAGCCGCGTCTCGTTCAGACCCGGTACTAGTACCAGGACTCGATGCAGTGTCGTTTACGGTCGTGTCGTGACGGTAGTCCGCCGCCGTCGCTGTGCTCGCCCACGCCGCGCGGACGCGGGTGGGCACCGCTGCATATGACCCTGTTGGGTGCAGAAGCGCCTTCGCCGCTGGGTGGAAACGTGCTCGAAAAGAGAGAAGATACAAACCTGGGGCCGCAGGTGACAATAATCGTCGTTTTACCTCTTCCGGCAAGACTGTACTGCAGAAGACGTGTGAGTTTCGACTCCCTGTGTGACTTTTCGAGGGTATCTCATGAGGAAGCGCGTCTCTCATGAGGTATGATGATGGGGGGATATAAATTGGAGTCGCCAACCTCCTCGGGTCCTCGTCCGCGTGCGCAAGCACGGCTAATGGCAACACGTGCACAGTGTGCTGCTCAGGGTAGTTGAAGGCCTGTCAGTAGTCCGGAGGGAGGGTAGTACTAATGCAATCCCTTGCTAAACTGGTGAATGAGTGTCTCCCTGGAAATTTAGGACTCTAAAAAGAGAAGAAAACCATTACCGGTAGGGAACAAATTGTCGCGGGTCAGTCAGAGCTTTAATGCATTTGCCAAGTACGAGGAGGGAGCTGTTGATGGCGTTCGCCTGGTTAAGAATGTCACCGCCTGTTGGTTGTAAGTTGTTTAGAGTGATGATAATCGAGCTACACTGGGTGGCTTCAATAGACTGATGAGTTCACCCACACTGCCAGTAAAGCATAAAAGAGATGCTCAAACCACTCGAGTATTTTGTCCGAATTACTTGCCCAGACACTCGGAGGGGCCGCCGGGGGTTCACATAAATCCGGGGGGGGGGCAGGAGGTCGATCCCCGGGCCCACGGGCCCCTAGTTAGCGTTCACCATCCTGTGGGCATCGTTGGTCGAATGCATCACTGTTTTCGCAACGTTCGAAGTGCGAAAATGGCTTCAATCTTTCATCTGGACCCGAATCCGTAAACATCGGTCAAAACAGCCTTCTCGATGGCCCGCATTTGAAATATCGCCTTACGTGGACCCAGGGCTGGGTAGCCAGATTCTCAAAGGTGAAATGGGCCCTGGAAAAAATGGGCCAACAAAAAAAGTCGGACGCTAAGAGTGAGGGCGGACGCGTATCAATAAAATGAAAATGACAAAGAGAGTGAAATAGAGAAAATAAATAGCCGAAGGGCGCCAACATCTTGGACCCAAGCAAACTCTGGACGGGGGAGACCCTGCCTGAAGGAACCAACCACCCCGGGTGGGCTAGTCTGACACAAGTTGCCAAAAGGAAAACAACAAAACCGTACACCGCGAGAGTAGGAGAAAGTAGAAAAGGGAAACTAGAGTTTTCGTTGGCACTACCCTGAGCCCAAATCCTGGACGTGGTTTCAGGTGGCAAATTTGGCAAATGACAATGATCAGAAGGTCCTACTTGGGCGGTTCAGTTTCCTCATGTGGCTAAAAGATTTTTTCCTGACCCCCACCCTGGGCACCACCTTCGAGCGATGAGGTCCCTGCGTACATAGTACACAGGCCCTGCAGGAGTCCACAGTGCACATCAAACTGCACGGAACACCCCAGATCCAAATTGCGGCCCCCTGCCAAAAATGCGAAAAAAATGCCAACCCCTTAATGAGAGATTTTTTACCCGAAGTTGTACAAGGGGAAAACCGAGGCTGAAAACCAGGGGTCCGATCCCCTACTGGGCCGCCCGGTTGCTTTCCAACCGAGGCTGGAGGAAAAAATCCAAGTTGAAGCGAGGGGTAAAATTACGGTGTTCTTCTCGAGAGCGACGGGGTAATAACCTTTGTACAAGTGTTAGTTCTCGTCGGAATAGTATTAATCTTCTAAGATCTTCGATCTTATACGACTAAAAAACGGTGGGTGTCACCTGAGGGGTAATCTCAGGGCCAATGGGCTCCCGGCACCTGAGACTTGCTTGTGTTTCGTGAAGGCTACACTTCCGTTCTGATTTTTCATCCGGCGGCCTCCTCGAATATGCGCACAAAGCAGATGTAGAGGAGAAGGTGCACGGTGTTTTGCCAAGCAGGCTTTAGTTCCCAGTGCTTTTTCTGCAGAAGTCTTCTTGCTTACTGGACTTGAGACCGTGTAAGTCTAAACCCTGTCTTTTCGAGGTGAATGTGCGGTATAGTGTGACTGACGCCGTTTCGAGGTCTCGAATAGATGGGAGGAACAAAGCGCAGGGCACATACTCGCGCCGGTTTTCTTTTGCCGCTCGCACCCGGCGAGATCGACGAGGATGAGGCGCCCCTTGAACTCCTCTTTGGTGGACTCTGAGCCGTAGTCCGCTTCGGTCATCTTGTTCCGGCGAGAGATGTAGATGGTGAAAACCGTGTGCGACCTAGAAGAGGTCGCGTTCATATTCGTAGAAGCAACGGCCCTGCTGCTGTCGCCACGCTCGAACTCACGCAGGACGTTTGCGGCTCCCTTCTCGGGCGTCGTCGTGCCTCCGCCGTAAGCTGCGACGGTCTTGATCGGGTGCAAGTAGACGCCGCCCTCAACCTCGGGATCGTCTCGAATAGCCAGACCTTTGCTGTTTTTATCCGCCTTCGACGTCTCCAGCAGATCTTCGATGACCTCCTGGTAGATCTGGACGAACGTGCAGTGCACCTCGTAGTCGCCAGACGGGTCGTCTTGGATCTTTTGGAACACCAGTCCGACACATCGCTGGAGCATTCCTTCGTCGCCAGCTTTCTTGTTCGAGATCGTGAACGTCTTACCAGTCCCGGTTTGACCATACACGAAGAGAAGACCGTGGTACCTGTCGTGGGTGGGTGGTAAGAAAGTGGTTGCACGCTTCACGCCCAATTCTCCCAAGACTGGTGATCTACGAGGATCCATCGCTGCCTTTAGCTTTTAATCGATCCAATAAGAATCCGCTCATGCACACCCTTCCCACACAAATGAAGTGCAGTTTCGTAATAGTTTTCCCTGTTCCTGCGTGACGAATCTCAAAGGCACATTCTTCTCGGAACAGACGGCGAACAATGCGACGCCACTGTTACGAGTGTGAGCCGGTCCGTCCCTATCTCTTGAAACTGTTAATCACAGTGAATCCCCGTCCACCACGGTCTTATCAGGTCCATCCCTAGTACTTAGAGCTGCATCGAATTGCCCGGTGCTGTATTCTTCGGCCTATCGGGGAGGGGATGGACCGGCTCAGAGTGGCAGAAAACTGGTCGACCCTAGAATAGCCCCACCATCCTGGGGCCAGCCCAACGGGTGCGGTCAACTGGGTCGTGTCTTTAGGTGAGTAGCAGCGGCATACCCTTCAAACGCATCTTCGACAGCGTTTTTGGCCACAGCCTCGAACACGTCTTCTTGCCTGCTGTTACCTCCAAAGATTCGGCTGAATTGGTACGTGTTGGGGTTGGAGCCGAGCTTCACGCCTGTGTTGTCGCCGTCCACGTGGATGACGTCCGTGTTGTACCCCCCCTTCTTCTCCGAGTCATTTGGCGGGCGAATCCGCAAGAAGACTTGGATGGTGCGGGCCTCGCGCTTGGCCGGCATCGTATACTTTTCTTTTTCCGCCTGGCACTAAGTGCTTCTCGCTCTGTCCCACGCCACACCACTCCACCCGCCCCGTTCTCTGCCACCTGTCGGGTGTAAAGCAAAGCAGGCCACCATACCCGATCGCGGGTCGGAACTAGGAGGAGGTCCTAATTCTGAAACTTGAATGCCCGAATGGACAAACAAAACGCAGCGCTTTGGCACCGAAACCCTCATGCCCGAAGAATGAGGGAGGCATCGGCGACTGCAGGGACAGCGGCGGTTTCGCCGATCTTTTCTTATTTTTCGCGCGCGTCGTTCGCGGATGAACCCAACAAAGACACCACGCCAGGATCGACTGCTCCGGACGAACAAAACGCAGCGCTTTGGCGCCGAAACCCTCATGCCCGAAGAATGAGGGAGGCATCGGCGATTGCAGGGACAGGCGGTTTTGTTGTTCTTTTCATTTTTTCGCGCACGTCGTTACGCTTCTTAGGATCGACTGCTCCGCTCCTCCCTGCGAGGCCGGGCCCAAGGTCGCATGGGTACCCGTCGAACTAAGTTGGCAAAGGGTGGCATTGACCCTGTGTTTTCCGTTACGCGTCGTCGATTTCCGACCGCCGCAATCTCATGAGCAGCACGATATCAAGGGAGTCTTGTTAGCTCTTCCCTGCAGTGGTTTTGCCTGCTTCCAGAAAAGGAACGTTACAGGGAAACATCAGTCTCACAGGAAGCAAGGGAGAGACTTCATGCAGACAACCTTGGAAAGCAACGTACGTCGGGAGTACCGCGTTCGCAGCTAGCAAACTGGCTGCCACATACAAAGAGGGAAGAACTGAGTAGGTTTGTTGTTGACTGTTGAAGACCAGAGCAGGAGGAGGGCAGGTAGAGGTAAGGGAAACGTTCTTCCTTTTGCTGCGCTATTAATATTAGCCTAAGCCATGGAATCTTTTTCTAGGATCCGGGGGTCGTTGTTCTTGGTGCTGGTTTTGAGGGATAAGGAAAAGGTAAGAAATCTTTTTGCGGTGGCCTTCGCTGGTCTGGTAGTTCGTGCTACCTCCATTCTTTTACACTCGTTCTCTTCTCTACTCACTACTGTACGTACTCTTTCACTCTTTTACTCTCATTGGCTAGCCAAAAAAGACTCCTGCGACCGACACCACGAACACATTCGCAATGAATGTGGCCCTGGTCGTTAGGATCCGGTGGGGGGGTTTTGAACCTGGGAGTGCTAGTGGCACTGAGCTGACTCCGGCTCGCGCGGTTGACCGTGGTGCTCTCGCCCCCCCCCCCCAGAGCGAACTTCTTCTCTTCTTTTTCGTCCTTCCCTGGCGGTGGAAGTTGCCCTAGAACCTCCGCGCAAGATGGAAGACCCAAGTGCCGGTTCGTCGTGTTTTCAGCATTTTCTTCACCCGCACAAAACCTTGGCCCCGTGAGATTCTAATCCGTAGGAAAATCCCCATGGCTAAGCAGCTCAAAGAAGGTGTAAAGACGGGTAGACGCGCCCACGTCTGGTTGTCCGAACTGCTGCTTTCTTTCTTTTCTTCTTTTGCGATAACCAGTAACCACCTTAGTGAGTATACTTGCTACAGCTAAAAAGGAACGTTGGCAGCGGTTTAACCTGAACGCGTACAGGTCAAATCACACAAACAAAAAAAAAAAAAAAACGGGCAGTTGTTCCGAGAAAAATTAGTATGGCGCTTTCTTTTGTTTGTGCGAACTAGCGGAACTCACCTGCTTCGGTAAGTTACATGTAGGACGCCGCCAACTACTAATTTCTGGTACCAACAATGCATTGTTAACACTACGAATCTCGAAACAGGGGTTGGCACACGCGACGGGCGCGAATGCGGGGAGGGATTCGTCGCAGCCTCGACTTGTTTCGCGAAGCGCTGGCGAACAAGGTTAGGTGGATGGTGTTGCCGAGGGTGCTGTTGTTGGGTTCAAGGAGGCCGATGCCCGCCTGAACCTGAGATCGGCTGCACGTAACAGGTGGTCCGGAACGCGGCGACCCGCCCTTCGGCACATGCCACGCAAAGCCGCGAAATGGGTTGCGCTCCGCCGTGGATGAAAATGCAAGTACGCCCGTTCATTCATGCAAAGTGCTGCCATGGTTGCAGAGGCGTGCATAGCAGCTGCGCTTGGGTGACGAACCAGTGGTTGCACGGGATACGTTGACAAGGGAGAGACCGTTGGGTTGGAGTAGAACGACGCCACCCGAACCTCAGATCGGTTCCCCGTAGCAGGTGGTCGAGAACACGGTGACGACCCGCCCGGATATCGACACACCGCTGCTGACTAACTGATAGCCCCATTAGCAGGTCCCGTGGATCTGTACGTGTGGATGAAAACGAGGGAGCTCGCGAAGATCCATCTCAAACGAAGTGCTGCCATGGTTGCAGTGGCGTGCACACCAGCTGCGCTTTTGAGTGACGAACCAGCGGTTGCACGGGATACGTTGACAAGGGAGAGGTTGCCGTTGGGTTTGAGGAGAACGCCGCCCGAACCTGAGATCGGCTCCCCGTAGCAGGTGGTCGAGAACACGGTGACGACCCGCCCGGACTTAGCGACACGCACGTCGCGCTGCTGGAACTGGTGGCTCCGCACGAGCAGGTCGAAGCTGTTCTGCATGGCGCAACATCCCGTGGGTCTGCACGTGTGGATGAAAACGAGGGAGCTCGCGTGGATTCATCTCATACGAAGTGCTGCCATGGTTGCAGAGGCGTGCACAGCAGCTGCGCTCTTGAGTGACGAACCAGCGGTTGCACGGGATACGTTGACAAGGGAGAGGCTGCCGTTGGGTTTGAGGAGAACGACGCCGCCCGAACCTGAGATCGGCTCCCCGTAGCAGGTGGTCGAGAACACGGTGACGACCCGCCCTGACTTAGCGACACGCACGCCGCGCTGCTGGAACTGGTGACCCCGCACGAGCAGGTCGAAGCCGTTCGCTTCGAAGAAGTCGTCGACGGCCCTGCCGCTGAACTCGACGACGGCCCCGTCGCTGCAACGGCCCGACGGCGGGTGCCGCACGACTTCGCCGCTGCCGTCGACAACGTCCGCAGCGCTCGGGTCGCTCCACAAAAGATCGCGGACCAGCTGCTGCTGCCGGTCAAGAAAGCAGGCGCCGTCGGCGGGCGACGCAAGCGAGCTTGCCTTCGACAACGATGATTCGAAAAACGAGCCGAGGCACGACCACGCGGGGAGAACCGTGCGAAACCGCGGGAATCCGGGATCGTCAAGGTCAGCCAAGCAGACGTCTCGCCGTTGGTCCTGCCGGTGGGAGGCATCGTTCAATGTATACGCAAAGCCCTTCCTAGAGACGACCTGAACAACGGGGACAACGACTACAGTACATGCCCGAACAGTTGGTCTGCAGGCGGTTCATTAAATCGGTGGCAATCTACACGGGGAAGGTGCCTTTTGGGCCCAGTTGGATAACAATGGTAACTCCGTCGCCAATACATGTCCGAGGAATCCAACTCGATTTCTACTCCGTGGCCTTAAAACCGCGGGGTCAGCGTGGACACAATAGACCGAGATGGGGAGCCAACGCTAGCAATCGCAGCGGTGTGTGGATGAAACAGGTCAACCGAGTGATAGCACACGACTTTAAAGACTGAACAAAAACAATACCTTTTCACCGTTCGCCGCCAGCGGGGGCATTCTCGGGACACCCCCATGGCAAAGGAAGACCTTGTTGTCCACGATCGCGGCCACCGGTAGCGTCGAGAAGACCGTGTTGAGCACGGTCCATACTTTACCGCCGAGCGACTTGCCGAATAGCGCGTGGCATTGCGCCAGGAACGAGCCGTCGCCGTTGGTTTGCACGTCGGAGTTGACCGCTTCGTCTTCGTGGTTCCCCCGCAAGATGAACACGTACTCTGGCGCGACGATTTTCAAGGCCAACAAGTACGCCACGAGCTCGACACCGTGCCTCCCGCGGTCTACGTAGTCACCTAGAAAACAGAGCGGGGTCCCGGTAAATCGGATGTCGCCGAACGGCGTGAGCTGCTGCACGTATGAGTGCAGGTCAAAGAACGAGCCGTGTAGGTCTCCCAGGACGAACATAGGCGACGCGAGGCGGAGGAGCAAAGGGGAGGTGGCCGCGGCATGCCGCGAGAGGTAGTTGCCAGCCAGCACGGTGACGGACTCGGCGAAGCGGCGCGCGGGCAGCGTGTGCGGGAACGGCTTGTCGAGCAAAGACGAAGGGTCGCCGAGGCCCGCAGCGGCGCCGGCGGCCCACGAGTCGGACAGGTACCGCGCCATGGCCAGGGCTTGCCCGGCCGCGTCGTCGCTGCGCTCGAGGTTCGGCGCTTTTCGCGCGGAGGATGCCGAGAACACTTTTTCCTCGTCGACGCTTTGCAGCAGCTCGTCGACCTGCGCAACGAGCTGCAGCGGGCTCTCTCGAACACCGGCGGGGCCCACGCAGAGCATGGGCGAACGCAGCGTGAAACAAGGCGGGTGTGCCGCTTTCCCCGCTGGAGCTCCGGCTCCAGCGGCGCAGGGGCTCGCACCCTGCTGGATCACGTACGTGAGCTCGTCCGTGATTTTGCCGAAGGTGACTTTTTCGCCGACGCGGACGTAGGCGGGCTGCCCTTTCGGGCACGGGCTGAAATTGGCGAGGGTTCCGTTGCTGCTGCAGTCGACGACCGCGACGACACCGTCACGCGCGCAGTACTCAAGCGTGGCATGTCTTCGTGACACCGCATTCGCGTCGGTTCTACTAGTAAGCACGACGTCGACCCGCTCCCTTCCGAAGGTCACTGCCCGCTTGTCGGACAACACCACCGTTGCCGGGTTCAAATCGGAGTCGGGCGTGATCAACCGTAGGACTACCTCCGCCATGCAAGCAAACGTTTTATACTGCCCCTTTGGGTGGGAGAAAAAGGTGGCTTAAATTCCTTTTACGTGGGGGAAACTAGATGCGGGGAAACCTGATTTTTTAGCTACATCGGGTTTGGTTCAGGGACTTAAATGGGTCTGAGAGATTTGGCCGAAAGTTGGGAGTGCAGTGGGTGAAACTTGGGCTGTTGCCTTTTGGCAGAAGTTTCCGACGCTTCTCGTCCCACGTTGGACACTGCTGTGTCATGCTCGCCCAGCCAGGTGCCAACTTGGCAGTCAGAACACGCTGCAGCAAGAAGATCGGGTAAAGGCGTTGGGGCAACAGGGTCTGTTTGTGTTCCAACTGAGAACGTTGGCCCCGATCTAGTTTCCTGGCGCCAGCACCTGCTCCGGTCAATACAAGACAAAAAGGTGTCGAGGTCTACGTAATCTAGACTTCTCTGCGATTGCATAATTCCCGCACATAGTTCCTGCATGCGTCGATTGGTATGCGAATCCTCTGGGAGCGAGTTGTTGTTTCATGAAGTCGGGACTAGAGTGGCAGTCGTGGGTGCGATAACCCGATTGTATATGGCTGATGTTGCGCTTTCGAGAGCTGCTGACACTTCTCCTTCCTGGCGCACTCGAGCATGCCCAGCAGGTTCTGCATTTGGGCCAAAAAGCCAGCGAGTGTGCCATCGAATCTCGCCCGCTTCTTCGGTGGCATGGTGCCCTGACTGACCCTGGCCAACACCAAAAAAAGAACTGCCTGTTCAGAAAATTCTCATTTCTTTTTTCCCGCCCGCCCAAGTTTTTTTTTTTCCGGGAAAACAGTAAACTTGGGAGACGGCCCAAGTTTGCTATTCATATATACGCCCCTGGTTTGGTTCATAATAGTTGCGTCCACAGTTCTCCATTTCGTACTCTTTGATCAAATTTGACGCTGTTTCACTACTGCACACTATTGTGCAGCTTCCACATAATGCCGCTTCTTTTCGCGCTGTTTCACGCTCGTACTTGCTGCTCTTGTTGCGGTATTTTCCTTGACGGAGTGGGCTGATGCTTCTCAACCACGTTTGGACACGTGTGTCACGCATGTCCTTGTCAGACGCTAGCGCCCGCAGCATTGATAAGCGGCTTCACCAGACACTCGATAGAGCTTCGGTACTTCGCTGTCGAAGGCTCTCCCCTGCCCTGGGCGGTCTGCTTGGCTGTCCTCAGGTTGTGCTTCTGTGTCGGTGTTGCGCTGCTTTTGCAGTACTTCTCAACACGTCGAACGCTTGCTGTCTTGACGTCTTGTTGCCTTGCACTTTCAGCGCCTTCTCCGGCGCCTGAATTGGGCCGCCTCAATTCCCAAGCTAGCAGCTTCCGCGAATCGTACACACGTCACGGCTTGGGTACCGTCCGGGAACGCCGGCAAGGCAGGATCCTGCTGAAGCCCGCTCGATACTAGTGTCATGTGCCTCGTGGGAGACCTGTGGGTTGCCAGAGTAAGCTCAAGGGCAGGTGCAGGAGGCTGGCGAGTCCATGAAATGACGGCGTTGCCAACTCTGAAGAGCCAGCTTAAGACCCCACGACTCTGAAGAACCAGCTTAAGTCGTCCATGTTACCGACCGAGAAGGGGTCCGGGAACATGCTGTTCATTCTGTCTGAGTGTGCGACGCAGTTACCAAAGCCACCGCGTGCCTTTTGTGTGTGAGGAGTCAGAAATGTTTACTTGCCGATAACGAGTTGTCGAACGTCCACCTATGCAGGTTGAATTCAGCTCTGTCGTTTTGGGACTTCCCCAGGGCTGCGGGTGGCTTAGTGCAGGTTGCTGCCCAGGCTCGTGGTTTTCCTCAATCAGCATACGTCACTTGCCTTGTGTGCGTCTTCCTTGACGCAGCGCAGGTACAAACCTTCTTTCCGAAGCTTGCCGCTTGACCTCAGCCATCGAAAAAGAACGGAAAACGACGAAAGAGGACAGAGAAAAGAAGGACAACGGGCAACTGTACACTGTGTACTCCAGCACCGGGTGGGGGAATTAACTCTACGGTCAACGTGTGGATGGACAGATTTGCGGGTGTGGGTACACCCGCAAATCCATCTGTGCCACACCTGCAAATCTAGTATGACATCCGGTGTGACACCCGCAAATCCGGTGCGGAATCCAGTGGACACCCGCAAAAACTGGATTCACTCTGGATTTGCGGGTGCCACCCCCGCAAAATGAACCGCGCGGCTTATCTATCCCAGTGCTGGAGCACACCGTGTAGGGTGGAGGTCCTATGAACATGCAAAAACAGTGGTTTGGGGAGCTTCCGGGCTCCGGGCTGGTGCCAGTCCCTTAGTAACCACGGAGGAAGTGGGCGTGGGGTTGCTGGAGTGAAATGGCCGCAGCCAAGCCCAGACCCAGCCGACGGCTCCGGCGGGCTGATGACAGCATTCTTATTAACCAGCCTGGGGGGTCGAATGATAACACCTGTGTTAACACCTGTGTTATTATTCGCTTTTGTCGAATACTAAAAAAGGTTCTGGGGTAGCCGAACAAATTGTGGTAGTGTGTAAATAACTGTTATTATTCGACCCCCTCCTTTATAGTACTTGGACAGAATCTTGTTTCAGGGAGGGCAGATGTTTACCTTCAGGAGGACCTAATCACCCCTGACCGTACCTTACCCTACACCGTGGGTCTTCCAGAAAACAGATTTTATGGTACCAAGAAGACCGCCACGTAGCCTCACACAAAAACCTGCCGCGCTAAAGGAGAAAAGAGAAAGAGATGTGAAAACGGGTGCGAGACAATTTATTTCCGCACATTTTGGCATTCGCAGAGAAAGAACACTGAGAGAAAGAATCGGGCTGTCCATTCAGAGAAAAGAGAAGGAGACAAGGATAAAGACAGAGAGGGTTTGGAGGAGGACGTTGATGTGCGTCGGGCCAGTGAGAAGCACTGGCCACCTTGCTAGATAAGTTCAGCCGCAGCAAAGGCGCCCTTTTATTCGCTGGGGTCAGCACCCTGCGGAGGCCCTTTTCCATGTGCCACCACGCGGGAGGAAACAGTAGGAAAAAGACTGTGTATACCACTCTACAATACGGTGTGATCCACAGTAGAAAACGTAGCTTCCCACGAATCCTAAGAACTTCCCAAGTACATCCCATGTACACCAAATAGGGTAAATGGCGATTTCTGGCGAGCGATGTTTTGCATTTTAGTACTTCCCGTGAACTTCCCGAGTACACCCAAGTAAGGCCACCGGATCACACCATTCTGATTCGCACAAATAACGCTAAACAAGAAAAAGCAGGCGCGTTCGAGAAAAGTTAAGTTGGGAAAGCGAGAAAAGAGGCGCTGTGAACAAGAAAAGCGGGGATGCAGGAGAGAAACAGTTATTGCCGTGCAATAATGGAGAAACAGGTCACTCGAGATTCAGAATATTCGCACCAGTGTCGCAGCCAGGACCACTCATGCTTACTACTGCACTGGAGATTTCTAGGGTCGTCGGGAGAGAGAAAAGCAGCGCTGTTGAGAACAATGGATAAATTGGGAAAGCAGGAAAACAGGCGCTGTGAAAGAGAAGAGCGGGTATCCAGGAGAGAGAAATTTATTGCCGTGCAATACTGGAGAAAGGTCGCTCGAGATTCAGAATCTTCGCACCAGTGTCGGTAGATCGTCGCAGCCAGGACCACTCATGCTCACTACTGCACTGGAGATTCCAAGGAGATGCGTCGAGAAATACTCGAGGGCTGCCTTGTGCTTCGAAGGAGGCTGGAAGGGAGAAATAATACAAAGTAGGTCTTGTTTGCTGAACGCTTACGCCCCGCCAATGAACCCAGATTCATCAGGGTTTCGTGTGGGCTACAGCACATTACCTTCTTTGATCTTTTGCAACTGGCAGCCTCCTCAAGTACCGTATTTCTAAAAATGTTGGCCCCCATAAAAAGTTGGCCGGAAGAAATGTTGGCCAGAAATAAACCTGGCGGTTTTGGGGGCGCCAGGTTTATATCCGGCCAACATTTTTTCCAACCAACATTTTTTTGGTAAAAGCAAGTTGTACTTAGCAGATTTCATACTACGCCTAGTCAGGCAGGGTCTTCACCGGAAGCTGTTCTCCCGCGCTACAGGGATAGCGCAAGGGTTTGCTGTGATCGCCGACGGCTTAGATACACGGGCCGTCAGGATCGCCATCACCAACGACTTCTTAGCCTCCCAGGGCCACCCCAAGCCACCCCCAAAAGCACGTCCAAGTGGAGCTTTGGTCTTGGAGAGTAAGAGTACCGTGATGATGCTCATGGTCGACTCGAGTTTCGTCGGCTCTGCAGCCTTTTGCCGCGGTGGAAGGACCCGCCAGCGACCGCGCCCGACCTCGCTCCCGCGAGCGATTACGTTGATCGATCAAAAAATATTGCATGCCTAATACTCTCCAGGGAAAAGACTTTTCGAAAAGGGGTACTATGGACCTACGGAAGAGGCCGGTACCACGTGGGTTGCTGCCACCTCCAGTCAAAGAAGTTCTGGACTTGGCTTCTGGGAGGAGCACCCCGGATCCAACGCGGCTGTGCAGCACACTCAACATATCAAAGAGGAACTTCTTCCTTTGTCCTACTCTCGCGTTCCCACCAACATGTTGCACAAGCGTACGCCATGCCCCAACTGTGTTGTGCGCCAAGACAGCTGCGAACAGAGAAGGATGCATAGACCGGGACATGTCAGACGTTCATCAAAGACACGACTCCGCAAGCCTCATGTCCACCACCAGCTGGGTACCGAGTAGGGACGGCGAGCGATTTTAGCATCACAAAGAAAGCCGGATATTGGCTTTGGGGAGGCGGGTTATCTTCCGCGTGTGCGTTGCGTTCCAGGGGAGGAGGACGGTGTGCGCGAAGGTTACAGCCGTCCTGGATGTGCGGGGTGGGGTGGGTGGTTGAGGGGGGGAAATCTGCTAAGTACCCAAAAAACCTGCAAAAATGTTGGCCGGAAATAAACCTGGCGGTTTTGCCCGGTTTTTTTTTTGGGGGGGGGGGGGGGGGCAGTGCTGACACTACCCTGAGGCCCCCAACGACTTTGCAAGGGACCCCCCCCCCCCCCCCCCCCCCCCCTTCTACAGTGCAGTTGCCTTGGAGGCTGGGTGGTCGAATTCTCTAAGGTGAAATGGTCAAAATTCCCTGGCAAAAGTGGGCCCACAAAAAATTTTCAAAGTGTGGTTTTTGGGGTATTTGGGCCAAAAGAATTTTTTTTTTCTGACCACCCACCGTGGTGACCACCTTAGAGAGTGACAGGTAGCGTCCCCCCTCCACAGTGAAAAAAGCCTGTATATAGGGGGGGGGGGGGGGGGTCAGGTCCGATTCTGCCAACGACTCCGCAATCTGGCCGCTTAGGGCCACCCCTGGGGGGGGGGGGGGGGGGGGCGCCAGGTTTATTTCCGGCCAACATTTTTAGAAATACGGTATTTCCTGCCAAGCAGGTGCTTAGGGCTGACTATTTTTTATTTTTGGCTCGCGCTCGCACGCGCCCGAATTTTTGCGAAACCTTTTTTTGAGCAGGCCGAGTTCCAGACCTCTCTTCAGGTTGTTCTTCTTCTTTTTTTTCACCTGGTATGTCTTGAGTTAGGATCTCCATGTGAAGCACGGACATGTGAACTGTGACAGTGACATGATCTTCAGTTTGGTGCTGGTTCGCTCATTGCTCAGGCTTACATTTTTGGAACACATTGCAATGTCTTTCGTTGAACGCAGTGCCTGATCGTTTTTTACGTAAAGCTGGATTCAGGACGCAAGTGAAAACGCCACGGTTTGCGGCGACGAGCTTCTCATTTCTTCCAACATTTCATGTTTGGTAAAGAACATTTCCGGAGTTGGGGCTTGCACTGATAAACGAAGCAACGGACGATCAGCATCAACTGACCAAAGGTGATGAAAATGATAAGGCAAAAGTTTCTTGTTCTTCGCGTGTACAGGGTATAAACCTCTCTGGGGGGGTTTTTTCCTGTATTAGCACTTTTTCGTTGGCTTCGTTTTCTCTTTCATGTGCAACTGTTGTTCCGGAAATGTTCCCGTCACTACAGATGTACTATTAAAAAAAAGATATGTTGGGAAAACAAAATAGTTTGTGCAGGGTCGACATGACAACTCGGACGACTGCGCCACTTCTGGGTCACCTGGACCACTTCGGGCACTCGGAAAACTTTGAGTCATCTCGGACGCAAAAGTCCCCGCCTGGGAATACCTGCAAACTGCAGACACGACTCCAATGGCGGCCAATACCAGGTGCCCAGAAAAGGGATCTCAACCATAGTTGGGGCAGCCCTAGGGCTGGCTGTTTTGGCATGGCAAACTATTCCTTGAACGATGCACGGTCGTGCAAGAAAATGAGAACCCTTCAACAAAAGTCACAAGACTTTCAATTCTGTGGTGCGGACGATGCCCATTGGAGCACCTGTGCAGCACTACGGCTGCACAGGCGCAACACTGCTACATAGGAAGGAAGGTAGGAAGGAAGGAAGGAAGGAAGGGAGGGAAACGAGAACTGCTTGCAAGCGAGTCGGATGAGCCTGTGCTCTGTTTGTGTGGAAAGCCATCTAACTGCGCGCCGGAATCTGGGGTCATGGGACGATGGGCCCTACTACTGCTGGCACTGGCTCGATGAGCTTGCCCATCCTTTTGGACGCATCTGCCACACTGTGGGCACCTTCTAGGCTGTGGAACTGCTTATTCGCATTGTTTCCTTCAGTTTCTCTGGCATTCACAATGAACTTCACGAAGCCGGGAGCGTCGACACCCGTTGCACAGATTCATGCCGCAGGTTTCAGTGAGTACTCTTCTCCCTGTTGCGAAAGCAGGATCCCTACCGACAGAGTAGGAGAGGAATAACCACCGACAGCCACTAGGATGGCAACCACCGGTGGCTGTAGCCACCCATGGTGGTTGCCCAACCATGCTCCGACTCTTCTTCAAACCCGAGTACTTCCCCTGGGGATGCATCTGTGCGAGGTCCTTCAGCAATCGAGAGGTCCAAAGCAAGCAGCCAAACTCGAGCATGTGAGCACCCTGCCAAAAGACACAAATTGGATCCATCGACGCCAACTTCACATCTATGATCTCTCTCCACGTCCGCTTCTACGTATCTCATTGGCTCCATCGGAACCACGGGAAGTCCATGTACTCGCTGTTCTATCAGAAAATCCCCATATATTTGTCGGTGCATGATGTTTGCCTGCAAGCAACGGCGTACCATGTGCCTGCTGATCTTGACTTTTAGATACTTTGTGGACTCTTGTTGGCGTTGTCGGTATGTTTTCGGGTTATTTTGAGGGGTTGAACTTAAAATGCTTCCGAGAAGGGTGAATGCCAACCCAAGATTGGACTCAGGGCTCGAATGGCAGTGCGGCCAGGTGTCCGTCAAACTATTTTTTTGTAATTTTCTGCCCAATTATTTATTTTTTTGGCGCGCGCGCCCAGATTATTCTAAGGTGCCCGAGCGCGAGCCAAAAATAAAAAATAGTCAGCCCTCATACAAAAAAAGAAAAACAGGCGCTGTCGAGAAAAAGACAAGTTGGGAAGGGCGGGAAAATAGGCGCTGTGGAAGAGAAGAGCCGGCTGTCTCAGTTTCTCGGATCAACCAGGACTGGATGAGCTTATCAGTCAGTCAACGTCGGAGCCTTCAACTCAGGTTCTCCCATTGGCTTGACTTTGCTTTTGCAGCCGCCATGCTTAGGTTTGGACTGCTGAACGGCAGGTTGAGGGTGCTGGTAAGCAGGCTAAGATTGAGGCGCCTTGAAGTCGAAGTCTGCTCCACGCCGCTGGATGACAGATTCACGCTGCTGGTTGACAGTTTGAGGCTGGTGGTTGACCGATGTAAGCTTCTGCCCGATGGTCGACATGTTGAGGCTGCTGGTTGACAGGTTGAGGCTGCGGGTAGGCAGGTTGAGGCTGCGGGTAGGCAGGTTGAGGCTGCGGGTAGGCAGGTTGAGGCTGCGGGTAGGCAGGTTGAGGCTGCGGGTAGGCAGGTTGAGGCTGCGGGTACGCAGATTGCTGCGGGTGCTCAGGTTGAGGATGGACGTACACAGGTTGCGGGTTTGAATAAGGATGCGTCGTCTCCACGACGACAACCCTTCTTTTGAAGGGCCCCGACTTTGTGCACCACATAAACAGCACAGTGCCAACAATCACACAGGCTCCAACGACACAGCAGACGATGATGACGGCGATAATCCACTGTGCTCTGCAATCACTTTCGCTGCCACAATAGTTGCCGGAGCAACAGTCATGCGGGCAATCACGTTCCAGTACCAAACGATTGTTCAAAAAACAAAAGTCATCGTCGTCAGCTTTGGCCAGGTTGAACAGCATGGCCGAAACCAACAACACAACAGGCCTTAGGCTTCCCATCATTGTATTCGTCGCTTCCCTCTGCTGGGCTTCCTTTTGAGAGTTAAAGTTCGCTTGAAATTCTGGGGGGTTAGGGTCTCCGTGTGACCGTTGTTAAATGGGTTCTCTTAGAGCTTTGTGTTGTTGTTGTTACAGCTGTCGAAATATTAAGCCCCACTTTTCTCTACTGTATTGTTTTTGAACTAGATAATAGCGCGGAGCTGGCTTTTTCTCCCCCTGGGAAAATGTATATGGGTGGCAGAGTGAGCGGGTGTCGGCCTTCAGGCCGGTGTGTCCGGGTTCAAACCCCGCCCATGACACTTTTCCGGTCGAAGATTATTTCGAGGTTTGCTGTCGTTTCGGGGCCTGATGTGCCCGAAATTTGCGTTTTTTGCGGAGTTTCTCAGCCCCCCGGAGAAATACCGGAGGGGGGGGCGGCGGGAAAAGGCTGCCCCAGGGCGGCCCCCCCCCGTGCTGGGCCCCGGGTACGAGGCCAAACTTTACACCCGAACTTAGCTTCGCCCGGACTTAGCTTCACCCGAGCTTTGCTTCGCCCGAACTTTGCTTCACCTAACTTTGCTCACCCGAACTTAGCTTCGCCCGAACTTTGTTTCGCCCGAACTTTGTTTCGCCAGAACTTTGCTTCACCCGAACTTAGCTTCGCCCGAACTTTGCTTCACCAGAACTTAGCTTCGCCCGAACTTTGCTTCACCCGAACTTAGCTTCACCAGAACTTTGTTTCGCCCGATCTTAGCTTCACCAGAACGTCCGAACTTTGCTTCACCCAGAACTTAGCTTCGCCCGGACTTTGTTTCGCCCGAACTTAGCTTCACCTTCGCCCGAACTTTGCTTCACCAGAACTTTGCTCACCCGAACTTAGCTTCGCCCGAACTTTGCTTCGCCCGAACTTTGTTTCGCCCGAACTTAGCTTCACCCGAACTTTGCATCACCAGACCTTAGCATTGCCCGAACTTAGCTTCGCCTGAACTTTGCTGTTCCCCGAACTTTAACTGCTGCCTCCAGTCTCGCCACGCGCCGGCCTTAGCCGAGCGCACGTACTTTCACCTGGTATGTCTTGAGTTAGGATCTCCATGTGAAGCACGGACATGTGAACTGTGACAGTGACATGATCTTCAGTTTGGTGCTGGTTCGCTCATTGCTCAGGCTTACATTTTTGGAACACATTGCAATGTCTTTCGTTGAACGCAGTGCCTGATCGTTTTTTACGTAAAGCTGGATTACATGCAGTCCTGCTGTGTGGTACCATCTGCTGCGGGTCTTTCTCGTGCTGTGTATGCATACGCATACGTTACTGCTGCTACGTGCCAACTACGTGTAGAGGATACCAGTGTGTATGTACTCCTCGTGGTGGTGGTGTGTGCATGCATACATAAACGTTGCTGCTGCTACGTACGTAAGAATGTAGCCCCACCCCGTATTGCGTAGTTTCTGCGTAGTGCTTGCGTATAAGTCGATCTTTGAGTGCGTGAGCCCCTCCGAAGAAAGGTCCATCACACTAGTTCCAAGCTACTTAGCCCGGGTCTCTGGGTCGCGTCCCCCTCCTTCTCTTGGTCGCCTGGTCTTGCGTCTTGTTGATCTGGCCGGGCTGGGGGCTTCGCGCTTCCCCTTCGTCTTGCATCACCTCGTCTCCACTCCCTGCCGCACGGGCTTCTACGTTTTGTGCCACCTGCGACGCGGGTCGCTATACTGCTTTTCTGCGCGACGGCTGCTCTGTACGCTTGCGGCGCGGGCCTCTTCAGAGCCGGTCGTCCTCGTGCACGCTGTTCCGCCCTCGTATCCTGGTTCGCGCCCTCTGCCTCCGGCGCGCCTCGTGACACTTCCTTGCCCTGGGCGGTGTTCCTCTTCGAGCTCCTCCCTCCTCGTCCCGCCTGATTCTCCTGTTCCGCTAAAGTGAACCACTTCTGGGCCCGTCGCCCCCTTTCCTCGTCCGATGGGTACCACTTTTTGAAATCGAATTTTCCTAGTCTCTCCCCGTCTTCCCTGCGCTCTGCTTGTACCTTTCCGTGTTCTGCCTTCGTGTACTCTCCTGCCGACACCTCGAGCCCTCGCAGCGCTTGCAGGGTATCTCTGCCCAGGATACAGCGCCTCTCCAGACCCTCCGTCCACCGTCCTGACGCGCCGAGCCGCCGAAGCCAACCTATTGATTTCTTTCTTGCCGGCAAAAGCTCCCCATCGTGGGTTCCTTGGAGCGTCTTGAGCATCCCCAACAGCGTCCTCATTTTTCCCGCGAGCGCAGCTCCTCCATGCGCTTCCCCTTTCTGGCCTGCGTCCTCCTCTCCGTCCTCTGCGTCTTCCGGCCCAACCGCCTTCTGTCCGCGTCGCGGCAGGTCCATTCCGGATTCGACTTCAAAGTCAACGGCGAGTTCTATGAACGTCACCGCCATCTCTTCCTCGCTCTCGCCAGCCAATGCGCCAGCGCTAAGTATAGCGCCCTTCCATGCTTCCAGTTTCTGGGCATGTAGTCCGCCAGTGAATTCTGGATCACTTCCGTCTCCTGCGGCGCCCACTCCCAAGGATATGCAAGCCCACGTTCGTCGTTTTCCCGCTGCACCGGCTTCTTGTCCCTCCTCTGCCTCTCCAGGGTGATCTGGACCATCATGCCCTGCACACTGTTGACAAGTTGGCGCGTCAAGCCCCTGCAGACCCATGCCCCTGCTCCTTCACCTCCTCTCTCTCTCTTCGGTTTGATCCCGCAAACGGACATACACTTCGGCCATTTCTGCCATTCTAGCGCGGTTACCGCATACGTCGTTCGTATGGCGTCCCACTCTCCACATCGCCACCACATGTGTAGGTGGTCCTCGTCTTCCTTTCCGCAGTACTTGCACGTTGCGCTCGGTTGCATCTTCCGTTGGTGCAACCGCGTCTGCGGCAGCACTGCATCCGCCATGATGTGCCTGAGCACACCTCGTTCATACGCGCTAAGGTTGACGGCAGTCGCTCCGCGCTCTTCCCTAGCCTCCCCTTTCCCGCGCCCTACTTCCAGCAGTCGCAACGTTGCGTTGCGGTCCACGCCCTCACCAATCCCTTCCAGGTTCTTCCTGTCGATGTTCCGCCACCGCCAGAGCCTCAGGGCTTCGCGCGCCAGGTGCCCCAGCTCCTTGAGGTCGTCCAGTGTCCTCAGATCGACTTCCTTCCCTCGCCCGTCGCCCGTCTCCGTCTCGTCTGTATGGTCGTCGGGAATTCGGATCGACCACGGTCCCGTCCTTTGCCACTTCATGGCCTCTAACGTCCCGTCAAGCAAGTGTACCGGCCCCGAGGTGCTCGGGCAGGGAAAGACGCGGGCCGCCGCTTGCATGTGCGCCCTACACCTCTCTGAGTCCTTCATCAGCGCCATCCACGTCATGACTCGTCGGTAGTGCACGGCCACCGGTGGATCCACCAAGTGACCCTTCCTCACGAGCGAGAGGCTAATCGCGGCGCAACGTCCCCGCCTATCCCTACCTGCAAGTCCCCTTTCAATTGCAGCTGTCAACTGTGCGAGCCACTTCTTCTCCGGCCCCTGTACCTCTACCCCGTAAATTGCCTTCGGGATCACGACCGAAGCGTAGATCCTCTCCTTCTTCTCCTGCGGCAGGGGCAACTTGCCCGCCCTCTTCGCGATTTTGGACGCCTCGTCCAACCTGCTCGACAAGACCTTCTGGGCGCCTCCGTCGGTACCCAAACCTGCCCCCAAGCACTTCAACCACGCCACCTTCTCGACCTCCTGGCCGGCTATCCGAGGGTTGGCCTCGGCTTCGCTCTTCCGCTTTCTCTTCCTACCGCCCTCCTCCTCGTCCGGTGGACGCTTAGCCCTCATTTCCGTCCATTTGCTCTTTCGGGCGTTGGGTCGCTGACCCGTGTCGCCGCAAAACTCCTCCGTCAGAGCCACTGCCCGCGTCATATCCGGCTTCGTCCTCGTCACGACCTCGGTGTCATCCGCAAATGCTTGCGGTTCGGCCCCCGGGACCTCCTCTTCAACAAGATACATCCAGACCGACACGAGCGCGTTCAGGAAGATTACGCTCAGCGGACAGCCCTGCAGAATCCCGTTCGTCGCCTTGAACTCCTTCCCCAGCCCCGCCGGAAGCTTGAACCGTCGCCTCAGCTGGCGGTACATGCCCCGCACTGCATTCAACACTGATGGCGGCAGTCCCATGTCTTCCACAAGCTTCAACATGATCTCTTGCGGTATGCGGTCAAAACACTTGCTGTAGTCGAACGCCACGGCGAAAAGATCCTCGTCGTTCAGCAGAGCCGCTTCCATCTTCGCCGCCAAGAGCCAGTACACCTCCTGCGTCCTTCCCTTCTTCCTGAAACCGCGTTGATCGGGGTGCGCCCATGATTCTTGCCATTCCCTTACGAAACGGAGGCGCGTCGCCGCCCAGAGGCGGTACATAACGCTCGTTATCGTGATCGGGCGTTGCTCGAGAGGCTGCGGACCCTCCCCCTTCGGGATCAACACCACCAGCGCCTGCGCCACCACCTCGGGCCAGCTGCCGGCCCCCTCCACGTCGTTCAGCGCCAGCGCAATCACGTCGAGGAGAGGCACCGGCAGCGTCTTCAACTCGCACACTCGCCAGCCGTCCATCCCCCCGGCTTTCCGCGCCTTCATCTTCTTCAGCGTCGCGCTCAGGTCTTCTCCGGTCAACGGGCGGTCCTCGCAAGCTCCCCTCTTCACGTACTTGCCATACCTTCGCACGAAGTCCTCCCACTTCGGCTCCCGTACCTCCTTGTACATCTGGAACACGCCTCCCCACGCCTTCTCGCCTCGCAGGATCTCATCCATCTCATGGAGATCGGCGGTCACCGACCCATCTCCCCTCTCGACGAACAGGGTGCTGTGCCTCTCCGGCTGCTTGCACCAGTCGTAGACACGCTTGGGGTTGTCGTCGATCGCCCGACGCATCTCCCCCCTCCACGTTTCCAGCCTTTTTGTTCTCCTCGCCGCCCGCGTCCTTTCGTGCTCCTTCTTCAACATGCCGCAGAGCGCCTGCAGCTCAGGCAATGCAGGCGGGTTCGCCTCCTCCCACAGGCGCGAATCGACGTGCTTGACGCCCGCCCTGCGGGCTTTTCTCCACACTCTCATCTCCTCCGTGCTCGGCTGGCCGCAGGTGTCCCGCTTCTCTCCCAGCCGCACCAGCTCCTCGAGTCTTCTGCAGGAGCCGAGTCTCGCCCTCGTGTCCCGGTCATCCGCATCCGCCTCTCCGTCAACTTGCCTCGCCGCAGGGCTGCGCACGCACTCTCCCGCCTGCTGCCCTCTCCCGACGTATTGGCGCGGCTTCTCCAGTAGCCCTCCACTCCTCTCCAGCAGGTACTGTTCTGCAGCATCGCACACCGTCTTCCATTTCGCGTCGACCCCCTGCGCGGCTCGATACCGGTGTGCAGCTTCCTTGGCCCATTTCTCCGCCATGCCGAATTCTTCCTCGGGGTCCATCGCGCTCCAATCTGCGACAGGGAAGGTCCTCGGTAGCTTCAGTTGCGGGTAGCGCTGCTCCAACCGCTCGAGATCCAACCTCACCACGACTGGCCTGTGAGTCGGTATCGACTCGGCTGTCAGTACGTTCACCCCCGATATCGCCACTGCCGCCACCGAGTTCGCGAATATCGCGTCTATACGCCTTCCTTTCTTCGACGCCATGCACGTGGCCGCAGGTTGTTGGGCGTACTGCTTGGCCCACGTACTGCCGACATCGACCCACTTCCCGGATTGGACGGCTGCGTTCAAAATCGGGCTTTCCTCGGGCTCGACGTTGAAGTCCCCCGCGATGAGAATTGGCACGTCTCCTAGGGTGGCCGCGTAGCTGAGGGTATCCGCCAGGATCTCCTCCGTTGCGTCCTCATCTGACACGACCCCGTAGATCGACATCATGGAGAGGCTCCTCCTCCCGTCCCCGTACGCCACCTGTGCGTGCGCAAATCTACCTTTCTCCCAATGTCGCTTCGTCAGTTCCCCCGGCGGAACCGCGCGCGCGGGCAGTTCGGTCGCCGCGGAGAACGCTACTCCCCCGTACTCCGTCCGCAAAGCCGTCTTTATCCGAGTCTGGCCCTGCATGCGTCCCCAAACCAGCCTCTTCCCTCTACTTCGGGCTTCCCCCTCCGCCTGGGCCCTGTCCCTCTCGCACACCCTCACCTCTTGCAAAGCCAGCAAATCCACCTTCCTTCCCCAGGCTTCCATTGTGTGGACTTCTGGGTGCGCGAGCAAGGACGTGACATTGGCGGAGGCGGCGATCAGCCCTGTCACCGCCGGTCCCGGATTCTCGTGCACATCCCCGCACGTCAGCAGAGATCCCCTTCCGACGTCCTTGTGTAACCCCTCTTCGGGATTGGGGTCATCGTTGTCGGCTGCGAGAGTCGTGCCGTGTCTGACGTGGCTGCCGTCGACAGGGAGGCCGCCGAAGAATGGGTGCCGCTTCCCCTCAAACCTGCTTCCAAAGTGGGACACGTCGTCCACAGGGGGGCGATGCAGGCCGCCGTAGCATGAGTGTCGCCCCCCTGCTGACCTGCTTCCCAAGTAAAACACGCCGCCCACAGGGCGTTGCAGGCCGCCGCAGAATGCGTGCCGCACCCCTTCAAACCGGCTTCCCAAGTAGAACACGTCGCCAACAGGGGGGCGATGCAGGCCGCCGTAAAACGAGTGTCGCCCCCCTGCTGTCCTGCTTCCCAAGTAAAACACGTCGCCAACCGGGCGGTGCAGGCCGCCGTAGAACGCGTGTTGCACCGTTTAATCCGACTTCCACAGTAAAACACGTCGCCAGCGGTGGGGCGGTGCAGGCCGCCGTAGCATGAGTGCCGCCCCCCTGCCGACCTGCTTCTCAAGTAGAACACGCAGGCCGCCGCAGAATGCGTGCCACACCCCCTTAAACCGGCTTCCCAAGTAGAACCCGTTGCCAACAGGGGGGCGATGCAGGCCGCCGTAAAACGAGTGTCGCCCCCGCTGACCTGCTTCCCAAGTAAAACACGTCGCCAACAGGGCGGTGCAGGCCGCCGTAGAACGCGTGTTGCACCGTTTTAATCCGGCTTCCACAGTAAACCACGTCGCCAGCAAACACGTCGCCGACAAAAGCCGCCACCCAGTAGGCCACAAGCACGGGCTCCCCCAGCCGCTCCATACCCGCTGCGCCTTCGACTGCGATCTTACTGACTAGCGCGCCAGCCGTCTCTGGGGCGCCTACTTCTGCTTCCCCTTTGCGTTGCCGCCCTTCTGCTTCTTCCTCTTCGCTCCTTCCTCCTCCTCCGAGGAGGCTTGGCTGCCCATCTCCGCGTCCTTGCCACCTTTCTGCTGCGCTGGTCGGGCCTGCTTCATGTGCTCCTTGCACTCTCGCACGGTCTCCCGAATCTCCTCGTTCTCCGTCGAGCTCCTTCCTCATCTCCTTCATCTCTGCCAGGCTGTTTTTGAGCTCCTCGTTTTCCTTCCTCAGGTGCAGCATTTCCTTCCGCATCTCTTCTATTTGCTCTCTCTGTCTTACCACCTCCGCCCCATTCTTCGTGTCCTCTCCGCCCCCTTCTGCCCCCCCGGCCGCCCCAGGCCGGACGTTTCCCCAGCCCCCTCCTCTGCCGTTTTTTGCGCCCTCGTTTTTTGCAGGCTGCGCCGCACGCCCCAACACTGGAAACTCCTCTTTCCGTAACACCCTGCCCTGTCCCGTGGTAGGTTGGACCTCCTTCCGCCCCGTCTCCCATCCCTTCATGAAAGACCGAGACCCGTCCCAGACCGTCCCCCGCGCTACCCCGGCTGACATCGACTGGCTCACGAGCCAAAGCTCCCCCTCCACTTCGAGGTCCATTATTGGCGGCGCTGTCAGTGCCTCGACCAGCAACACCGCTTTTCCTCTCCTGCTTTCCCTCGCCTCCTTTGCCTCCGCCTGCCAGCCCTGCTCCCCCAACGACCTCACGACCTCATCCGCAGTCATATCCAGAGGGGGCCCCTCGACCGTAAACCTCCTCGTCCTCCCCAACGCCCTGCAAGCCTCGTCCATCTTCCCCCTCTCCACACGCACTGCCACCTTCCCGTCCGCTCCCTTTCCAAGGCCCATCGTCGTAATCCCCCCGGTTTTCAGCACATGCCTCCTCCTCTGAATCCAACCAAACCATCCCCAGCCGGCTCCTCTCCTTGTCTTCGTGCAAGGCCCTCACGAAGACCTCACTCTCCCCCGAGCTCTTCAACACCTTATCCGCTTCCGCCGGCGAGACGAAGCAGATGCCCTCTGCTGTCGAGTCAACCAGCCTGAACCTGGTTAGCACCCTTTGCAGTGCTTCGACAGCCGGACGTAGGCCCCTTCTCGCGTCTCCCCCTCCTTCAGCCTCGCTTGCACCACGACTTGAACGCTCTCACCCGACAACCCCTTTTCGGCTCCTTTGCGTCATAAAACGTCTCCAGAGGCGCCTGTGATGACACCCACACTGTCAGCGCCCTCGCCGTCCCCTCGCCCCTCCAGGTGACGCTCCGTTCCTCCGTGTGTCGCACGGGAACCGGGAACGTGGTGACCACTGCCGCCTGTGTGTTCTTTCGGGCGAAGGCGGTTGCGCCCAGCGCATCGCCGCGCCATACCACCACTCCTGCTGCGCTCCGGTTGTAGCGCTCCGCTTCCCCCGTCTCCACCTTCCACTCCATCCCGCGCAGGTTGCCTAGTGGCAGACGCCGCGTCGGCCTTTCCGGCCCGCTGTTGTTGGTCCGCAGGGGTAGTCCCACGTTCAGCTGGGGTTTCACCTGCGTCGCGCGTACCGGCGTCATCTTCACCTCCTCCCTCCAACGCACAGCCCTGTAGTGCGACCCAGTGTAGCTGAGCTTGACGTCCAGCTCGTCCAGCACCAGGTCGCCTGCCTTCCCCGTCTCTCCTGGCCACAGCACTGTCGCGCGCATGGTGTCGTCGGGCGCCAGCTCGAACACCACCACCCGTCGTCCGACTTCCCACGCCAGCGCCTGCAGCGTGAGGTGGTCGCCCCACGTTCCAAGGCGCGCCATCCTCGCCAGGTACTGCTTGGCGCAGCCTTCGACCCGGCCGGTGATGTCTCTGGCGGCCAAAGACTCCACCGCCAGCCTCCTCAGCTGGGCGTGGTGAGCCGCCGTGTGTATCGCGTACGATACCGCACGAAACTGACAGTCGCCCTGCGCCCCCGCATCCCGCTCCTCCAACCGAACATGTCGAGTCTTTCCTCCAGATTCCTCTTCCGCGTCTCGCGTTGCCCGCCCTTGCACGCTGCCTCCACCGCTCTTTCCCGCACCTTCCCATCCACATCGCCCTCTGTCCGGGGCATCTCCACGCGCGTCTTGCGCCTGGCTTCCCCGAGCAGCTGCTGCGCGCGCCTCGTCCTTCTCAGCAGCCTGTGCGGGCACGCCACCTGCCGCAAGATCCAGAGTCTAACTCTGTCCATCCCGCCCACCAGCTTCACCGCGCCTCCCGGTGTCACCCTCTCCAGCGCCACGCAGGCCGCTTCCAGCTCCGCCTCTTCCATGTCGAGGCAGTCGACAGCTTCTTCAAAGGTCCACGACTCGTGGTCCTTCTTTCCTTCGGCGATGACGGCGATGCCAATCTTGCCGTCTTCGTTCTTCGCCGCGCCGTATCGAACCACGGCCGACCCGTCCCCTCCCGCACCCGGATACCAGGCTGACGCCCTCTCAGCCACCACCGGAGTGGTGCCCAGGATCCGCCACTTCGAGGCGGGGCGTCTCGACCGGAGAACACTCTTCATTTTGTTTATTTTGTTGATAATGTGTAGTGCTTGCGTATCAGTCGATCTTTGAGTGCGTGAGCCCCTCCGAAGAAAGGTCCATCCCACTTGCGTAGTGCTTGCGTACTTCGTTTCTTGTTTTTCGGCCAAGGGACAGAACAGGGCACACGTTTTCAAAGGGGGCTTTCCCGGCGTAGTTCGCTTCCTCCGTGAGGGGAAGGACGGGCCCTGCGAGGCAGCACGGGCACGCTTCTTCTTCGAGCTCTCAAAGTGCGGACTAAGCAACTCGACCAGGACATCCTTCTTCGAACGTTGAGTTGGCGGAGCTATTTCACACGCTTTGGCTAATTCCTCGGAGGCTCAGATACAAGGACCCGAGCGCACTAATTTGAGACAGTTGAGTTGTGAAAGAAATGACTTTCTTTTTCGCACCTCTCGGCGGCAGTACTGCACTTCTTCTCTGCTTAACTCCACACCCTGGCCAAAATTTTGGTTGCACAGGAAAACTGTGGGGGACGCAATGGGGAGAGGTGTTTTCCAAAAATGCTAGCGACGCCGAAGGCAGATTCCACGGTATCAGTGGTGGACCCTCTAGATGGCGCGTTTTGCGATTCCTGAGCTATCTCACCCTCTACAACGCGCTTTTTACGATTTTCCGAGCTATCCTACCCTCTACAACGAGCTTTTTGCGATGTTCCCGAGCTATCCCACCCTCTACAACGCGCTTATCACAATTTCCTGAGCTATCCCACCCACGTCCGTCAACACGTGGTTCGGTAACTACAGCACTTGGGGTCACTTCGGTTCTTTGTCTGGCAGCTTCGTCGAGCCTTTCCTCCCAAGCTGGCGCTTTTGTAAAAAAACAAAATCCTGCAGGGGGATGATGGGCAAATTGGGCGATGCCCTATCGCTTTGTATACGAGGATCTGCAGGAGTGAGAGCAAACAGTGGAGTCTGTAGTCATATTCGACGCAGATACGTTGACGGCGAAGAAAGCAACTTTAGGAGCAAGCGGCTGGAAAACCAATGCGCGAGAGCACACTGGCTGCCAGATACGGGGGTGGGAACTGAGCGTTGCTGACTAGAAACAGGAGAGGTGGGCAAGGGTCCTGTGTATCGAACTGTTTTGACAACTGGGGACGGTGCACCGTTTCTGTGATCTGCAATTAACAGGGATTATTAACTGCAGCTCAAGCGTTATTTACTACGCAAAACTTGGCACAATCTGAGAGGGGGACTTGTCACGACGTAGTAGGAACACTGTGGTCGACGTGAGTCTGCCACATAAGGGTCGATAAGTCACTCGTGAGTTTAGAATTATTTCCCTGTTTTGTTCCACGCTCCGTCACTGGACCCCCTCTTTTTCTTGTGCAGCGCAACTAAATTGCATTTCCCTCCCTGCTGCCCTTGTCGTTATGGCTGCGCTATCGCCAAACACAGAAGCTTTGCTCCCACGGGTGGGAGGTATGGGTATCCACCAGGGCAGGCCCACGGCAGCTGCTTCCCGTTTGCCTTAACCGCACAATACACAGGCAAAAAAGAAAAACCGAACCCGGAGCAGAGAGGAACTGCCTCGCGCGGAGTGCCCTTGCGGGCAAGCTTTCAGTCACAGGGGCAGCGGCGACAAAAAACCCTTACGGGCAACAAGGTGCAATTTCTGGACATTCGCGCGTGGAGAGGCAACATTTAGTCTGTAGAATGCTAATTAGGCAAGTAGACGAGGAAGTGAGCCCGGAGACAGTGAGGGTGCTCCGAGCCACGGGAGTAGCAGGGCAGTCCATGCCTGAACAGGTGCACCTGCGGGTGCCCGGAACGTGGTGCAAGCTGCTTGGGCCACAAGGGATGGCTCCTCCGAACGGGGAATTGAATAGGCAAGTAGACGAGGAAGTAAACCGGAAGCAAAGCGACAACATGCAAACGCGATGTGCCTGAGCCACGGCGAGTGAACAGAGCACCCCACGCCTTGAACCGGTGCACGTACGGGTGCCTAGAACGTCGGCTTGGGCCACCAAAGGCTCCTGGAACAGGAAATCTCGCAGGAGGCGAGAGACGAGCCTCTCTATCTGTGCTCCTCTCAGTAGCTCTTTGTTGGACAAATCTTCAGGACCTCGGAGGTGGCGCGGGATACCCTGGAATGTAGTTGTCCGGCGCGTTACTTTGCTGCTGATGCTGTGGGTGCGCGTAAGCTGCTTCATAAACTGGCTCAGGGCCGGTGGAGCCTGCTTGCTGGGTCTGGTGGTAGGCGGGTTGAGTTTGGACGGGAAACGTCGTCTCGCTGAAGACAGCTGTTTCTTTGAAGGGCCCCTGCTTCGTGCACCACGAGAACAACAGCGCGCCGGCGATCACGCCGCAGCATATGACGCTGCAGACGACAATTACCACGACGACCCACGCCGCCCTGCATTCGCTTCGGCTTCCACACTCATCGTCGACGCAGCAGCCGTGCGGGCAATCCGATGCGCGAACACGTACGTTTGTGCTATCTAAAAAGCAATAATCGTCGCCACGCACTACCGTATGCAACAGCACAGCGCAAGCCAACAAAATGACGGGATTCATGCGTTCTGAATACTCTTTTGTGTTCCCGAAACTGCGGTTGTTTGCTAGGCTGTATAAAGTTTCGAGCCGGATATTGATGTGTTTACCATCCCCTCGGCAGGTAGTGGTGGGGACTCCTACCTCTGGTCCACTTGGACTTGTATACACCCCGTTGGTGACACGGGATCTGACGTGGATTTTGACGTTGCCGTTCGCCGAAGCGCGCTAGTCGTGGCTCGCTAAATCCGATGTGCCCCCTGAGTAACTCACGCATTCCTCTGGACTAGATTCTGGCTGGGAATCGCCTCTTAAGATTTTCGCCAGCGGCGACTGAGATACGACTGGGACGGATCTCGCACGGGGAACACTTCCGGAGTTGGGCTTGCGCAAATAAACAGGTAAACCGGGTAACGGACAATCAGCATCAAACCGATCTATAATGATGAAAATGATAACTAGCAGGGAGCCTAGTTTAATCCGTCGGATCCCACCTGACCCTTCCACCCCACCCTGCACGATCACGTCCCACGCAGCGCACTTGCCATGGGGGCGGAGACTCCAAGGTGAAACGGTCAACATCCCCCGGAGAATTGTGTCTTGCTCGAAAGGTTGGACTCCGGCTTGCTGGTTCACGCCCGAGGGGTGATACCAACACCCCCAACTTCCATCCCCGACTTCCAAAGGACACCATCTCGGTGCTCCAACCAATGCAATGGATTTCACCATTGTAACTTATAACGTTGAAGCGTACTGCTGAGCACCTGGTACACGGTCCAGTTTCGGTCACGTTCCTGGAACGAGGTTGCTCGTGGAACGCAACGACAGTCGTCAGAGCTAATACGTTGTCACAACTCTGATCTGCTTCTTTCCACCGTCCTCAAGCTCGATGCTTTGTTGGCAGCCACGTTGTCCGTGTCTGCAGGAGCACGACAGTGGAAGGAGCACGGCAAGGAAGAAAACCACAAGTATCCACAAACCACTGGTGACAGGAAGGGCAGCTGTTGGCAGCGAGGGCAAGCAAAAGAAGCAAGGAAAACAGAACAACAAACAGTTGAAAAAAGGACTTCTTGTACACGTTCCTAAACAACAGGGTTGGAGGCGGGGAAGCTATATTCTCTAGCGTGCAAGGAGACAACACCGCAGCTGGGTTGCTTTGCATTCGGATGCCAATAGTGCTCTCAGGGCAAAGCCTGCAAGAACGATCTCCGCAACTACAAGGGGAGGTGGCACCGCTCGATGGGGGCCATTAAAACCTCGTGGGGCCGTATGAAGTCCACCCGGCGAGGTGATGATCGGCAGATCCGATAAGAACGGGCACCCAGGGCGCCAGGGTTCTGTGCGGGTAGACAGCTCCGCGAACCACTCCTCTGCCAACTGCTTTCCAGTGGCTGGCACGCGAGAACGCCCTGTTTACGTACGCTCGGTAGTCTCCTTTTTCGGAGCCTCCGCTTCGCGGAGACCCGCGCTTCATTTTGCGCGGAGTTTTCACGACCTCTCTGCATGGCTCGTGAGCGTTCGCACAGGGTGCACTCGGGTAGCCGTTTGAGAGGTAGGGGTCATTCTTCCGAATCGCCGAGGACTGTCTACTCAGCCGGCGGTTGGACTAACATAAGCCAGGATACCCAGGGCTCGAAGGCTTTGTGCGGGGCAGGTACGAGAGCCTGGTGCGTGTGCAGGCCCGCTCGGTGGCCATACCAGAACCATTCCTTCGAATCGCCCAGGACTCTACACAGCCGGCGGTTGGATTGTCATAAGCCAGGGAAACCAGGACTCGAAGGCTTTGTGCGGGGCACGTACGAGAGGCCGGTGCGTGTGCGAGCCCGCTCGGTGGCCACACCAGGAGATCGTTCCTCGCACCTCCGCCACTTGGCGAAGATGGCAAGGGTCTCCTGCTGCGCTTCGTCGCGCTCCGCCTGCGCTTTGGCGAGCTGGGCCTCGAGTTGTTCGAGGGTTTGCGCGGATGATTCGAGCGACGTGTCGGCGGTACTCGAGTTCTGCACGGCGCGCTGCCGCATGAGCTCCGTCTGCTGCCTGATGGCCGCCGCGTCCGCGCGCAGCGTCTCGATCTCTTTTTTGAGCCCGACGCACTCCATCTCGGCCTTCCTCGCCTCGTCGTGCAGCGACGCCGCCCGCTCCTCGGCCGTCGACGCCTGCAGCTGCGCCCAGTCCCGGTCCGCCTCGGCCCGGCTCCGCAGCTCCTCCATCTGCGCGCGCTGCTGCTTCGCTCGGTCGGCCTCGGCGGCAGCGGCCTCGGCCGCCGTCTTCGTGTCGTCGAGCTTGCCGAGGAGGCCCTTGACGCGAGCCTTCCACTTCGCCGGGTTGGGGTCCTGCCCGTCGTCGTACTGCTTGAACCGCTGGAGCGCGCGGTCGAACCACGAGCGCCAGTCCTCGGCCGCCGCCTTCTCCGGCGTCCGCAGCCAGAGCAGCTCCTTCGGGTTCCGCAGCTGGAACCCGAAGTAGTGGAACCCGGCCTCGTCGACCCGCTCCGCCTTCAGGTCGTGCCGGTGCGGGTCGGGCGCCCGGATGAACTCCGTGCCCTTGTCGAACAGACGCGAGCCCTTCGCCTTCTTCAGCTTTTGCTCCTGTGTTCGGTTTGTTGAGCTTCTAGCGGTATTGTGGTTTGAAGGCTCGGTGTTTTAGGGTCTCCGGTTGACCATTGAGTGTCGGGTAGTGAAAGGGATGTAGACATGTTTGCTCACTTTAAATTTGGCTAGCCAGGTTTGTGACTACGTCGGATGCGGTGTGACGAGTTGGTTGAGCTTGGCCAAGCTGTGGAGAGTCGATAGCAAAAACAACAGGTGAACCTGTGTTAAAGTTCGCTTGAAATTCCGGGGGGTTAGGGTCTCCGTGTGACCGTTGATAAATGGGTTCACTTTGAGCAAGAAAGGGCTATATGGTTACGGATTCTATATTTGGTGCACGCTTTCGTCACGGGTCATGGCTAGCCATGTCCGGGACTGTTTGTGACCGACACCAAGTACACTCCTAACGCAACAAGAAGCCCGGTTCACCCAACTTCAAGTTTGCCTGTACAGAGATTTGCACCAGTGCACTGACGACAATCACACCAGACTAACCAGGACAGTGCCTCAGCACAGAAGTGCCACCACCGATCCCTGAACAGGGGCCACCCAGTTCCGTGTCAACGTCGCCCCCCGAAGCTAGGGTTACAGGGCTTTGCTTGGGAGCCCCGGCTGCGAACCAGCAGGCGTTTGAAGCTGTGATGCGCGCCTACGAAGCCGCCGCACGAGAGCAGACGGCGAAGAAGGCCGGCGACAAGGTGCGAGCCGTACCGCAGGCTGGGCTCCGCAAAGCTGCAACACTGAATGGCAGTTTTCGACCGCAGACGCATTATTCGTCGGGATGGGAGCGCATGCAGGCTCGATGGAAGCAGAAGTCAAGCAGGAGAGGCGAACTGCGCAGCGCAAGACGTGCACCAAGGGCAGACCAGGACGTTGGGACCGTGCGAAGTCGAAGAAGGAGTCCAAAAGCGAAGCAACAACACCAACGCGGAAACGCAACCCGAAGGCAGCCAAGCGGACCTCCCAGGGCAGGGGGGAACCTGCGGCACTGAAGTAACGAAGCTCATCCGAGTGTCTGATGAAACCCCTTGTCAATACCACCCAACGACTGCGACGCGCGTGCGAAATGTCGGACGCTAGCGTCTGTCAAGAGCATGCGTGACTCAGCCGTGTTTTAAAGGTGAGATGAGAGGCATTGGCTCACTCTGTCAAAGGACAATACCACTAACGCAACAAGAAGGAGGAACCTCTTCTGCGACACCGACGCAGAAGACAGGGGCGCAAAGAGGCGGGCGGCAGTTGCGAGAGACGAGTTTCAGCACGCGGTGAGGGAGGCCGTCCGCACCAGCAGATATGCGAAGATCGTGCGAGGACAATTCGAGGGGATTATCCACGGCATCGACGGTCCGGCGACACGACGACTGTTGACGGAAGGAGGGCTGACCGGATACCAGCAAGGGCTGGTGCGCGCAGTCATCACTAACGCTGTTTTGACGGGAAAGCGGCTTGGGCACGATGTCTGCAAGTACTGCGACGCGGGGGTACCGGAAGACGAGCACCACATGTGGTGGGACTGCACGAGGTGGACAGCAATCAGGAATGAGTACCCGCACCTCGTCGCCAGTCTTCCGAACATGCCGAAATGTCTCGCTCTCTGTGGCGTCGTGCCGAAACAGGCGCAACACGACCAAGCGGCGGACATGGCAGGGTCGATTCAGCTAATGTGTGCGCGCATTCTGCTCGACCGACAGAAGGTGGAAGGATTAGTTGAGAAGGATTGTCGGAGAAAGGAGTTTTCTGTCGACACCTACCCGTGGGGATGGTGCCCGAAACCACCGACTGCTGTGTACCCCATCGATGTGCAGGGAGCCCGGCCAAGCACCACAGCGTGGCCCGACTCGCAAGAGATGCTCGTAGCGATGGCAAAATGGAGCTCCTCGAAGCGATGGGCGGAGCAAGGAGGCGACGCCTCTGCGACGTTCTTTGAACTCGCAATTGACTTCGAGCTTTTTAGCGGCCTGACGCTGACGCCGCTCAAAACTCGGCGTCGAGAGAAACGCAACACGGAAGAAAGAGAGAAACAGTGGCTGGCGAGGGACGAACTGCCCGAACCGCTGACAGCAGTCTTCTTCGACGGCGGCTCGCGGAACAACGGGACGCGTGGGGCCGTTTCGGGTGCAGGAGCCGTATACTACCTCGCGGGGAAGAAACAATGGGAGATTTGTGCCCCGATCGAAGAGCGAGCGACAAACAACGTCGCGGAGTACACGGCTCTGATCAAGGCACTGCACCGACTCCAAGACCAGCCAGGGCTGAGCGGAGAGCTGGTTGTTCGGGGGGACAGCGGACTTGTCGTTGACCAGATGACAGGAAACGCGCGCTGTTCCGAAGCTCTGCGACCGTACAAGACGAGGGCGCAGGCAGAGGTGGCGGAACTGCGGCAGAAAGGCATCGACATCAGGTTGGAGCACGTGCCGCGCGAGCAGAATATCGACGCCGATGCTCTATCGAATCGTGCGATGGATGAAGTCCAGAGACGAGCGACAGCCGAGTATCGGGACTCGGCGACCGCGAAATCGTACGCGATGAAGAGCGCGATGCGACGGCTGACGAGTATCGTGCAGACGCCGATTCACCCGGCGCTTGAGATGCAAGTCAACGTCCTGACGTCTCTCGGAGGCGGAAACATGGCCGGACTCAACAAGAGGCCACAGATGGCGAGCCAGCAGGCGTTTGAAGCCGTGATGCGCGCCTACGAAGCCGCCGCACGAGAGCAGACGGCGAAGAAGGCCGGCGACAAGGTGCGAGCCATACCGCAGGCTGGGCTCCGCAAAGCTGCAACACTGAATGGCAGTTTTCGACCGCAGACGCACTACCCGTCGGGATGGGAGCGCAAGCAGGCTCGATGGAAGCACGAGGTCAAGCAGGAGAGACGAACTGCGCAGACTGAGCGCAAGACGTGCACCAAGGGCAGACCAGGACGTTGGGACCGTGCGAAGTCGAAGAAGGAGTCCAAAAGCGAAGCAACAACACCAACGCGGAAACGCAACCCGAAGGCAGCCAAGCGGACCTCCCAGGGCAGGGGGGAACCTGCGGCAGTGAAGTAACGAAGCTCATCCGAGTGTCCGATGAAACCCCTTGTCAATACCACCCAACGACTGCGACGCGCGTGCGAAATGTCGGACGTTAGCGTCTGTCAAGAGCATGCGCCACTCAGCCGTGTTTTAAAGGTGAGATGAGAGGCATCGGCTCACTCTGTCAAAGGACCATACCACTAACGCAACAAGAAGACAAAAGATTGTGAAAGTATGACGGCGCTTTACTCAGCACCAGCGCAATGGCTGGCAGGAGTGTGCTGTCCAAGGAGGAAGCGATGCGCCCCCTTTCAACAGCTTCGATGTGCTCTCGTCTAAAAACATACGTCATTGCTGCTGTAGTAGTGGAGGCCAGTATCCGTAGCGCGCACGAATCGGGTTGTCCACTTCCCTGGCTTGAGGAATGTCTTGTCACTAATGATCTGCAGCTGCCTGTGATGCGTTTGGCGGAGCTTGACCAGATTTTACGCGTCTTTTGGCCGAGGGAGACCCAGGGCACCCATCGGCATCAGAATTACCTTATGCGAATTCCCTTTGAGATCACTTCCCTTCCCAACCGTCTGCGTTGCAACTCCTGTTCTCTTTCTTTTTTTCGAGGACAGGCTCCTCACTTCCATCCCAGCCGTTAGAACCTCAAAGTCTCCGGCTACTGTCGGCTAATGGATTTGTTCTTCCTCGCAACACGTGTACGCTGGGCTTTGTTGGAACTGTCGTTCCTTCGTCGTGGGTTCGGTCGCGTTGTTCAAGCGTGCGCTCGTAGGGGGACGCTTGATTTTTGCCGGCTTCGCGAGCGAACACAAGCTACTTTGTTTGTGCGCACTTCTTTCAAACCTGTTTTGCTCATCTGACGGAGAGGAAGTACGCTGCCATCGATCGGTTTTTGTTCTTGACGAATTGCATTAGATTCTGTTAGACACAAAATACTCGAGGGACTGCCTTGTGCTCATTTCGACGGAGGCCAGAGGGGGCGAAAACAATACAACTACAAAGTGGGTCTTTTTTGTTGAACGTTTACACCCGCCACTAAACCCAGATTCACCTGCAGTCTTCTCAAGTATTTTCTACAAAGCAGGTGCGTGTTCAAAACGAAAAGCGGGGCATACCCTTCCTTCATGTGCATGACGACGTCGGTTTGCGTGGATGCGACAGCGTGGCGGTCCACGGGTGCCCAGACGGCTTTTTTAGACCTGATCACGCGCAACGAGCAGTCGTTGCACAGCGGGTCGATGGCGGAGCCCAGCGCCGAGTCGACGATGACCAGGCCGCGGGGGTCCTCGTGGAAGCACAGCCAGCCCTCTTTTTCGGCCGGGTTCGCCGCCGCGCCGTCCGACAGCCCCGCGTCCTGGTTGAGGTCCACCGGGAGGCTCGTCGTGTGCTGCTTGATGTCGTCGAGGAGCTTTTTCCAGCGCGACGCCTCGGCCGGGCGGTCCCCCGTCTTCGGCTTCACCTTCAGCGGGTCCATGTCCTCGTCGGTGAGCACCTCGTTTTGATACGGTCGGTCGTCTGCCGAAGAGTTGTCGTCGACAGGGAACCCGGAGGGTTCCGAAGGCTTGCCGCCCCGCGCCGGCGGCGACGCCGGAGCCCCGGGCTGCGGACCGGGCGCTGCCGCTGGCAGCGGGTGGCTGCGCTCGATCTCGGCGAGGTACAGCCGGGGGATCTTGTAGGGCAAGGGGTGCGGCTCCTGTTGGACGGCGATGGCCCCCGGCTCGAAGGCGACTTCCCTCGGGACGGCCCACGCGGGGTAGTGCGCGGCGGGGTAGTCGGGGTCCCTCCAGGGCGGGAACAAGATCGGGAAGCCCTGCTGGCTCTTCTGGATCGCGATGGTGTTCCACCCGGTGGTGTCGTCCTTCTCGTACGTTGCGAAGATCTCTTCGACGAGCTTCAACGCGCCGCGCTCGAGGATCTGGTCCAGGAAGTTGAGGTTTTCCTTCCGCTCCAAATCGACCACGAAGTACTCGATGGCCGCCTCGCGGATGGTGTTATCCGGGTACTGCGACGACCACGTCGCAAACTTGAGGTACTCCATGGGCTCGTACTTCTTCATGAGCGTGAGCTTCAACTCCTCCTGCCTGATCACCGTCGAAAACGACTTCCCGGGGGCGATCAGGTCGTCAAGTGCTGTTTGTTTTTGTGTTTCCGACGATCCCTTCTGGCTGCTGCAAGACGGGCCTATGAGTGAAGACGGTGGAGTCCAGAGCCCCAGAAACTGGAGTTAAAGCTGGAGTTGAAAAAGCGGGTGTCACACGCTTTTTAGGTGTGACTAGCGCCCTCTTTGACTGCAGTTTCTGAGGCTGGACCTCACCGTGTAACAATGCAATGTACTGGTAAGTAGAAAGCAGGTCGATGAGGATGCGTGCCACGGTCAATGTCTGCCTCGCTTTTTCCCCGACGACGTCGAACGCCACCTCGAAGCACTGAACGAGCATGCTTCATGGCGCACGACAGCCTACAACGGGCTGGCGGAAAAGGCCCGCACCACGTGGGCGGGCCTTTCCGCCAGCCCGTTGCTCAGCAGATCCTGAGACAACCAGCTTCGGTTGCCTGCGGCTCGTCGACACTCACGAAACTCTGCTTTTAAGTATCCTTTTCGACTCCCCCTTCGTCCTGGACGAAGGAGGTGCATTGCCAGAGAAGTCACAGCCATATGCATAGCCGTATGGGGGGGGTCGTTGTTGTTGGTGATGGTTTTGTGGGATGAAGTAGGGGAAAGAAAATTTTCTTTTTGCGGTGGTCTCCGCTGGCCTGGTAGTCCGTGCTACCTCCTTTCTTTTACACTCGTTCTCTTCTCTACTCACTACTGTACGTACTCTTTCGCTCTTTTTCTCTCTTTGGCTAGCCAAAACAAAAGACTTCTGCGACCGACACCACGAACACATTCGCAATGAATGTGGCCCTGGGCCCCCCACGTGCATACATGTTGAGCAGGGGTTGCCATGTAGCCCGTATCGGTCTAAGTCAACACTGTTACTTTCATGGGATGTTCACCGGGGAAGGAGGTGCATTGCCAGAGAAGTCACAGCCATATGCATAGCCGTATGGGGGGGGGGGGGGTCGTTGTTATTGGTGCTGGTTTTGTGGTATAAGGGGGTCGTTGTATAAGGGGGGATTGCAAGAACGTGCTTGGAATGGGTATGTGCTCAACACCGCACTGGTCCCGTCTGCGCCGTATTTCGGTCCTTTAAGCCAAGGATACATAAGGCGGACCATCATCAGCGTGGAACCTGAGTGCCTGCAGACAGGGCTGCGGTGTGAGTCTGGTTTGTCAGGCGGCTGTTCGTAGCTCGTCACAGCCAGGACCACCCGTGCTACTAGAGCACAGGCGAATCCGTCACGGCCCCTACAACCGTGTCTGAGCAATCAGTTAAAAACTCAGGGCACTCGCCCTGATTGTGACTGCGACTCGCTAGGCAGCACTGACTTGTCTTCTTTTTACGGTGGCAATCTGCGAAGTAAACTCTGCAGAGCACAGTGGACATGGGGTTGCCGTGTGCAGCACCAATGGTTGAAGTACCAAAAGGAAAGAGAGTGCGAGGAGTAATCCTGCGCGCTGAGGGCAGCAAGTCGCGTTACGCGAAGTACCCTACTGGAATGGGGGAATTGCAAGAACGTGCTTGGAATGGGTATATGCTCAACACCGCACTGGTCCCGTCTGCGCCGTGTTTCGGTCCTTTAAGCCACGGACACATAAGGCGGACCATCATCAGCATGGAACCTGAGAGGACTGCGGTGTGAGTCTGGTAAGGGGGTCGTTGTATATATAAGTGGGGGGGGGTTACTTTCTTTTGCGTTTTCGGCGATTCAATGCCGCCGTGTTGCTTGGATTAGCTTTCAAAGTTTTAAGTTGCTTAGAAACGCTCCTGATCTGCTGCACCAGAGCACAGGCGAATCCGTCACGGGGATACAACCTTGTGGGAGGGGGAAGGAAACGATGAAGTCGTTCCATCAGAGAAATGGAAATCGCCTCGGATCGTACACTTCACTGCATTGCTTACAAAGAGCTCGAAGATCTGACGGTAAAACCCCGAGAGCAGACTAAACAGCCCCAACGCAACGCCTGATTGTCACAACGAGGGGAGATAGAAGAGAGGACTTGAGAACCCTTGCTTCTCTGGGTAAGCAAGGCATACTGTTAATTTTTGCCGGCGCGTGCCGTCCGTAGAACTGCGTGAGCCAGTCGCGGGTGTCACTGCGGAGGAGGTCGTAGTGTTGCTGCTTGGTGGCCACGAAGGACCGGAACTGCGAGCCGAACCTGTCGATGGCTTCGTTCACTGTCGAGAGCAGCGTGGGGTCGTTGTGGAAGAGGCACACGACGTAGGTGAGGCGCGTCGAGAAGTAATCAGTTTTGAAGTGCTCGTCTTGCTTGGCGAACCACTCTGCGCTTGTTCCCTCGATGCCTTCCCCAGGCGAGATGTTGACTTCAAACCAGGCTTGGACGTCCTTTTCTACCGAATCGGTCGGTAAATTATTCCTCTCGCTATAGTCCCACAAAGCGTCGTACATCACCGACCATCCAGTAACACCGTACTGCATTGAGTACTGGTGGAACACAATGTACATCTGGGGTCCAGCCCCCTGCAGAAGTTCTTCGACCTTCGACATTTCATCCGGCGCTTTCCATTGGAACAGCGACTGCAGCTTGAGACGGTTGTACTGCATGGATCCATCGGCGTCGTCCATCGCCCCGCGATAGGAACGGGGGACCGACGATGCTCAGCGAAGAAATGCCGCCCGCCCCCTCCCTCAAAAAAGGAGCGGCCTTTCGGATCTTTGTTTGGCTTTTCTAGCGTTTATTGTGGTTTAGAGGTTCGGTGTTTTAGGGTCTCCGGTTGACCATTGAGACTGTGAGGCGGGTGGTATGAGGGTAGTAGGTATGCTTATACACTTTAACTACGGCTAGCCATGTTTGTAAGTGTTGCGACCGACACCAAGAAGAAATTCGCTTTGAATTTAGCCTTGGGCCCCCCACGCGCATGCATGTTGAGCATTGAGTTCTTTAAGGTGCAAGTGCCATCAAGCAGGCGAGCACTGTTCACGGGCTAGCGATACTTTATGACGTCGTCCGTCGGGAGAGTCAACGATGTTGAGCAGGGGTTGCCATGCAGCTCGTATCGGTCTGTATTATGCGTTCTTACTTTCTTTTCGAAAGACCGCATGCGCCAGCATCAAGTTGCGAAGCCGGCATCTGCAAGTCTGGGGTTTCGCACCCAACAAAGCGCTGGGACGGAAGCTGGACGAGCCGTAGCTGTACGGCGAGTTTGCAATTTGGAACTGGTCATTGATCACCGGTAAAAGGCGAGTCGTGTTGCAACAGTGACCTACGCGTGCCCTAGTGAAAGCATGCGTGCGCTGTGCATATAAGTTGAACTTGGAGTGTGTGAGCCCCTCCGAAGAAAGGCACATCACACTTGCGTGCGCTGTGCAGTCCAGCGACACCGCATATAAGTCGAACTTTGAGCGCGTGAGCCCCTCCGAAGAAAAGCCCATCACACTTGCGTGCGCTGTACAGTCCAGCGACACCGAGGACATGCCGAGTTTCGACAAAGCGACGCGCTGTAGTTCGGCTGTATTACGCAGAAGAAACGAAGGACAGAGCCACTGGAGCAGGAACGGTTACCTTCGATGCCGTTTTCATTCAAACGACAGAGGGCCGGAACCGACGAGACAAAGGAGAACGCGGGGGGGGGGGGGGGGGGGGAATTGCAAGAACGTGCTTGAAATGGGTATGTGCTCAACACCGCACTGGTCCCGTCTGCACCGTGTTTCGGTCCTTTAAGCCACGGACACAATAAGGGCGAGAAAAAAAAAGAAAGAAAGAGGGAAGGAGAGACGGGGTAATTGAGAACGGGTTCTATCTTATCGTGAAGCTTTTAATCTTTTGAATAGCACCTGTCTTTTTAGAGTTGAAGTTTTTCTGGGAAACGCCCGAGGAGCCCGTCTGTTGTTCGAAAACCTCGAAGGAGGAAATGTGCTGCAGGCCACACGAAAAACTCAGGGTAACTCTGGGTTTACTGCTGGCGTATCCGTTCAGCAAGTGGTGGTCCAGTCGAAACAAACATCAGGCGGCCCTTCGAGAACTTCTTTTCCTTTAGAGTCTTTGCACCGTGTAGTTTGGCACTTTGGGCTACGGATGCCTTCAGGTGCCCGACTCGGTGTTAATCATTCCTTACCCGTGTAGCGTGACCGAGAAACGCCACGGGGCTGGATCCGTGCCGAACTAGCCAGGGACCCGATTGGGAATGAGAGAGGGTGGTTCTGTTTGAGTTGGGTTTCACGGTACGTTGTTACCGATGGTTTTGTGTTTGAAAGGGTACGTTCGAATGCTGAAGACACTCAGGGGGTCTTCGTGTTTCTCCCCCGCTCCGGGACAAGGACAACGTAAAATCTTCTTTATAGCTCTATTCCCGAGTGCAAACGCCTGAAGCATGACACGGTACGGTCGAAGAGGTAGTCACCTAGTGACGAATGCAGGCCATCCCACACACATATAGTCTGCATTTTAACCTCAACTAATCCCGGATTTTCCGGGTTTTGCACGAGATCCACCCAGCTCTTTTTGGTGCAGCATGGCAGAGTAGCTCTCATGCGCGCGGAGTCCCCTCAGACCTTGGAACCTCTGGCCATCCTTCGTGCACTCGATGGAGCAGTGTTGACATCGCAGCACCGGGGACCCCGTTAACTGCTGTTCAAACAACTGACCATGCGGTGTCAGACATTGGGAGTCCGGCAAGGGCGGGCAGGGTGGCGCATTACCGAAGGGGCAGAAGGTGTAGAGAGTTGCAGCAGTGCAGTGCCGCCTGGTACGCGCCGCCGGTTCCGGGCTAACCGGAAGCCTGCCTAATTTAATCCCTGGCTGTACCTGTTCCCATGCGCCTGAATCCGAGACGGGGCCTTCCCATGCAACTCGATTTATTGAATCACCGCCGGTAGAGAGTGAAAGACTTTATAGCCGATCCAATGTAAATCGGCGTTCTTTGTTTGCCAAAAATCATAGAAACCCCAAACGATCGAGCGATAACGTCCACATGTTTTGGTCTCCGCTCACACTCAGAAGCCAGCTGGACGGGAGAAAATATCCCTCCATCCGTATGGGGGGCGATCTGTGCCAGGTACTCACGAGGTCGCTGTGTGCGCTGACGTGGTTGCCGACAGGTGCAGCAGCAGCGATTGAAGGCCTTCGTCAAGGGTGCCCTGCGGTTCGCTCTTCGCTGCGTCCGCAAGCCGGGACAAGCAGTGCTGCGCGAACGACAGGCAATGCATGGTCTGCTGCTTCTTCTCGGAAAACGAAGCCTGCGCCTCTGGCTGCGCTGCTGGCGGTTCCCGTTCTTCGGGCTCCAGATGCGGGGTTCCTTCTTCGCTGCAGTGCACATCGACCTCCTCAAAGCCATCAGATCGTATCCGGAAGTCGCCGCCTTTGCCTAACGCAAGGACCTTCCAAAGGCTCCGCAACGACTGTGAGAGAGAGAGAGAGTTGGGTTAGAATGCGGAGAATATGTAGCAATAATCTGCATCAGAGTGAGAGTGGGTGTGTGTGTTGTTAAAGCTCAGTTGTGGGTAATCCCTGCGCGGAATGAAGCCCATTTTCCCGCCCTTTTTACGTTCCTGCCGAGGCTCCTGCCGCCCGCTCGTGATGATTTTACTCGTTGTGCGGAGCTTTGTCTGGCACGGGCGTTTTGTCTCATGGTTTACATGTTGCTGGTCACAGCATTTTTCTGGGGGCAGCCGTTTTCGCTTACCTCAGCGTTCGATTACCATGTGGAGAGCTGTAAGCCGACGAGTCCAAGTCGCAGCAACGGCCCCAAACCCATTCGTTAAACCACATGAGGGGTGGGCGGCGGACCTCCGCCCAGAGCAGCACTATGAGCCCACGTGGCAGAGCACGGCAGAGAGAGGGAGAGAGCGGGAGAGAGGGACCAGCGGCCAGCGGTCGCAGCCGGCAAGGCCCCCAACCGACTCGGCTCTTGCGATCCATCGTGGGAATTCCACAAAGGCAAACGAACGCTCTCCAGGAATACATCGGTTGGCCGGGTAGGAATTTCTTTTCGCTCAGCCCGACACGTTGTGCCCCCCCACCCAATGCTGTGGCGCTGGTGTTCCGCAGTGTCATTTGATGCTACTTAGCCTCGTCATTGCGCTCGTCAGCGCCCGTAGGGATCGCCCTTTCGCTCAGAGTGTGTGTGTGGTGTTTGCGTGTTTTCAGTGAACATTGACGAAATCTCCAACGCTCCTGTGAACACGTTTTGCGTCTATTCCATGGAGACAGTTATTTCTGGCTAGAGAGCAGGGGGGGACGTTGTATAATGGGTTAGCTTGAAGGGAATTGGGAAGGTTGAAAAAGGTTTTGGGGGGTCTCCGTCGGTTTGTGTTTTTATTTTTTTGTCTTTATTTTTTGTAATAGAGAGCAGGGGCTTTAACTGCTGTAGTCACTACTGAGCGAGGCCTATAGCGAGCAGATTCCTGCAATGAACAGTTGCCTGCTATGCGCAGATGCCTGTCGACAGATCCTGTAAAAAAATGAACAGACGAAACGCTCGAATGGAAGCGGTGCAAGTGCGTAAACACCACAGGAGAAAAAGTACATATTCGCCGGTAAAGACCGGCGCCCAGCGAGACTAGAGACAGCAGGCAATTGTTCTCCCAGACATCCCTCACGTCCCTCACAGGCATCTGTTCATTGCAGGAATCTGCTCGCTATAGGCCTCTGATATTTACAGGCATCTGATCTTTACAGGCACCTCATGATCAGGCTCATCTGACTGTCACAGGGTGGGCGTTTGTTGCAGTAGAGTGATTGTCAGGCCTTCAACTACCCTGAGCAACGCACTGTGCACACAGTTGGTGTCTACGTAACAGCAGATGGTCGAGCTGCGGGCGGCTCACGGTGAACGTCGTTGTGGCCGCAGAAGGGGGTCGTGCCGTGTCGGCAGGTGTCCACCGCTTCTTCTCTCCGCGTTTGCGGAGCCCTCATCGAGCTTTATTGGCTTTTACTAAAGCACGGAAACTGCAGCTACTACCTTGACGTTTTTTCACAAAGTTTCGTGGTCTTGTTGCGTTAGTGGGGAGTCATTAGCATGCAAATGAGTACCACACTATGCCAGCTTTTCGCTGCGTGACTCCAGAAGGGTCACTTTTCCCGCGCTTTCGGCGCGGTGCAACTCTAGTCAATTGCAACTCACAAAATTTCAAGATCTTTTTTCTTTTTCAAGATGTGAAAAAAATGGGCAAACCCAACCCACACAACTTCTGAAAACGAGTTCGTCAATCCATGCGATTTTACTTGTCGAAAAGAGAGGCGCACACCAGCATTTCGAGCGAGTGCGGGTTCGCGTTTTCCGGGTGCAGCAGCGAGCGCTTGTCGGCCCGCCGGAGCACCGACTTCGGCAGAGCGGCGGGGCGGTGGGGCGGCCACGGGCCGCGCTCGGCTGCGGCCGCGGCTGGCGGCTCGCGCCGGCGCAGTGCCGGTTCACGGCGCTGCTGGCGGGGCCCGCCGCGCATCGACGACCCCGAAAGGCAGCGGGGCGCTTGTTCGGGGTCGAAATCGGCGGGATCGGCGTCGGGCGCCCAGCGCCAAGGTTCAGCGCCCGCGTCAGGCGGCACGTTCGCATCGCTGTCCGCCTGCTGTTGCAACGACCCCACCCCGCCAGCGACTGCTGCGGCTGCGGCGGGCGGCTCGCGCCGGGGCCCGCCGCGCATCGACGACCCCGAAAGGCAGCGGGGCGCTTGTTCCGGGTCGAAATCGGCGGGATCGGCGTCGGGCGCCCAGCGCCAAGGTTCAGCACCCAGCACGTTCGCATCGCTGTCCGCCTGTTGCTGCAACCACCCCGCCCGGCCATCGACTCCCGCGGCGGGCGGCTCGCACCGGCGCAGTGTCTGTTCTCGGCTGCAGCCGGGCTCGCCGCGCAGCGGTGGATCTAAAAAGCCGCGGGGCGCCCGTTCCGGGTCCGGATCGGCTTCCGGTGCCCAGCGCCAAGGTTCAGCACCCGCGCCAGCCGACACGCTCTGCTCGCTGGCCGCCTGTAGCTGCAACCACCCCGCCCGGCCATCGACTCCCGGAGCGAGTGCTGCGACGGCTGCGGCTGCGGCCGGCGGCTCGCGCCGACCCGAAAGGCAGCGGGGCGCCCCTTCCGGGTTGAAATCGGCCGGACCGGCGTCGGGTGCCCGGCGCCAAGGTCCGGCACCCGCGTCTGTCTGCACGTTCACGTTGCTGTCCGCCTGTTGCAACCACGCCGCCCTGCCGTCGCCTACCGGAGCGAGCGCCGCTGCGGTTGGGCAGTCGTCGGTTTGCACGCCCGGCGTCGCATCCGCAGCTTGCCAACTCGCAGATGCACCAACTCGCGCCGTCCGCTCCCTGTTGGCGAGAACCTCCCACCCGGCACCGTTCGAGCCGGCAGCGTCGCCCTCCCGCTCCAAGCCCGTGGGCAGAGCATAGCCGGGATCCGCCCAGGCCCCACCATTTCCGCCCCCCCGCGACAAGTCCCCGTTCAACGCGAGTAGCGCCGGCAAGCTGCCAGGGCAGCCCGCGTCCGCCGGCCCGTCCGTCCCCAGGTTCGGCGGAGCCGACGCGGGACGGGCGATCGCCCTCGGATCGGACGGGAAGGCGGAGGCATGCGCGCGTTGGCCGGGCAGCGGTGCGAATTCGTCGGCGGCGCCCAGCCACCGCGCCGCCTGCCCCGGCGACGCCGACGCCACCGGGCGCATGACGGCCTTCTTGTGCGGCGGCGGGCCGGTTTGCCGGTCGACCGCCGGCCACCATGCTTCCCAAACCTCGTGCCCCGCCCCCCAGTCGGCGCGCGGCGGGTCCCTCCAGCTTAACTGCGCAACCGGTTGTCGCGCTGCAGGTCCAGTCCATTTTTCGCGCACATCGAACGGGACATAGCCCACGCCGGGAGGTGCAGGCTCCCCTCTCACCGCTGCCGGATCTGTGGTGTGTCCACTCAAGCCCGAACGGCCGGCCGTCTCGGGTCCTGTTGTCGTTTCTTGCACGTCGAACGAGTCGCGTGGGTTGGTCGTGAACGACGATGGGGGTGCCGCGTTTTCTTGCGTCAAGCTGTTCGATTGGCTTGCTTCGGGTCTTGCCGGCTCGAACGCTGCTGAACCACGCGGGGAACTGAACGCCATCCCGATGATCCTCCCACCATCCGCCGGTGCCGCTGTCGGCTTCGGCGCAGAGTCGGCTGCAGCGTCCGGACAGTCGTAGCGGCAGGGCAACGCGTGGTCAACGCTTGCACGCGACGGACTCGGGCTGTCGTCGATCAAGCGGGGCAACGCGGCAAGGCGGAGGCGCCGCCGCGGCGGCGTCGTGTCCGGCGCGCTGGCAGCAGCGCCGGGGCCGCCTGCTTCGTGGCCCGCGTCGTGCGCCCGCCTCTGACCGCCAGCCGCGGGGTGGAACCGCAGGGCAAACGACTCCAGCGTCGGCGCCTGGTCGGGCCAGCGGGGGTCGCTCTGCGGCATCGCGCTCGCCTCCCGTATCCCGCTGGTGGTCCGACCGATTGAGGGTGCCGCTCGCCGTCGTGGGTTTAGCTTCTCTTCCTTTTTCGAGACTGGAGGTCCTATGAACATGCAATGTGAATAGACTCTATTCGAGCCAACGCGGCTTTTAATGTTGCGAAAGTGTATAGTTTTTGGACTAGATAATAGTGCGGAGCAAGTTTTTTTTACCCTTCCGAACGGTATGCGGGTGGCAGAGTGACCGGGTGTCGGCCTTCAGGCCGGTAGGCCCGGGTTCGAACCCCGCCCATGACATTTTCCCGGTCAAAGATCGTTTTCAAGGTTTGTTGCGTTTCGGGGTCTAATATGCCCGAAAGTTGCGTTTTTTGCGGAGTTTCTCAGTATCTCGCGGTATTTGGCTTACCCCGGGTGAGTCGGGGGGGGTCCGGGGGGGCCTCCCCCCCGGGTACTGGCGCCGAACTTGCCACCAGAAACCGAAACTTTGCTTTCGCCCGAACTTTGCTTCCTCTAGAACTTTGCTTCACTAGAACTTTGCTTCATCCGAACTTAGCTTCGCCCGAACTTTGCTTCGCCCGAACTTAGCTTCACCAGAACTTTGCTTCACCCGAACTTAGCTTCGCCCGAACTTTGCTTCGCCCGAACTTAGCTTCACCAGAACTTTGCTTCACCCGAACTTAGCTTCGCCCGAACTTTGCTTTGACTTAGCTTCGCCCAGCTTCACCCGAACTTAGCTTCGCCCGAACTTTGCTTTTTCGCCCGAACTTTGCTTCACCAGAACTTTGCTTCACCCGAACTTTGCTTCACCAGAACTTTGCTTCCCCGAACTTAGCTTCACCCGAACTTTGCTTCGCCCGAACTTTGCTTCACCAGAACTTGCTTCGCCGAACTTAGCTTCACCAGAACTTTGCTTCGCCCGAACTTTGCTTCGCCAGAACTTTGCTTCACCCACTTTGCTTCGCCAGAACTTTGCTTTCGCCCGAACTATGCTTTCACCAGAACTTAGCTTCACCAGAACTTTGCTTCACCCGAACTTTCGCCCGAACTTAGCTTCACCCGAACTTTGCTTCACCAGACTTTGCTTCACCAGAACTTTGCTTCGCCCGAACTTTGCTTCGCCCGAACTTAGCTTCACCAGAACTTTGCTTCACCCGAACTTTGCTTCACCCGAACTTAGCTTCACCCGAACTTTGCTTCACCAGAACTTTGCTCACCCGAACTTAGCTTCGCCCGAACTTTGTTCGCCCGATCTTAGCTTCACCAGAACTTTGCTTCACCCGAACTTTGCTTCACCCAGAACTTAGCTTCACCCGAACTTTGTTTCGCCGAACTTTGCTTCACCAGAACTTTGCTTCGCCCGAACTTAGCTTCGCCCGAACTTTGCTCCGCCCGAACTTTGTTTCGCCCGAACTTAGCTTCACCAGAACTTTGCTTCACCCGAACTTTGCTTCACCAGAACTTTGCTCACCCGAACTTAGCTTCGCCCGAACTTTGTTTCGCCCGAACTTAGCTTCACCAGAACTTTGCTTCACCAGAACTTAGCATTGCCCGAACTTAGCTTCGCCCGAACTTTGCTGTTCCCCGAACTTTAATTGCTGCCTCCAGTCTCGCCACGCGCCGGCCTAGCCGAGCGCACGTACTTTCTTTTACGTTTGCAGTCCAGCTACCTGTGGTCGAGAGAGGATGCTAGGTTCCGCCTGATTGCACATGCCCCTCGCGACGAAGGAATGCGCCAATGTCCCTGTATCTACGGCTGTCCGATCGGACAGTGCTGTGACGCTAACACGGGGTGGTTTGTGGCTGATAAGCAGTCTATGGCTAGGATGTTCGGGTTGGAGCACATCTGATTAATCGGGCCACGACTGGCCAGCGGAGGACGGCCGGGTCCATGGAATAGCGGGCGCAATATCCCAGGACATAAGCCTCACGGCTGATGACTGTGGCGACGGTTTCTCGTCCTCGAGGAGCACATTGCCCGAGAAGGATGTCTCCCTTCTTTCGCTCGACGAAACACACGAGGGGGCTGCGAGGAAGGGGAATTCGGGAAGCATTATTCGTGTAGAACGGGAGAGGAACAAATGCGGCTGGCCGCACGTGAAAGATGGGCGGTGCCGTAGCAGGGTGTGGCAGTCATTGCCGAAGACCGCTCGGGCGTGGCCGGCGCAGACCGACGTTTTTTTTTTTTTTTTTACGACAAGCAGTAACTGCCTCCTTGGAGGGCATACTTGTTGCAGCTAAAAAGGAACGTTGGCAGCGGTTTGACCTGAACGCGTACGGTCAAATCGCAAGGGAGCGTACAAGCCGGTCGACTCTCTATCCTCCAGAACTGCATCGAATTGCCTGCCGCTATCGACCGTCGTCTATCAGGAGGGGATGGACCGGTTTACATAGAGGTGGTTGAATAACCATTGCGGGCTCTTGTTGGCGACGAGTCGTCCACGGGAGATGCGCCTGGGCGTCGAAACGCGTAGGCCGGGGGGGGGCGTCGCGTGCTCACGCGTAGTTGTGGAGTGTCGCGCGTGCTTGGGAACTTCATCTGTGAGCTCCGCCACTGGGGGCATCGAAAGTGCAAACAACCAGGCCCAGCCTGAACCAGCTCACGCGTCGTGCGTGAGCAATACAGCCACCGACGAAGGATGGCAAGGGCTTGAGTTTGACGCGTGTCTGGTTTGACTCGAACAATCGCACCAGATGCCAGAGGTAGGCGGCCGCACCTCTCCTGAGTGCTCTCTGTCTGAATTTCGTTGACAACTCCCACGGACGAGGCTGGCACTTGACTGAGTTTTGCTTGCTGGGCTCCGGGCGGGCGGCGCCTTTGTCGGCGCGAAACTCGAGGGGGCCGGCGCTGCGCGAACTTTGTGGGTGCCGATGATTCGCTGCCACCCTTGGGGGCGGGCAAATAAACGGAGGCAGAATGAAGGAATAGGTCAAACTAACCAAGGTGCCCAGTGTCTTCTTGCCTTCTTGGCTACGAACGCCACACTTGGCAGGTGACCACACCTGCAAAGCGCTCTCTGTACCTGTCAACGGTGCGGCAGCCGTCCAACATTTCCGTTCTTCGTCGAGGGTTTGCAGATGACCGCGCGAACCAACGCTCATATGGCTCTCCGGTTCCCGCGCCGTTTTGGCGGCGGCACTTGCTGCGGGGCAAAGGAAGGCAGACTGAAGGGATGAAGGTCGAACTAACCAGGGTGCCCAGTGTCTTCTTGCCTTTTGGCTACGAATGCTTCGGTTGACAGGTGGCCCTCGCCGCCATAGCGCTCTCTGCACCTGCCAACGGTCGCGGCCTTCCAGCCTGCTCCGTGCTTCTTCGAAGCTTTGCTCATGACAGCGCGAATCAGCGCTCGTGTGGCTCTGCTTCGCCCCCGCCGTTTCGGCGGCGGGCGCTTGACGGGCCTTCGCTGCACCGCCGGAGGCACGACGACCGCAAGTTGAGTTCCGGCGACACTTTGCACGGGCGAGGCTGGCACTTGACCAGGTTTCGCATGCTGGGCCCTCAGCGGGGCGGCGCCCTTTTTGGCGCGGATTCGCGGGGCCGGCGCTTTGCGAACGACTCTTGCGGGTGCCGATGACTCGCTGCTGGTGCTGCTGCTGCTGTTGCTGCTGGCCTGGCCGGCGGATGAAGGCGATGAGTCGGGCGAGGAGGGGGAGGACGAACTATCCAGGGTGCCCAGTGTCTTCTTGCCTTTTGGCTACGAACGCTTCGCTTGGCAGGTGACCCCCCCGCCATAGCGCTCTCTGCACCTGCCAACGGTCGCGGCCTTCCAGCCTGTTCCGTGCTTCTTCGAAGCTTTGCTTATGACAGCGCGAATCAGCGCTCGTGTGGCTTTGCTCCGTCCCCGCCGTTTCGGCGGCGGGCGCTTGACGGGCCTTCGCTGCACTGCCGGAGGCACGACGAGCGCAATTTGAGTTCCGGCGACACTTTGCACGGGCGAGGCTGGCACTTGACCAGGTTTCGCATGCTGGGCCCTCAGCGGGGCCGCGCCCTTTTTGGCGCGGATTCGCGGGGCCGGCGCTTTGCGAACGACTCTTGCGGGTGCCGATGACTCGCTGCTGCTCGGTGAATAGCTGCTGCTGCTGCTGCTGCTGCTGTCGCTGCTGGCCTGGCTGCCGGATGAAGACGACGAGTCGGGCGAGGAGGGGGAGGACGACGAGGGGCTCGGCGGCGGCCTTTTTTGCTTTGATTTCGCCATGGGTAGTCGGCTGCTTTCGCTTGCTTATCGGGCGGGAACAGAAGCCTTGAAATGGTCCATTGGAGAGGGGCGGGCGTGTTTGCTTGACGGTGCACTCGCACACAGTATGCTCGCACTTTCACACACTGCGCCAAAAGCGGTTCCGTGCTGCGCCATTGAAGAGGCTGGCGCGTGACAGCGCTCATCCGGTTTTCTCGCTGGGTTTGATGCTGCTGTTGTTGCGTTTTGTCTCAGCAACAAGACATAAACAGCGCATGTACTCGGCGACTCTGAGCCCGCTGCGGTTGCACCTGGAGGGCGAGTGCTTGCAGCTTCGGTGGCCGAGCCCTTCCAGCGGCGTGTCTTTGTTTCCCTGTCGCGGATGCGTTGCCGTTTCGGTGCAGATACCTTTCTTCTGCTGCAGACGCCTTGAGCGCATCTCTCAGTCTTTGTATAACCGCCGCGGATGCATCGAATAGGTATAGATGGCTCGCAGCATCGGGGGGGGCAGGCAGCAAACACCGCGGGTAGGCGGCTTGACAGCAGAAGCCCGGTGGCTGAAGTCGTTCCAGAAGCTTGGTGGTCTTGCTGAGGCACTACCCCCTTGGAGACGCGAGAGAACTTCGGCTTGCTCGTCGTTCTGAGGTGTCTTTCGCGTTTCCCGCTGCTGAGTTCCAGCAAGCCCAGGCTCGAATTCTCTGGAAAACGGGCTTCCAGACAACGTCCACAGCCGCACATTTAATATACGCCCGGTGTGAGACCTATGAGAAGTCGGAGTTTTCCGTCGGCAGAGTTCTTCCTCTCGAAGGCAATGCACGCGCCCTAGATATCCGAGACCTAGCCGAACAGCGTTTGTGTTGTTGGACACGTGAATCATGACTAATCACTCGGCCCAGACATTGTGCGCCTGAGAACGGAGCCTGTGAATACTCGGTGCGCCTCGAGAGGCGCACGCCTGCCCCGTACTTGATCGCATGTTTCTGGAAATATCGTTGGCTTTCGGTCGTGTTCCTGCCGAACAGTTCCGAGCAGATTCCCGCGCGCCTGAGCAATTGCACTCGCGGCAGGCGATTCGCGTGCCACCGGCGGCCAAGAGCAGAAACGAGGGAACAGCAAAATTGACTAGGAAGTTTGGCTCCAAGCGCGGGGGCTCCCTGCAAGAAGGAAGCCGCTCCCCGCGAGCTCGACGCTGCACGACACAACTTGTGGGCTAGCGTGTGTTTTGGTTGAAAAAGAACAGGCCCCGTTTTAAGCCGGTCCGCCCCCTCCTGGTAGACCGTCAGAGGCAGCGGCAGAAGGCATCGATGCAGCTCGAGGAGATACGGGGTGGACCGGCTTGCGGTTGGGAAACGGGACAGCTTCGAATGACCCACACTCTTGCGATTCATCGAGGGAATTCCACTTGGCATAACGAACGAACTTCAGGTTCCTTTGGGTTGGCCGGCGGGGAAAATCTTTTTTCCCTTGTTGGCCCTTGTTGTTGTTGTTGTTGTTTTCCCCCTTTTCTGTATTCCAGTGAAACTTGCAGTAGCAGCATTCTCCTAATGCAGGAGTGAGTAGTCGACGGAGAATTCCCATGTTGATTGTCACCGCTGTCCAAAGAGGAGGCACGGGTTGTTGCTTGTACGCGCTCCGACCGAAACTCATTTATTTGGTAAGTTGCATGCCGTACGCTGCCTTCTGCTAATCTTCACCAACGAAGGCGTTTGTCAACAGAAGTTCGCTCTGGGGGGGTGAGACCGCAGCTTCCAAAGCTTGGGTCGGAGGCTGCTCTGTGTCACTGATTTTGTGTCAGTAGTACCCTGTTGTTCGAACTGTGATCGCAGCAGCTTCTTCTCGGGTCCTGTGCCGAGGCGTCCGCTTCGGCCTCCCGCCGGCAGCCGCTGTGACGGGGCGGCGCCTTCACCGCACGGCGAAGGCCGGCCGCCGCGCAGAAGAACGCGCGCGGGTCGATGCGCCGCGCCGCCTCCGGCTTGTGCCGCTTGCCCCGCCGCGCCGTCTTCGCCTTCTCTTTCTTCTTCTGCTGCAGCTGCTGCTGCTGTCGGCGCGAGCGGCCCGCGGCCCTGCCGAAGGAGCTGCCGCGGTACTGGAGGAAACCTGTGGTCAACAGTCCGTTAGTCCTGGGCGAAAAGCGGAGAAGCGTGTTTCAGGACTTCGACCCGTACCAGTCGTACGCTGTGAGCATCGTGTCCCTGTACTGTACCTCTCGCGGCTCGTCGACGGACTCCAGCGACAAAGCGTCGTCGTTGGCCCTAGCCGTCCGCTTCGGCCTCCGCGCCGGCCCGGCAGCCACTTCGCCGGCGGCGGCGCCCTCGCTGCACGGCGAAGGCGCGGCCGCCGCGCAGAAGAACGCGCGCGGGTCGATGCGCGGCGCCGCCTCCGGTTTGTGCCGCTTGCCCCGCCGCGCCGCCTTCGCCTTCTCTTTCTTCTTCTGCTGCAGCTGCAGCTGCTGCCGGCGCGAGCGGCGGTCCGCGGCCGTGCCGAAGGAGCTTCCGCGGTACTGGAGGAAACCTGTGGTCACCAGTCTGTTAGTCCTGGGCGAAAAGCGGAGAAGCGTGTCTCAGGACTTCGACCCGTACCAGTCGTACGCTGTGAGCATCGTGTCCCTGTACTGTACCTCTCGCGGCTCGTCGACGGACTCCAGCGACAAAGCGTCGTTGTTGGCCCTCCGCATCACTTGCCTGTGCCGAGCCGTCCGCTTCGGCCTCCGCGCCGGCCCGGCAGCCACTTCGCCGGCGGCGGCGCCCTCGCCGCACGGCGAAGGCGCGGCCGCCGCGCAGAAGAACGCGCGCGGGTCGATGCGCGGCGCCGCCTCCGGCTTGTGCCGCTTCGCCCGCCGCGCCGCCTTCGCCTTCTCCTTCTTCTTCTGCTGCTGCTGCAGCTGCTGCCGGCGCGAGCGGGAGTCGGCGGGCGCCGGCGATTTGGCGGCGCACCCGGTGAACACGGCGGCCACCGACTTCCCGCGGAACCCCAGCGGGTCTGGGTGGGCCTTCGGCTTCGATGTGCTCGATTTGCCGGGGATGCCGTGCTGCTTGGGGCACGACCAGTACCCGGGGACGATGCGCAGTTGGTAGCTGTTTGGTTGCGACGGGGAGAGGTGCCGGCGGAGCTGCGTGATGCAGCGGGAAGGATGGGGGTCCGTGTCGAGGAAGGTGTCGGCGCGAGCGAACCGACGAGGGGCCGCGCACGAGCTGTCGGATGCCGACGACGCCTCGGCGTCGAGCCCCGTTTCCGAGCAGACGGTCCCGACGGCCGTGCCGAAGGAGTTGTCGCGGTACCGGAAGGACCGCTTGGTCCTCGAAAGGCTGGCGAACGTGTTCGACAGCTCGTCCGAGCTCTCGCCCCGCAGCATCTCGCTCCGAGGCGACCCGGCGCCGTCGCGCCGCCGCGAAAAGCTCGCGAACCCGAAGCTGGGCAGGGCGCGAATCTCCGGCCTCGCCTCCACCCGCGGGTGCTCCCTCGAACTGGCCGCCACTATCAACACGCCGCAAGACACGACAGCTGCTTCGACGACCATCGCGAGCAGCCACGGCGGCACCTGTCGTCGGGTTGTTTCTTCAACTGGTGGTCGCAAAGTCGGGAGGACAAGCCCCCCAATTCTGAAGCCAAGACTTGGCTGCTGCGTGCCGATTGTTGCGCCCGGTGTTCAGTCAGGGCATTAGCTTGGTCTCCGGCACATTTTCCAAATTTGGACCGCTAACCGCTTTGTGCGTCCTCACACAGGAATGGGCTCAACACAGTGCGACGCGACGTATCTTCACGACAATGCTGGGCCCTGAGAGGCCCTCAGATTGCACATTGGCCACTCTGCCGGGGCCTGGGTGGTGTTGTAGTGCCATGTATTTTTCTTGAAAGTATGCCAATACTGCAGGGAATAGTTGACTAGACCTCTTGAGTTTGTGCTGACCACGAATAGGGGAGTCGGGAGAACCTACAAAGCCAAAAGCAGGACCGACCCCGTTCGTTCCCCGCCGGCCTTTCCAAATTTGGACTGACAGTCCAAATGTGGATATAGAAGCTAATCCCCTGGTTCAGTAGGCACGCACGCGCTACACGGGCAGCCTGTCGTTGGGTTGCTTCTTCTCTCAATTTCGGGAGGACAAGTTTCCCAATTTTGAAGTCAGGTGTGCCCAGTTAACAGGCGCGAACTACACGGGTAGCCACGGTGGCTCGTGCATATTGCGCATTGTACTCGGTGAGGCGACAGCCGATCGTCAGCTTTTACACGGGGGGTTGAGCCAGGAGATCTCTCGGGATACTACGGCACGGGTTGATGGTGTCTTTCCCCCGACGCTTTAGATCGCTAAGGGTTTGGGGCGTCGTTGTTACTGGTGCTGGTTTTGAGGGATAAGGAAAAGGTAAGAAATCTTTTTGCGGTGGCCTCCGCTGGTCTGCTAGTCCGCGCTACCTCCATTCTTTTACACTCGTTCTCTTCTACTCACTGCGGTACGTACTCTTCACTCTTTTACTCTCTTTGGCTCGCCAAAAAAGACTCCTGCGACCGACACCACGAACACATTCGGGTGTTCGTGGTGTCATAAGGGTTTGGGGCGGGGTTTTCCAATGTCCTTGCAGCTGCTGCCACGCTTTGTGAAGGGCAGCCCACACAAGGCAGAGAGAGGTACAACGGCACACAACGGCGCACACCTTCAGCTTTTTGACCTTCGGCGCGCGGGTCGGCGCAGAGCGCGAGCAGACGACCGCCCCGGCGACAGCGATGAGCGGGACGAGGATCTCGAACGCCCAGCGGTCGGCGATGGAGACCAGCAGCGGCACCGTCTCTTCGGCGATGTCCCACGTGCTGCCCTGCGGGGTCTCCCAGGGGTACAGCAGCTCCTCGGTCTCGCCCGTCTTGTCCGCGTCCTTCGGGACCGCCACTTTTTCCTCCGACTCGTAAAACGCGACCAGCTGCCCGCGCAGCAGCCGCACCCAAGCAGCCGCCGGCGCTTTGACCCTTTTTTCCGGCCGCTTCGGCAGCGGGACGAGGGCGGTGTCTTTCGCGTTTTTGTACCGGGGCTTCTTCGCAGGGGCGTCGGCTGCGGGTTCCGCGGCGTTCACGCCGTCGCGCCGCTGGACGACGCCGACCGAGGCCTGCTGGAGGAACGCAGTGAACTGGTCGACCTGCCGGGTGCCCGCGGAAGCGTGCTGCGTCATCGCCTTCATGTTCCGGCTGATCACGCGCTCCTCCTTGTCGAGCTCCGCGAGGCCGACGATCGCGTTGTGTTCCTGCTGGATCCGCTTCTCCTCCGCTTCCAGCTGCGTCATCTGCGCTTCGAGCCCTGTCGGAGATGCTTGCGGAATACACCGATGTCTCGCTACGTCCATAATTTTTTTTGCAAGTGGCGGGCTCCCTCGAGAATCCTTCCTAACAACGCAGGTGCTTATTCAAAGACCGTTTTTTGGTTGCGCGTGCCGGTTTGATCGTTCGCCCACTTAATTTCACCCTGCTTCATTTTCGGGTTAGGCTCTCTCACTAACCACCAAAACCACGCCACGTCCTTGCGTATTTCGGCTTCGTTGTAGGAACTAATAGAATCCCTTTGCGAGGCCGACCTCCACACTGCGGTCCTCAAAGCTATCAGGACCCGATCTTGACTGCTCCTTGGACATAGGGGAAGGGTAATCCGTAGTGTAGTTTGTTGACGCTTACGCCCGCCACTAAACCCAGATTTACCTGCGTTTCGTGTGGGCTACAGCACATTTACCTCCTTTGATCTACAGTCTCCTCAAGCATTTCCTACAAAGCAGGTGCTTACACAAAAGATATACCTTCTTTCGCAAGCAAGATGCTAATTACGTCATCAGCGTCGTAGACGACACCCGCGAGGAGACCGCAGCGCTGCAGGCAATGCTCGACTGCTTTTTTCTCCGCGCGCAGGCACTTGTTCGCGTGCTGAAAGTGTACCTCGGCGTACTGCCGCAGCAGCGTTTTCACCCGGATGACCGGCTTGTGCTTTTGAATGTTCAGCTTTTCGCCCTGCCGGGTGTTCTGTCGGCTGGCATACTTGTTCTTCGCTTCGACCATCAGTCTGAGCTCCTCCTTCTGCTTGTTGGCGCGGGTCTCGTTCTCCTGCTCGCGAAGTTCCGCTTCCTTCAGTCTCCCCTCCTCTTCCGTCGTCAACACCGGGGCTGACTTCTCCCATTCAGTCTCCAGGTCACTTAGATGCCGCTTCAACTTACTGACCATAAGCTTTGCGAGCTGTTCTCTGCCCTTTGTCTGCGACTCCTTGTTGCTGAGCTCCTGCATGATTTGCGGGTGTGATACAAACGAGGCAAATTCGTGGTGACTACTGGCAGGATCAAGACCAGGACCACATTTCGTTTTGTTTGTGCGTGTCGGTTCATCGCCGCTTGTATTTACCCGTGTCATTTTCAGGTTAGGAATTCTGAGCAACCACCAAGTCTATGTCTTTTTAGCCTGCAAGATACATGAACAACAACCCGCAAGATTCGCTCCAAAAAAAGGAGAAGTAGGGGGAACGTGCTTGGAATGGATATGTGCTCAGGTCCCGTCTGCGCTATGTTTCGGTCCTCTAAGACACGGATACCTTCGTCAGCGCGGAACCTGGCGGTGTAAATCTGGGTTGCCAGGCGGCTGTTCGTAGCTCGTCACAGCCAGGACCAGAGCACAGGCGAATCCGTCATGGGGAGGGGGACGAGGCACGGCAGCATACTTTTTCGTACTTGCCGATCGACTCCTGAATGCTCGTCGTCTCCCTGTTGCGGGCGTCGTTGAAGGCGCGCACCGCGCTGAGCTTGTCCCTGGCGGCTTTGTCGAGCTTCCGGTTCACGAGTAAATCACGCTGCTGCCGCATGCGGTCGCGGAACGCGGGCCGCTTCGCGGACGACGAAGACAGCGAGCCGAACCCCCGCTGCGGCCCGGACGCCTCGGCCTCCTCGACCAGGGCGCGCTCCTCCTCAGTCAGCGAGTGCTTCCGCCGATGGTCTTCGTGCCGGGCCCGCAGGGTTTCTTCGACGGACCGCGCGAGACCGACCGTGCGAAGTAGCTTCTGCTTTTCCTCGACGTACGGCGACGGGTCAGCCGGATCGTCGTCGAGGGCCCGCTCGACTTCGTCAAGGCGGGCGAGGGTGGTGGCAAGCTGCTGGTTGTGCGCCGCCAGGTTCTGCTCGAACTCCGCCTCCGCAGCACGAGCGGCCTCCGCCTTTTTGCAGGCCAGCGCCATGGTCCCCCGGTCCGACAGCCGCCGCGCCGAGCTCCCGCGCCGCTCGCCTCCCGCCGCGAACAGCTGGTGCACCTGCCGCGCGGCCACGACGGTCTTCACCGCGTTGCGCAGGGCCGACAGCCCGGCCGGCCGCCGCGGGGACCCGCCCGCCGTCTGCGTGCTCGCACGCCGCCCGGCGCCGGCGTCGCCGCCGCGGCCGGGGCTGTCGAGGAGCTGCCCCCGGCTCGGCTGCGTCGAGTTGCTGCGCAGCCCGAACCAGCCCTTCGGCGGGCCGCTGCCGCTGCGCGGCGTCTCGCCCCCCGCGCCCGCCGTCGCCTCGCTCCCGCAGCCGCTGCTGCTGCGGCGGGTCGAGGCGGGGGAGCCCCTCCGCGTGTCGGGCGGCAGGCTCGGCTTCCTGCTGGTCGACGCGCTCGTATCCTCGTTGCCCGGGCTGTCCGGGCACGCGGGGGTGGCCGCAGCTTCGGGCGGCGGGTTTGCGCCGCCGGTGGGGCTGGGGGTCTCGTCGGTAAGGTGCGGCATGCGCACGGAAGACATCAGCGCGGGCAGCGCGTTTCCCAGCGTGCCGTCGAGCTGGTCCTCCACCGTGTCGTCGTCGTACCGCGTCGACGCGGCTTGGATGCGGATGGTCGGCGCGAGCCCCGTGTCGAACGGCGCAACGAGGAAGATCTCGGTGCTCGGCTCCGGGCTGATGACCCCGACGGCGGGCGGCGTGCCTTGGCCGCCGCCTTCCCACCGTTCTCCCCCGGTTTCCGCGGCTATCTGGTGGTAGATTCGCGCCGTGTCGCGCCGCCGCGCGTCGTGCCTCCCCGCCCGCCAGCCGCCGCTGGGATCCCCCTTGCCGTTGCGTTCCGCATCGTCTTCGTTTTCCGGTCGTTCCGCATCGTCTTTGTGGGCAGGCACTAATACGTGGTCGCTTCCCCGTCTCGGATGAACTTCCGGCTCGCCGGCCCTCCTGGTACTGGTATCAGAGTCACCATGCGCTTCTGGTTGGACGGTTTCCCCGATTTGATCGGCATCGCCGCCGCCTTGCGACCGTTCTCCTCCGGTTTCCGCGGTTATCTGGTCGTAGGTTCGCGCCGTGTCGCGCCGCCGCGCGTCGTGCCAGCCCGCCCGCCAGCCGATGGGATCCCTCTCGCCGTTCCGTTCCGCATCGTCTTCGTTTTCCGGTCGTTCCGCATCGTCTTTGTGGGCAGGCACTAATACGTGGTCGCTTCCCCGTCTCTGATGAACTTCTGGCTCGCTGCGAGAGTCCGCGCCGCCGTGTGCTTCTGGTCGGACGGTTTCCCCGATTTGGCCGGCATCGCCGGCTGGCGCAACGTCCGTGGGCCGGCTGCGCTCTCCTTCGCCGCTTTCTTCCACGCGTTCGCCGGCGTCATCGGGCGGCGGGGGGTCTCGTTCTTCGTCGAAGGTGGGCCAGCCGCCGTTGCAGGCCTCGCGGTCGCTTTTCGTGGTGAGGGGCGTCTTGGGTGCCACCGGGTTGACGTCGTCGGCAGCATACCACGAAAGCTCCGCCAGCGGGCCGCGGACCAGGTAAGGCCGCGACCCCACCGCTTGCATCACTATTTCGCCGACTTCGCCGCTCTGCAGGCATCCGTCGGCGCCGGTGGAGAGCAACTGCACGCGGTCCCCCTGGGCGGGCATGTTCGGTATCGCCGGTCTTCCCAACCAGCTATCGCTGGTCGTCCCCTACTACGCTGGTCTTTCCCAATCGATATCGCCGGTCTTCCCAGCCAACTACCGCTGGTCTTCCCAGCCAACCACCGCTGGTCTTCCCAGCCAAATACAGCTGGTCTTTCCCAACCAACTACGCTGGTCTTTCCCAATCGATATCGCCGGTCTTCCCAGCCAACTACCGCTGGTCTTCCTAGCCAACCACCGCTGGTCTTCCCAGCCAAATACAGCTGGTCTTTCCCAACCGATATCGCCGGTCTTCCCACCGCTGGTCTTCCCCAACCGATATCGCTGGTCTTCGACTCTTCCCCAACCGTTCGACCCCCAAGCCGCTCGTCCTGACGCGCAAAACCTTTCGGTGGGCGGCGGCAGCGGGGCAGGAGCACCCCTTTGTTCGTGAAGAACGGAACCCGCAGAACGCACCAGCAGGTCAGCGGGCAAGCCGTCACCTGTCAACCACACTGGGGCCAACTAATTCAATAAAGAACCAGGGACACAGAGGTAGCAACCCGATTTTACCCGGCCTTCGCGATGAGAGGGCCTTTTTGGGAGTCAGACTTGCACTCCGTACCGTCCTCTCCGCTCCTGCCGAGTGTCCTCAAGTACAAAGGGGCGCTTTTGCCAACGAGGAAGGCACGGGCGTTGACGGCACGGGTTGCGAAGATCGTTCACGCGGGGAGGCTCTCACCTTTTTCTTTTCGGGAGGAGGGGAAAGCCCCTCCTCCTTTCTGGGGGTTGTGTGTTTTCAGGGGGCTGGTCCTGCGCGTCGCGGACGCTTCGTGGTATCGTTTTATTTTAATCGTCGACGCCCATTCCGCCCGCCCTCGCCTGATGAGTGTGCGTGTTTTTTTAGAGTTATAGTTCGCTTGAGAATCCGGGATTTTAGAGTCTCCGGGGTTTTGTTCAAAGTCTCGGGTTCGTGGTTGCTTGGTTGTTCAAAAACCCTCCTGCAGGTTCGTAGTGTTTCACATGTTCACAGATTCTCGTTTCTGGTTGTTTCACTCCTACGCACGCCTGGCTTTGTGATACCAGTACGCGGCCAACTATGGGTGGATCGCTTGAGCATCATCCATTTTCGGGACCGGTGCATTCGGCAGGTGAGTTGTTACACACTCATTATCGGATGCCGACTTCCATGGCCACCGTCCTGCTGTCAAGATGAACCGACACCCTTTGTGGGATCTGATGAGCGATCACTCGGACACCTTAAGTCAGCTCTCGGTTCATCCCGCGTCACCAGTCCTGCTTACCAGAAGTTGCCCACTTAGAACCAGGATTCTACGTCAAGGTTCAATGAAGTGGCTGTTCAGGCTCGTGGTGGTCATGTGTTCAGGCAGGCTTGTGTTTGGTTGTTCAAAACCTTCGCGCTCGCTTTGTGTCACAATTTTCTGGTCCGGGATTAAGGATCAACCCTGAGGACGACGAGCAGGACGTATGTAGTCACCTTCCCGATCCATTCAGCTCAGCTAGCTGCGCAGGGTGCCGTATCAACTTCTGAATAGATCTCACCCGAGTTTGGTGACCACCTTTTCTGGGACCGAGGACGGAGAAGATCCTGCTGGGTAGGCACCGGCCCTCAAACAGAAGGATGCGGACGGTAGCGCAGCAAGCGCAGAGTGCAAGCTTGTCGACCCACGCGGGGAGCGCCTACTTTTCATCCGGCCAGCTCAGCAGAATATTGAGACTGCGCGACTCTTCTGCTTCTAATACGGCTGCTGTTGGACCCGACCACGAGGCTTGCGAGAAACAGAAAAATGTGAGAGAGTGAACAGCCTTTGAACGATGTTTCGTCGGTGTTAGGACTACGTGAGCATCTTTTTCTGAGGTGTTCTGTCGCTGTCATGGCGACCCGTCCGTGTGTCTTTCCCCAAGTCCACTGCGTTCGCTTTCAGCAACTCCTCAAGGGGCTCCCAAACAGTGGGCCTCTGAGAACTGTCCAACCGTCGTTCTTAAAGTCCACTTCTGATTCCAAGTGCCGCAATCCGCGTCGGCGGTTCGTCTCTCGTCTTGTGGGAGGGTGCTTCTCCTTTCTCCTCGAAGGTCGTTTTCATCCGCCTTGCCCGTTCTGCTCAGCGTCCGCTCGTTTCCTCAGTGGTTGCAGGCGTAGTGTGTCAGCAGTGGTTGTTTGACCTCGCTTTCATTAATCGAGGCGGGCTGTAAGCCATGTCGGCTTACTAAAGACCGGCACAACGCCGCGCCAGCTCCCGCTTCAGATTCATCGTCACGGATCAAAACTCCTTGATCGCAGAGGGTGGTCAGCACTTTGGTTACTCTACGCAATCGACTAGAGGTAACCAGACTGCCATCAGTGCGCAGAAGCTCGCACGAGTAGTACCGTTCCACATAAGCTGCATGTACTTCAGAGGGATACACTGAGGCGTTCGTGTCGTCTACTTGACTACTTCAGTCCTACTTCTGCCTGAACTGCAGGAGCATCTCTTCGGAGACGGGACACATCTCGTGGTCTTTGAGGACAGATAGGTTGGCGAAGCGGAATTTCGCCACGTACAGGAAGCCCGGCGATTCGATGACGTGCCGCAGCCAGAACCGGTCGTCCGGCCACATCTTGTCGAGCGGGATGCTGCCGACGGGGAACCATGCGATCGGCGTCATTTCCTCGCTCTCCGTCACGTCTCCTGTGAAGTCGGTGCCGGAAAACAGGTGAACCTCCATCAAGTGCTCCTCTTCCTCGTCGAACCAAAAGTACATCACCGCGCGTTTGCGCAAGTTGACCGCGGCTATCCCCGCTTCCTCCATAAGCTCTCTCCGGGCACCCTCCTCGATGGTCTCGCCGGCCTCAACTTTACCCCCGAAGCCGTTCCACTTTCCCTTCCCAAAACCCCGCGCTTTGTGCCCGAGCAACACCTCCAGTCCTCCCACCCCTTCGCGCACCATCGTCACGAGAGTCAGCACCTTCACCTTCATGCGGAACGGCACTTGCATCTTTCCGGGGGTGTCCTTCGGGACAAACATGTCCCATTCTTTCGCCATAGTGTGGCTCCTCTCTTTCGAACCCCTTCCTGAACCTTTTCCTTCACGGTTCGCGAGGTAGCGCACCGTTGCTCTGGGTCCCTTCAGGATGGAGTGTCCGAGAATCCTGGGGTTGACGAGATCAAAGACAGGGGTTTTTGTGTCCTCGAGTCTCCAAATAGCAGTGCAAGACGAAGACTCGGTATCACCTATGGTCATGGTATCGGTTCACAATGCTATCGTGAGGACATTCTGTCGCAGGACATGTTGTAGAGACATGCATGGCATGTGGCACGAGTGGTACCCAAATGCCGCGGGTCTGAATTGTATCTGCTGCCATCTGGGAACACGCTAGGACTCAAGCATGCCGGGGCACTGCCGAACATATGCTGTACGCCCTGGCGTGATGCAGGTGCCGTACAACGGGGTACGGCGTTTTAAAGAGGCACAACAAGGCAACGTGTACACCACGCCTCGAAAGCCCGCCCCTAGCAGTCTTCAAAAACTTCGCATACTGGGTGCGTGCAACGCCCGAAACGGTAGAAAGAGACGAGGGTAAAAGAAAGCAATAAAGAAAGGCACAGCGGCGTGGATCTACTTTTAGTGTCCTCTATCTCGCGAAGCGACGAGGTTCGCGCAGAACGGGGTAAACATGTGCGGTCAACGGCGCCCGTTCTTCCTTCGCATTGAGGAGCAGTCTTGCTTTTTTAGCAGATAGCACGGCTGTACAGAGAGCACTTCCGGAGCAGCCTTAGGGTGCAAACACAGACCACCGTTTATTTCATGTACGCCGAGGACAATACTTTCACCGTGACTTCACCTCCCCGTCACTAATCAGTTGATCCCCCTTTGTTTGTTTTGTTCTTTCGTTTCAGTGCAAGACCCTAACTCCAAAAATGTTGCTGCAGAGAATCGCTTCCGGTGAGCAGAGCTGCCGCAGAGGCCATACTCGAGGGACTGCCTTGTCCTCATTTCGAAGGAGGCTAGAGGGGAAGAAAACAATGCCAGGTCTTTATTGTTGAACGCTTACGCCCCACGAAACCCAGATTTGCCTGTGCTTCGTGTGGGCTTCAGCACATTTACCTCTTTGAGATTTCGCAACTGGCAGTCTCCTCAAGTATTTCTACAAAGCAGGTGCGTATACAAAAGAAAACAAGAATAGTGGATCATCAACCCAACTCCGACCAGTTGTGACTGAGAAATGTTCATAAAACACCCGATTCTAGTACTAACAGTCTTGCGGGTTGTCCTTCAATGTATTGCAGGCTAAAAAGACGTAGGCAGGCGTGTTTTGGTGGTTGGTCAGAATTCCTTACCTGAATATACACAGGGTAAATACAAGTGGAAAAACGATCAACCGGCACGCACAAACAAAATAATATTATCTCACCGCAATTTTCCGATCGTCGTTGCGGGCGTTCGAGGGCGGCAATGAACGATAGGATACCGGGCGCGAGCTCCGGATTACGTCATTGAAATCTGACGTAGTATTTTCTGGTTTCTAGAAGGTGAGGGCATAGCAGACAATAGAAGCACTGAACGGTTTCCAACTCAGCCGGCATCTAAGAGTGGAAGGAGAGCGCGGACATGCAGTATGTCAAAGAAGTCAGGTCCGTCGCACACTGCGCTTCCCACCGCGGAAAGCCCCCCCTCCGTCCGTGAAGAGTAGTTGCGTGAAAGTCTTCTTTTTGGAACAACATACCACGCTGGACATGTCAGGTCAGTGCAAAAAAGAAAGTTGGCAGCGTTGGAACCTGCCATGTAGAGATACTAACAGGTCCTTCGCACACACGGTGCGTACTTTAATAGAGCCGGAGGATCTTCCCACTATATAGAGTGAAAGATTTATATAGGGAAAACGACAAAGTAGATTCTATGTAACTGGATTACGACAAAGTGGATTCTAATCCACTTTGTCGTCATCCATTTTGTCGCTTTATATAATATGCTGCGAAGGGCTTGATGTGTAGCTCATCCAGTGGGCGGAAGCAAGGGGCAGAACTTCAGGGACGTGCCCTCTCAACAGCACGTTCCCGTGTAGTCAGGGCGAAAGGAGCACAATGTACCCGGGAGTGGGTGCACAACGAGTGTCGACAAGAGAACTTCACACAGCCTTCAGGGGCTCGAGAGAATTTGAAACGGCTGCTCGCTTTCTGGAGGGGGGAGAATTCTTAGCTTTAATGTTTAGGCAGGACACTGCCTCTCGTGCATTTTAGAGTTAAAGTTCGCTTGAAATACCGGGGTTTTAGGGTCTCCGTGTGACCGTTCATGAATGGGTTCTCTTAGAGCAAGAAAGGGCTTTATGGTTACGGATTGTATATTTAGTGCATGCTTTCGTTATGGGTTATGGCTAGCCATATCCGGGACTGTTTGTGACCGACACCAAGTACATTCCTTCGTGGAGTGTAATCTTGGGCCCCCCACGTTCTACAAGTTGAGCAGGGGTAGCATCCTTTGCGACGGACGAGAGCGATGTGCAGGGGAAGAACGTGCTCGGAATGCGTGTCTGGATAAGACAAGAGTTTAACTCAGCCTGCCAAGTCGGATGTACTATGGGTAAATGCCAAAACCACCCGCCCCCCCTTTTGCACTTCATCAGCCAAAAAAAAAAATCTTAGTCAAACCCGGGTATTTTTGGGCCCAGGGTCACCCCCCGCCGCTTCGGGCGTCAGAGGCTCCCGGAAGAAGAAGGACGGCGGCTGCTGCGCGGTTCTCTAGTCAACACCGACTACCGACCCAGGTTCATGTGTGGGAGGTTCATGTGTGGGAGGTTCATGTGTGGGAGGTTCATGTGTGGGAGGTTCATGTGTGCGTGCGGGTTGCCCGAGTTTCTTGTTGACCTGTGCTTGGTGTGGATTACCAAAACAACTTGAGTGTTATTTCTCACCAGATGGGCTCCGTGCCATGCAGATAGGAGCTCACAAACCCACACCAATGGGACGTATGGTACCCCTACCCCCCATTGTGGCCCCTGTGGCATGATCCAAAATAGGGTCAAAACCAAGGGGGGTGGTGGGGGTTTTGGCATTTACCCATATTACAGCTTTGCGGGCTTTGGGTGTCCTGGACAGGAAGTCCGTTTTGCGCCAGTTTGAAAGACCTAGGAAACTGGTGGAAACTGGATTTTCCCAGATACCATTGTACATCATTACGAACTGTCTACTTGTGCCACTTTTGAAAGCAAGAGGTGTTGGGGCGACCAAATTTGTTTGTGCGTGCCGGTTGATCGTTTTCCCACTTGTATTTACCCTAGGTAAGGAATTCTGATCAACCACCAAAACACGCTGCCTACGTCTTAGCCTGCACAATACATTGAAGGGCAACCCACAAGATTGTTAGTACTAAAAAGAAACGGGGGGGTTTGACCCCGGCGCAGCCTAAGCGGCCGCCTTACTCGTCACTCGTGTTGTGCTCCCGTGCTCAACACCGCGGCCCTTCGGCTCGTCTTTCGGTCCTGGATACATACACGCGATGCGGCCTGCATCCGTGTGTGGAATCTGAGTGTGGGACGGACGGCGATGTGAGTCTGGTTTTCGCAATTCGTCGCCAGCCAGAATCAAGCATGCTACTATGGCGAGCCAATGACTTCCGAACGTGTACTCGGAGTGAACGCGTCCAGAGCCACGCTCAGATGGCAACGTCGACAAAATCATCGAATGCATCAACGCGTGGATCCCCAAACACAACCTGTCGCAGGTTCGCTTGCACACTTGGTCAGGGAACCCCGTCGAATTCCACGCAGATCGTGCACGGGGGTAGATACACGTGAATTGAGTCGACTATGTACGTCGCTCAATTGCTTTTGATCCTTCGATGTCGACTCTATTTAACCTAGGGAAGCAGAATTGTCTAAGGGTTGAACTGTTCACCTCCTTTGCCATTGCACGGCCAATGACCCCGATTCTGCCATATCGCCACGCACGAGGAAATGCGCTTTCCAAGCGCTTTCCAAAGCAGCGGTGGCCTTGTCCGTCACGCGAGGCACTTCTACCAGTGCGCGCCTCCGGGGGTCCCGTCTTCGGATGCCCGCTTGCTTACATAAAATCGCCTGGCCGGGCTACAATGCGTTCGTCATCCGAGTCATCATCGGAGTCGCTGTAGCTACGGGTAGCTTGCGGGGGTTTGGGTGGGGGAGGGCATCTCGTAAAGGACGTCCGACGTCGACCGGGTGCTCGGCGTGAGCGTTTCGAAGGATATGGAGCTCGCCACGCTGGACTGGTTTTTCGCAGTTCGTCGCCAGCCAGAATCAAGCATGCTTCGGGGGCAAGCAAATGACTTCCGACGTGTATGCGGTGTAGTGAACGCGTCCAGAGCCAGGAGGAGGAAAATGCGCTTTCCACGCGCTTTCCAAAGCAGCGGTAGCCGTGTTCGTCACGTGAGGCGCTTCTACCGGTGCGTGCCTCCGGGGGTCCCGTCTTCGGATGCCCGCTTGCTTACTAAAATCGCCTGGCCGGGCTACAATGCGTTCGTCATCCGAGTCATCATCGGAGTCGCTGTAGCTACGGGTAGCTTGCGGGGGTTTGGGTGGGGGAGGGCATCTCGTAAAGGACGTCCGACGTCTACCGGGTGCTCGGCGTGAGCGTTTCGAAGGATATGGAGCTCGCCACGCTGGACTGGTTTTTCGCAGTTCGTCGCCAGCCAGAATCAAGAGCAAGCATGCTTCGGGGGCAAGCAAATGACTTCCGACGTGTACTCGGTGTAGTGAACGCGTCCAGAGCCAGGAGGAGGAAAATGCGCTTTCCACGCGCTTTCCAAAGCAGCGGTAGCCGTGTTCGTTACGTGAGGCGCTTCTACCGGTGCGTGCCTCCGGGGGTCCCGTCTTCGGATGCCCGCTTGCTTACTTCAAATCGCCAGGCCGGGCTACAATGCGTTCGTCATCCGAGTCATCGTCGGAATCGCTGTAGCTACGGGTAGCTTGCTGGGGGACGGGCACGGTTTGGGGGGAGGGCGTCTCGTAAAGGACGTCCGACGTCGACCGAGTGCTCGGCGTGAGCGTTTCGAAGGATATGGGGCTGGCGACGCTGGACGGCTGCACCGAGAATTCGTCAAGCTCCGGAGAGTTGTCCAACAGCTCCTGGTCCTCGTCGTCGTAGACGAAGTCGTCGTCGTCGAAGTTCGGGTGCCGCAACGGCGCCTCGCCCACAATCCGGAACTGCCGCAGGTTAGTTTGCCCACGGCGAAGGCCTATCCACGCCAGGCGGAAGGCAATCCGCACGTACCAGTACTTCCTCAGGTTGAGGTTCCTCGCGCAGTTCAAACCACTCTCGTCGGTCATTTCGTACGGATCGTGCACGGCGAGGTGGTAATTCTTCAGGATGTACGACGCCGACTTTCCGCAGTCCGTCGGGCTAAACCAACCTTGCTCCTGCTTGGTCCACACGCCAGGGTGGCTCAAGGTAGCGACGTCTGTGTCCCATCTAAAAGGCACGACGGTCGCGTCGCAGAACTTAGAATACAGCGGAAGAGAGGCAAAATCGAGCGGCTCTCCGGAGTCATCCGGGCCGGGGGACGAACTGTTCCAGCAGTGCCTCGAGCCGGAGCCGTAGAACCAGAAGAAGCCTCCGAGCAGGAAGCCCACGCGGAGGTGCAGTTCGTCGGTCTCTTCGGGAACCTTGTGCGGCGGGGCCACTGTCGGCAGCTTCTTGTTGGTGAGGGACGCAGGGTCCAGGAACTTGCTGTAACCGCAGCGGAGCATGAAGTGCACGAACATTATCGTCACAGCGTAACTGCTGAGGTACCCGATCTTCGGATTGTTGATGCCTGTGTGCAGGGGCAGAGATACTTCGTTTTCTGAAGAAGGGGAATCTCACCTTATTATTCATATAATATTATGGAAGTCCTGCGTCCGTCTCACGTATGTTTGATAAGTCTTCTTCGAAGCACTGACAAGTACACGGTAGGTATGTGTCGGTACATCTATCGAAGTAAACGACGAGACTTGTCACTGACAAGTGCAATGGGACTGTTGTTTGCCGTGTCCTATCTGCGCGTGTGTCGGTCCTTTTAGCAGCGGACACATTAGGCGGACCACCATCAGCGCGGAACCTTCGTTTCTGCAACCTGTAACTTCCATCAACAAGTGGGTCGTGTATCGTATTTACGAGGGGTACAACCCTAGTTCAATGTTCGGCAGAATACTGCCTCGCATGCATGTTTGATGCTAGCATCAAATCATGCAACAAAATCTACTTTGAAGAAGATGCTGGGGGTGTCTTAATAGACAGAACACTGCATAATCGATGCTGACATCAAATCTACTTTGAAGAAGATGCTGGGGGTGTCTTAGTGGAATGCTTAGACAGAACACTGCATGATCGATGCTGGCATCAAATCTAGTTTGACGAAGATGCTGGGGGTGTCTTAGTGGAATGCTTAGACAGAACACTGCATGATCGATGCTGGCATCCAGTCTTCTTCAAAGAGGGGAGAAAATGTTTCTTGGGTTTGAAGAGCGCGTGGTGCTACCACTGAGGCCAGGTTATTTAACCACGGATTTAGTGAAGGATTGTTCAGGAAACGGTCGCGAGCGAAACCCGGGGAGGGGAGATAAGCAGCTCGGCACACCCGCGGCTTTGCTCCAAGACTTAACGGTGATCGCAGCGATGCGGGCGGCAGGGTCGACGAAGTAGTTGCGGAGGAGGTGGCTGTTGACGATTCCCCGGAGCCGGAAGGAGAGGTCGAACGGGCTGGTGAACGGGGGGTTGTCGTTGGGGAAGCCGCGGGGCGGGGTGTTCTGAATGATGGGGACGCGGGCTGTTGCGATGACCTGGAAGTGCGAGAACTTGCCCTCGGGGCGGTCCTTGAACACTCGAGCCACCTTCTGCACGATCTCGCTTTCGTGGTCGAGGATCATCATGTAATTGCCCCTTCCGAGGGGGTCGCAAGCCACGTCCAGGTCGCTGGTCGTTTCAGCCAATCCGGTCGTCGAACTGCCGAAGACGTAGAGCGCAGCGTCGTGATACGCCTCGCGCACCATACTCTCCAACGCGCGCACGGTCTCATGTAACACTGCAATCGACTCGGTAGTGGAACCTTCTCGAATACTCTTCACCGTTTGGGTCGCGATCGACTTCCCGACTTTTCTTACGTGCTCGTCGTAGTCCGAAAACGAGATCGGATGCGGGTCGGTTTCTTCCAAGTGCCTGTAGAAATGTCGGAGATCCAGGCAACGGAATCGTTCCGACAACATCTCGCGGGGGTTGATGTTCGTCTTCTGCACCCGGCAGCTGCTTACGACGACATCATGACTGTGCGCGTATGTGCCAAACGCCGCAGCGCAGAGAGCGCGAGTACCTGTGTGGGATGAAAGCCAATAAATGATGGGGGAGTTGCAAGAACATCTTGGCATGGTTCTGCGCGCAACACCGCCGTCCCGGTCCCATCAGTACCACGGACGCGGTGAGCAACGTTTTGGTCATCGAGATGGCACTCGTCAAACGGGCTGGCCAGCCCCCGAATCGGAGAGGGATCCCTTGGCGGTCTTCTTTCCCCGCTGACAGTTTCAAGTCCGTTCCTGCCTGTTTCGCCAGATAGTAGGTAGGGACGGAAGGAATCTCGTTGGTCCATTCATGCGCGTCTTTAAGTAGAAGACGAGGCATTTGGCTACCTGAAGAGAGTCATAGTTACTCCCGCCGTTTACCCGCGCTTGACCTGATCTCTCAGCGTTGACATTCAGGGCACTGGGCAGTCACATTTCACTCGCCACCGCTGTGATGAAGCGAAATGCTGTGGTTTGATTAACCAGTTGGATTAGCTCCTGCTGCACGCCCTCTTGAATGAGAGCAAGGCCACCACCACCACCACGATCCGGAAGGCGGGGTCTTCTTTAACTCGCCAGAAGACGCTGTACTACTAGACAATGTCGGGCTCGACACCGCAGCCGAGTCTCTCAGCCGAGCATCACAAGCGGACCGCCATTCATCAGCGCGGAGCCGGAGAGTCGGCAGACAGTACAGTCCTCCAGTATTTCCTGCATATTTCGAGGGGAGAACCCACACAACTACAGATGGTGCTGTTTGTGTTGAACGCTTACGCCCGTGGGTAGCAGTCTTTTTTGCTGCGCCCGCCACTGAACCCAGATTTACCTGCGTTTTTACAGCACACTTACCTCCTTTCACATTGGAATATTGTTGCGATGGGGAAAGTCATCGGCATGCGTATGCTTGAAGCACCTCCTTTCATATTTCGCAACTGGCAGGCTGCTCAAGCGTTCCCTACAAAGCAGGTACTTTGTTTGTTCGATTTGGCCTGTATGCGTTCAGGTTGCACCGCTGGCAACGTTCCTTTTTAGCTGTATAGAAGGCAGTTACTGGCTATCGCAGAAACACTTGACGCAGCTGCTTTGACTCCGAATGGAAGGGAGGAAATATAGAGGCAGAGGGGCAAATACAATACAAACACAATATGATTTGTTCTTCGCTTGTACCACCGTGTGTTGTTTTCTCACCTAGGACTTTTGACCTGTTGTGTTTGCGTGTCTAGTCGCGTAAGGGGTAGACCCGCATGACCTCCTGTCCGTATGTGCGTTCAACACGTGGTTCGGTGGTAGGTACAGCACTTCGGATGCCTTCGGTTCTTTGTCTGGCAGCTTTTTGTCGAGCATTTCCTTGCAAGTTGGCGCTTCTGCAAAGAAAAGAAGGAAAGAAAACGTACCTCCAAGCAGAAACAAGCTCCCCTTCCCCGGGTGCAGGTCGACGTCCCTCAGGCGCCGCACGCGCGTTCCGTGTGCGGCGAGAAACGGCCGCCGGTCGAAGTGCCTTACGAGGATTTCGACGTCGACGAACTCGCTGGAGTGGCCGTCTTTTTGGATCGCGTTCCGGTTCGCGGGCGACGACTCCTCCGCTTCGACGTCCGAATCGCGGAGCGCCGCGACGGCCCGCGCCACCGCCTCGCCGGCCCCGAAGAGCTGGCCCGTGGCGGCGGGCGGGGGGTCGAGCATGAGGATGCAGCCGAACTCGCCGGCTTTGAACCCTTCGAGGTCCTCTCGGGCCCCGGCCATCACGTCGGCCCGCACCGACAGGGGGCTCAGCCGCTGGTGCCTCCCCACGCGCGGGTGGGGGGCGTGGTGGGCCGGGTACCCAGCGCCTTTGCCGCGCTTCTGCATCCCCCGGCCCCCCGTGATGCCCCCGTTCGAAGACCCATCCTTGCCGCGGCCGCCCCCCATGTCGGCCTCCCGCTCACCCCTTCCCCGACCCCTCCTTGCCCCCACTCGCACACTTCCCTCCTCCACCCGGTCCGCTTGGGGTTACCTTTTCGTTGATATTTGAAGAGAGGGGGCACGAACACCGATTGGTAAGGCGTCAAAAGGCGTCATTTACGGTCCTGTTGGGGTCCTGCTGGGGGTCAGCTTTGAGGTTCAGCTGCCTCTCTGCACGGTGGAGTTCAGCCTTATAAGCTGGAGTAAGAAAAGCGGGTGCCACTCACTTGCTCGCCGGTGGGCTGTGGATTTAGACGCGTTTGGTTGCACTACATCCGCTTTTCGGGTGTGACTCGGGCACACCCTCTTTAACTCCAGCTCCTGAGGCTGGACCTCACCGTGTGACCAGGATGCTAAATTCATTACCACTGATCATTGCGGGTTGCCCGACAGGGCAGCGGTTTGGTAAAGGGGGGTCGTTCGGGGGGGATGGGTCGAATAATAACACCTGTGTTACTATTCGATTTGTCGAATACTAAAAAAGTTCCGGGTAGCCGAGCAGCAGCAAGATCAAGTAGTGCCTACTAGTGGCAGTGTTTTTAGGCAACCAGACGTGTGTCAAATAACTGTTATGATTCGACCCCCTCCTTCAGCTGATCAGAGTCAGGGGGCGGAAACCGTTTGGACAGAAGGAAGGTGTACTCGTCGCAAGGTTCTGCTTTCCGTTCTGTGTTCTTCATCCATACTCAGTGTCACTGAAGGCTTGCTACCCTCGTCTCGAAGTAGTTTGACTCGTCGGTCTCAAGGCGTAGCCGTGCCGAGGACATGGGATGTTCGGGCGGCTTACGCTCGGGCTCAGGTTGAAGTGCTGTGAGCGCTGCTGTGCTAACCCAGCTCCCGACTTCTTCCGTTCCTTTTCTGCCTGCAATTGGAGTGTCCGGCTCGGAACTGTTGCAAGCGAGAGGACTCCTACTGCAACGCTCTCGGTCAACTGCGAATCGCCGCTAAAGCACATCACGTGCGCAGTATGATGCCTCGACGATGTACGCGTGCTCCGTAGCTTGCGTCACGTCGGTGCCCCAAGCCCTCCCACGATTTGCCGTTGACACTCCGCGACAGGTTGGAGAGCCCTAAAACAGCCGCTGGAAGGTGCCGCGTTGCTCTGTGGCACGCCGCGATTTGACGGTGACGTAGATCAGTTGCGCAGCACAATGCTTCAAGCGTGGTATCGTCGCGTCACGACGTTCCACAATTCGCCGCTAAAACGCATCACGTGCGCAGTATGATGCCTCGACGATGAACGCGTGCTCCGTAGCTTGCGTCACGTCGGTGCCCCAAGCCCTCCCACGTTTTGCCGCGACGGTTGGAGAGCCCTAAAACAGCGGCTGGAAGGTGCAAGTCCGCGTTGCTCTGTGGCACGCCGCGATTTGCCGGTGACGTAGATCAGTTGCGCAGCATAATGCTTCAAGTATACGTAGTGGCTTCGCGTCACGACGTTCCACGATTCGCCGCTAAAACGCATCACGTGCGCAGTATGATGTCTCGACGATGTTCGCGTGCTCTGTAGCTTGCGTCACGCCGGTGCCTCCCACGATTTGCCGTTGACACTCCGTGACGGGTTGGAGGGAGGTGCAAGTCCGCGTTGCTCTGTGGCATGCCGCGATTTGACGGTGACGTAGATCAGTTGCGCAGCATAATGCTTCAAGTATACGTAGTGGCTTCGCGTCACGACGTTCCACGATTCGCCGCTAAAACGCATCACGTGCGCAGTATGATGTCTCGACGATGTTCGCGTGCTCTGTAGCTTGCGTCACGCCGGTGCCTCCCACGATTTGCCGTTGACACTCCGTGACGGGTTGGAGGGAGGTGCAAGTCCGCGTTGCTCTGTGGAATGCCGCGATTTGACGGTGACGTAGATCAGTTGCGCAGCAATGCTTCAGACGTGCTTAGTAGCTTCGCGCCACGAGGTTCCACGATTCGCCGCTAAAACGCATCACGTGCGCAGTATGATGCCTCGACGATGAACGCGTGCTCTGTAGCTTGCGTCACGCCGGTGACCTCCCACGATTTGCCGTTGACACTCCGCGAGTAGCGGATCCGTCCGGAGGCCATGACTCGGTGCGACGACAACTCCTTCAGGACTTCGTCCAACGGGGTCAAAGGCAAGACCCACTGCCCGCACCGGGCGCGCATGTACTGCGCGTCAAGCTCGAACGCGTCGAATATAGTCGGCTGCAGCACGAAGGCCACGAGGTCGGCGTCCACGCCCCCTGCGCTGTGCCCAGCGACTGCGCGAATCATCGCGGCCTGCTTCGCCCGGTCCATGAACTCCAGCAGCCCCTCCATGCACCAGAGGGGCCGGTCTCCCGGCCGCAGCTCGAGATCGGCGGTGGGGAGGTGCTTCAGGTCCATCGGTAGGTGGCGCACCATCAACTCGTCGGGCCGCACGCAGGACACCGGCTGGCCGTGGTCGCCGAGGACCTTCTTCTTCAGTGCGACGACGCGCGGCTTGTCAACCTCCACCACTTCGCGCACGCCGTGCGCAGCCAGCGTGTCGGCGAGTGCCCAAGGGCGCACGTCCATGCCGCTCCCTGTGCGTTTCTTTGTGTTTTCGACGATCCCGTGTGGGCGTACACGTTGGATGTCTTTCGGCCTTTTGTGCTGCTCTCTGTTTTCCCCCGACGACAGCAAGTGTCAGACTAGCCCACCCGAAGCAAACAGCTATTTCTTTGCTTGCAAGTGTCAGACTAGCCACCCTGAGCAAACAGTTGTTTTCTTTGCTTGCAAGTGTCAGATTAGCCCACCCGAAGGCAGTTGCTTGCAAGTGTCAGATTAGCCCACCCTAAGCAAACAGTTGTTTACTTTGCTTGCAAGTGTCAGATTAGCCCACCCTGAGCAAACAGTTGTTTTATTTGCTTGCAAGTGTCAGACTAGCCCACCCGAAGGCAGCTGATTTCCTTGGACAAGTTCAACAGGCTAGTTCCCCCGGCACGCACAAACATCCCAACGATTAGCCCCTCTCGAAGATAGTGGGCTTCTTTTCGGGGGTTTTTCGTACATCTCCAATATGGGCCGCCGCGCGATGTCCCGTTCAAGGCCGCCCACAGCAGGGATCATGCGATGAATGGGATCGAAGACGTTCGCTCCGGGGGGCAGGCACGCAATTTGAGTCGGAGTTGGCTCTCGTGCCAACCGGCTTCCCACGTACGCGGCTGTACTGTCTCCGCTGCGAACGTCTTTGCTCCCGGTATGTTATGATAACAAGTTTTCCGCGAAGAGTTGCTCAGCCCTCCTTCCTGAAGTGGCCGGATCCCTGGAACTGTAAATCAGAGAGAAGATAAAGCCAAACCAAGGTTGATGATCTTTCGCCTGCCGCGGACGGGCCTCGTCCAGACGTCGGTAATTAGCCGCGTTCGCTGCTTGATTTGGAGACGGAGCTCCGCTTCGAAAAGGGGATGCGGCGAGCCAGGCTTCTCCTCCGCTATCCGGTTGTTATTGTAGGTGAACAACCTGCTCACAGGACAGCCTCCGGTCGTATGCACGCGAAGTTCATTAGAGCGGATTGCAGTCGTCTCCACACCTTTCAGCAGCTTCACGAAGTTCACGGACATGGCATGTCGTGGGTTCCCACCTTTTTCTTTTTGAGTACGTCAATACTGCCAGGGAATCGTTTACTAGAACTCTTGAGTTGCTCACGATCGCGAGAGCGGAAACGTGCCCTGCAGCCGCCCCCTCGTGAAAAGCAGCAAAGATGAAATCTCGTTTTTTTCATTTCTCAACAGCGACTACTTTTTGACAACTGGGCTCGTGCTACACTTTTTAGAGAGCAAATGAAGTGCAGTTGCATGTTTCGAAGGGGACAACACTTGCAGAGATATCGAGTAAAGCGCGTGAACTGTGGAAGCCGTCTGACCCTGGTGTGACTCTGAGTGTGTTGTGCAGTCCGTACACGTGCATGCGGAAAGGGTTTGACACAAAAGAAAAGCATCCCTGCTTCTTCGAATGGCTCATAAGTTGCAAGCCCCTGACCAGCTCGACCAGTTAGCTCGTTTCATGGAGAGAGAAGCGGAGAAGTAGTCAAACGAGCGGGGACATCAGGGAATGCAAGAACATGTTTGGAATGGTATGTGCTCAACACGGTGTCCTATTTGCGATTCGGTCTTTCAAGCCACGGATACATTCAGCGCGGAACCTGGGGGTTTTGCAGATAGGACAGCGACTGAGTCTATTCCTTCACGTGTCTGCTAGTTCACAGCCAGTACCATCCATGCTACGAGAGCAGAGCATGCAGGGGTGCGGGGGGGGGGGGGGGGTTAGTACACTGCTATGTTCGGTAAGAACACTGCGTCGGAATAATGGCGGGAGGGAGTGCAACCTCGCTGAAAGCGGGTGTAAAAGGCTTATAGGTAGCTTGCCTTTCGAGCTCCCAGCTGTCGCCGGGGAACCCGTCACCTGAAGAAAAAAGAACAAATTTGACCGGGTGGCAAAGCAGAGACAAAGTCACCTGTCAAAAAAAAAAAGGGGGGGAGGGGAAGTGCTCAGAACAGTTTTTGATTGGCGGGGTGTTTGAAATGTGGCTGTTCTTTTGCGTCCCCCCGTGTTGGTTGGCTGTTTCCGTGTCTCATTCGAACAGCCGAAGGAACGCAGTTGATTAGTCCCCTTGTCTGCAAGATTGAGGATGAGAGTTTATGCTGAAGCTTCCGAAGGTACGCGGTGCGAGCTGCTTCATCTAGTGGTAGTATCACGGCACTGTCCGATCGAACAACCGAAGATACCAGGCCGAGAAACAGTACATTTTCTTGTATTACGCCGCGTTGCCGTTGGCATGCGCTGGCCCGATCAGTAAAGTGAACCCATCCTGTCTCGCGAAGGTCTGAACCCGGCTCAAGCTTCCCGCTTGCCCTGTTGGCCCCAACTGGGACGTCACGTGATGCACGGGTAATTGTTGAGAGCACCTGCAGCGGCAGTACGTGAGCCGCTTGAACAACACGTTGTAGTAGTGCCAAGCAAGGAGTCAGACGCAGAGCAGCTTTCCTCCTGCGGCTACCTCGGCTAAGGCACCCAGTGCAAGCTGCACCGCGGCAGTTCAGGCCCCAACTGAGCCGTCACATGCTGCACGGCCGGGTCGTTGAGAATACCTGCAGCGGCAGTACGCGGCTGCCCATCAGCCGCTTGAACAGCTGCTGGTCGATGGGTCAAAGCCAGCAGCAACGGTCATCGGCGGTCCGTGTTCTGCAGCTCGCGCCCTAAGACCGGGAGCGGGTCAGTGTGTGCTTCATCAGCCAGCCTCTTTTTCGCATCACACGCTGTAGTAGTGCCAAGCAAGGAGTCAGACGCAGAGCATCTTTCCTCCTGCGGCTACCTCGGCTAAGGCACCCAGTGCAAGCTGCACCGCGGCAGTTCATGCCCCAACTGTGTGCTCCATCAGCCACAGCCTCTTTTTCGCATCACATGCCAAGCAAGGAGTCAGACGCAGAGCAGCTTTCCTCCTGCGGCTACCTCGGCTAAGGCACCCAGTGCAAACTGCACCGCGGCAGTTCAGGCCCCAACTGAGCCGTCACATGCTGCACGGCCGGGTCGTTGAGAATACCTGCAGCGGCAGTATGCGGCTGCCCATCAGCCGCTTGAACAGCTGCTCGTCGATGGGTCAAAGCCAGCAGCAACGGTCACGTCGGCGGTCCGTGTTCTGCAGCTCGCACCCTAAGACCGAGTGTGTGCTTCATCAGCCACAGCCTCTTTTTCGCGTCACACGCTGTAGTAGTGCCAAGCAAGGAGTCAGACGCAGAGCAGCTTTCCTCCTGCGGCTACCTCGGCTAAGGCACCCAGTGCAAGCTGCACCGCGGCAGTTCAGGCCCCAACTGAGCCGTCACATGCTGCACGGCCGGGTCGTTGAGAACACCTGCAGCGGCAGTACGCGAGCTGCCCATCAGCCGCTTGAACAGCTGCTGGTCGATGGGCGTGATGGAGCCAGCGGCAACGGTCACGTCGGCCGTCCGCGTCCCGCCCCGGCTCGCGCCCTCCGACTTGGAGCGGAGCCGCGTGTGCTTCATCAGCGAGAGCTTTTTTTTGGCGTCCATCTCGCGCAGGGCGAGCGCCCTCCCGATCTGCTCGTCGACCTTGTCGAGGATCTCGCGCTCCTCGCGGGTCTCCTGCACCTGCTGGTACGCCCGCTCCTGCCGCCGCCGCTTGTCGGCCTCGATGAGCTTGTCCCACTCCGCGCCGTCTTTAACCCGCTGTTTTTCGAGCTTTTGCTGCACGATGGTGGCGCTGGTCTGTTGGAGCTGGGCACCCCTGGCTTGTTCGACCTTGCGCAGGCGTTCAAGGCGGCGCTTGTTCTGGACCTCCTCGGCCTGGCGCTCCTTTTCGAGCCACGCGAAAAAGTCGCGGTGGGCGTCTGCCTCCGCCTTCGCTTCGGCGACACGCTTTGCGCGTTGGTTGATGAGATTGAACCGGGCCCGGCCGTTATTCGCACGGAACGCCTTCTCCATCGCGTGGCCCATGGCAACCTCTTTGGTCTCGGTGACGGCGCGCGAGTGGATCAACCCCGCGTACTTCTGCCGCTCGACGAGGTCGGCCTCCAGCGAGAGCTCCCCGCGGCGGAGCTGGATGAGGTTCTGCTCCCGGCGGGACCGGACCGTCTCCATCTTCGCGCTGCGGGCGTCCATCTTCGCCTCGCGCGTCCGGCGAGCCGACTCGGCGCGGCGGCGCTCGTGCGTGCCGTGCTCGACGCGCTCCCTCTTTATCGCGATGACCTCGCGCGCCACGGCGGCCATGCGGTCCTTCTTCAGGTCGGTGACCGCGGTGCGCAGCCGCTCCTCCTGCTCCTTCTGCTCCCGGTGGCGCCGCTCGCGCTCGGCCTTCCGCTGCTCCATCTGTTTGTTGGGGTCGGCTTTGCGTCTGGACGGGTGTTCACACCCGTAGACGTGGCTCTAACGTTTTGCACTACACGGACGGTGGAAGCTAAAGCTGGATTTCAAAAGCGGGTGTCACATCCGCTTTTCGGGTGTAAGTCCACGCGTTTTGGTAGTAGTAGTAGCAGGAGCTCCCCGCGGCGGAGCTGGATGAGGTTCTGCTCCCGGCGGGACCGGACCGTCTCCATCTTCGCGTTAGGTGTTCTTCTCGACTCCTTGTGCTTTTTTGCGGCACCGCTCGCCGTGGATGCCAGATCAGGGGCACTTAGCAAAAGCTGCACGTCTGCATCATCTGCACACGTACAACTTGCTGGTCGTGAGGGCATGCTAAGCAATGATGATTGAGGTCCTGTAGCATCATCACTGCCGCAGGTCAATCGCTCATTTGCCCGCAACCCCTTTAGGGGTCTGGAAGTGGAAGCATGGATCATATTCAACTCGTGGCATACCAGCCGCTTTGCTTCAGCTTTCCGCTCGGCTTCTTCGCGTTCTTTGACGGCCCTCTCTTCGTCGGCTATGCGGCGTGCCTCTGCTGCTTCTGCTAACAACTCGGCTGTGTTGCCGCAGAAGAAGTCGTACTGTTCATCGAGGGCCAACCGCTCGAGCTCTTCCTCGCGCGCGTGTTCCTCTCGCTGCTCGGCTTCGGTGGTGCGGAGCGCAATTAATTTGCGGATCGACTTGCGGATGGCGACGAACACGTCCTTGTTTCGGTCGTAAATCAACGCGCGCACGTTCACCTGCAAGGCGACCCGCCCCCTTGCATATGCTTGGGCAATGCGAGCGAACACGGATAAGGCGTCGCGGGAGAGGACCTCTAAACGAACGTATGCTTCGGTTTTCAGGAACACCCGTGTCTTGCCTACCTGTGCCTCTTCAGGACGCAGTTCAGCGACGCGTTGAACGATGCTTTGGCACGCGGTCGCTTCGGTGGTGGTGTCGTAGACTGCCTTCTTCTGCTTTCCGATGAACCCGTATCGCTCGATGAACTCGGTGAATGGAATCCGCACTGGAAACCCCGCTTTTCTGATCTTCACGGTGCCGAGGACGCCGGCGGAGGCGAGCTGCTTCATGGTCGCGGTCCCGTTGAACATGAGCGGTTTCTTGGCGGGGTGCGGCTTCACGCAGCGGATCCAGTGGGGGTTCGTCGAGTTGATAAGCTCCATCAGCTCCCCGAGCTGGCGCTTGAAGAAGCCGCCGACGGTCACCTTCGGCCCCTTCGTCTGCACAGGCTCCGGGAGCAGCTCTGCCAACAACTCGTCGCCCGACGCACGCAGCAGCAGCTTCCACGCGTCCTTCAACGTGTCTCTGTTCTTGTCTAAGAATCCGGACACCGTATACGAGACCGATCCTGTATGTGTTTGTACGTTGTGAACTCTCCCAGGTACAGCTCCAAAACAGACAGGCGCTTCGTTTTGTTTGTACGTGCCGGTTGATCGTTTTCCCACTTGCATTTGCCCTGTGTCGTTTTCCGGTAAGGAATGCTGACCAGTCACCGAAACACGCTGCCTACGTCTTTTTTAGCCTGCACAACACGTTGAAGGGCAACCCACAAGATTGTTAGTACTTAAAAAAAGAGTTCGGTGTGTCTTCGACGTCCGTGAAAAGAAAAACGCAGGTCGGTGTCGTGGCATGGGCGTGAACAAATGAGGCGTGGCCCTGTGAGCTTCTAGACGGATGGGCGCTGCCCGGGGGGGCTGTGATAGTCTTCGGAACAGTCGCTGTTGGCTGTTTGGTCACTGGCGCGGCGGTGAAAAAAGCTGCAGCACCGGACACACAGCAAGAAGAGGAGGAACGAGTCAAAAGACGGCGCGTTCGTTCGGACACCAAATGAGTGCGCCTCAGCGCTTCCGCACACCAACACGGACTGATCCGATAACCGCTAGAACTGGAAACTACTACAAGCGAGCGCGAGGGGGGGGTCGTTGTATAATGGTTTAGCTTGAAGGGAATTGGAAAGGTTGAAAAAGGTTTTGAGGGTCACCGTCGGTTTGTGTTTTTGTTTTATTTTTTTCTGTTTTTTATTTTTTTGGGGGTGATTATTTTTTCGGGGGTTCGCGTAACCCTTCTTTTCCGGAAGATAACGAGAGGGGGGGAAAATGTTTCTTGGGTTTGAAGAGCGCGTGGTGCTTGCACCACTGAGGCCAGGTTATTTAACCGCGGATTTAGTGAAGGATTGTTCAGGAAACGGTCGCGAGCGAAACCCGACCAGGTAACGACCATTTCACTGTCTTCTTTGTTTTGTGATGCGAACATCACGAGGTGCTGTCCGAAGACACCGCCCACGTGAGCACTGTTAAGCATTGAGTTCTTTTAAGTACATGAACCACATGGATTAGCATGCACTGTGTTAAGCAGCGGTTGCCAGATACTCCCGTAGCAATTCACGGGGGGGGGGGGGGGGGGCGATGAAGTCGCCGTCGTTCAGCTTCGCCCCCCGCAGCCTCTGCAGCCAGAAGCTTCGGAGGCTCGTCAACGGGCTCGTGAGGATGAACGTGCCCCAGTGCATGCCCAGCAATTTTTCGGTCGGTTGAGGTCGGCCTGCGCCGGTCCAGCCTGCAGACTCGATGCCTGCGGGCACCGAAAAAGATTTGCAAAGGCGAGGTAAGAGGTAAGAACGGCGCGCAAACCTGCGTAGTGGTGCACGATGAACGAGTCTTGCACGAGCGCCTTTTTGATGAAAAACGGGTTCGAGGCGTGGTGCTCGACGATGCCTGCCAGGAACTGAGCGTCGGATCCGGTGCCCACCGCGCACTGCTCGTCGAGCAGTGAGAACATGCCTCCTTGCCTTCCCGTCAGCATCTGCAGGCAGGGCGCGTTGTCGGGGAACTCGACCGACGTGATGTCAATGCCCTCCGCCCGGCACTCGTCCATGTCCCGTTGGAACACGTACTGGTTGTAGTGGTCCTGCAACGTCTCATTCGCGAGGTTGATGCACAGCTGCTCGAACGAATTCACCTCGAAATCCTCGAAGCCGAAGATGTCAAGCAGCCCGATCCAGCTCCCGTCGCTTGGGGCGTCGAGCATCGCGTTGCATTGTTCGATGAACCACGAGAACAACGCGTCGTACAACGCCTTGCACACGGCGTCCCGGCCGTCCACAGCAGCGACCACGCGGAGATGCTTTTCGATGACCTGGCCCATGACCTCCATCTCGGTGGAGATGAGCTCCTTCTCGAGCGTCTCGCGGTTTATCTTCCAGTTGGCAACCGTGCTCTCCAGCGCCGTCGCGTTGGGCGGCGCGTTCGCGATGACCGACCCCTCGCCGGACGGTTCGAAGGAGATGTTGAGGAGGTGCATGATGCCGGCGACAGCGCACCAAATCGAGTGGATGGTCCCGTCTCCGATGCCGATCGTCTGCATGGCGTCCACCACTTCTTTGAACTCTTCCGCCGTGTCGTAGTCTTTGTTGCTCGTGCAGTTTCCTGTTGTCCGTTGCTTTGTGGTGCAGGAGTAGGAGTAGGAAATACGCCGCAGACCCAATCTGCGACCAAAAACCGCGCAAGTCGCCGCTGGCCATCTTTTTTGCACACGTCGTACCACGCTTCGGTCACTTCTTGCCCCGCGCGTTTCACGTCCGCTATGTGTCACGTTCCAGTTCTGGAACAAGGAAATACTCGACGTAGCTGCTTCGACTCCGAATGGAAGGGAGGAAATATGGAGGTAAGGGGCAAATACAAACACAATCTGATTTGTTCTTCGCTTGCACCACCGTGTGTTGTTTTCTCACTCAGGACTTGTTGTGTTTGTGTGATTTGTCGTGTAGGGGTAGACCCGCATGACCTCACGTCCGTTCAACACGTGGTTCGGTAATTACAGCACTTGGGATCCCTTCTGTTCTTTGTCGGACGGCATCGTCGAGCATTTCCTTTCAAGCTGGCGCTTATGTAAAACAAAAACGGAGCGCTGTTGACAAACAAGCGAGTGACGTGCGGTTGCGTCAGTTGTTTCTGCTGTTGCTTGGAACGCGGCATAGCGCAGTAGGCAGCGGTAAACTTGCTGCGCGCTTTTGTAGCGTTCTTTGTGGTTTAGAAGGTGGCGTTAAGGACAGCTTGAAGCTGATATAGCATGGTAGACAGCGGCAGGCAATTCGATGCAGTTCCGGGAGATAGGGGTGGACTGGCCCGTGTATGAAACCAAATATCGCCTGTGGGTTTTCGGCATGACGGCCGCTCTTCTTTGTTCACCGCGCGCGGCTAGGCGGGCCCGAAATGCTTGAGATTTGCGCGTGCCGCTGAACTGCGAAAAAACGCCCAGGGAGGGCGAACCAGGGGAGGCCCCGCCAAGCGGGGCCAGCCGTAATGGGAGTGAATTGGTAATAACGGACCTGAGCGCAAGCTTGCGAAGGCGTCGTCGGAGGCTATCATGAACTTATCGGCGGACGAAGGACTGCGGCACAGGAGGTAGAACGAATGGTACACGCGCTCGTTGGGCATGGCAGAGACGATCCGGCTCTTTTCCAACAGATACTTTGTGATGTGGGCCCCAACCAAGCTCCCAGACTGCGTAAACTTCACGCGCATGAACTTCCCGAAGCGCGAGCTGTTGTCGTTGCGTACCGTCTTCGCGTTGCCGAAGGCTTCCAGAGGCGGCGATGACTGTTTGTTTGGCGAAGAATCTTCGTTCGGTCTTTGGGCAGAATCTTGTCTCTCGTATGTTTTGATGCTTACATGGCAGAATCTTGTCTCTCGTGTATGTTTTGATGCTTACATCAAGCCTTCTTCGCGCGAATGCGAAGTCTTGTTTTCTCTTCTGCATTTCTTTCTGTTGTTGTCAACAACTTCTTTTCGGAGGCCCGGGAGGGGACCAAAAAAGCACTCCGAAACGTTCCACCCTCCACGTGTTGATGCTAGCATCAAACGTGAGAGGCAGTGTTCTGTCGAAGCATGCAAGCCAGATTTCCCTTCCCCTCCACCGGGACCACCCGTGCTTAAGATTGCGTTCATTCCTCAAAACCCTCGATCTCACACATGGGCGGGGGATCGTTGTTATTGGTGCTGGTTTTGAGGGATAAGGAAAAGGCAAGAAAACTTTTTGCGGTGGCCTCCGCTGGTCTGGTAACTTGTGCTACCTCCGTTCTTTACACTCGTTCTCTTCTCTACTCACTACTGTCCGTACTCTTTCACTCTTTTACTCTCTTTGGCTAGCCAAAAAAGACTCCTGCGGCCGACACCACGAACACATTCGCAATGAATGCGGCCCTGAGCCCCCGCGTGCATACATGTTGAGCAGGGGTTGCCATGATGACTCGATCTCACACATGGGCGGGGGAGGGCACGATCCAAAGATAAGTAGGTTTTTATTTTTAGCCACATGCAATGTGTGAGGAAACTGAACCGCCCAAGTAGGACCTTCTGATCATGATCATTTGCCAAATTTGGCACCTGAAACCACGTCCAGGATTTGGGCTCAGGGTAGTGCGGTCAACGAAGTTGCCGGTTGTTCGTTTTCCCACATACAGGCTAACTTCCCCCGGCACGTACAAGAATTCTGATCAACCACCAAAAGACGCTGCCTACGTCCTGGGGACCCCCCCAGTAGCCTGCACAATATATTCGTTACGAAAAAACACGTGTGTGGTGCCAAAATGCGGGGGCATACGCAGTTGATCTTGCTGCCGATGGCCTGCGAGGCAGCCTTGCTCGCCTCGTCCCCGTTGCGGGAAGACAGCGCGCCGAGGTACTTGAGCACGATTTTGCTCGCTTCGGTCTTCCCCGCGCCGCTCTCCCCGGAGACGAGGATGGTTTGGTTCTCCGTCTTCGTGATCATCTCCCAGTACGTGTTGTGCGCCTGCGCCCACGAGTGCGGCCGGTTCTCGGTGATGACCTGCCCTTCGGCCAGGTACTTCGGCATGTTGTCGTCCGTGTACCATGGAATCTTGAAGTTAAACGGGTTGAGCGCTACTACGATTGCGCCGATATTCGTATAGATCACGTCCTTCATATACCGCAGCCGCAGGCAAGCCAGCAGCGTTGCGTCGTGCAGGAGCTGCAGGTTCAGCAAGTCGTCAGCCTCCTGGTCGACGCAATCCTCCCTGCACACGAATATGTCCTCCGGCGTCAACTGCCCTCGAGACGGACCCGAGTCACTGGGCGTCGCCTTGCCGGTCTTCCCGTCGTACTCGTCGATTCGCCCCAGGATCCATGACTTTTCCTCATCGCGAAAGTAGCACAGCACCCCCTTTTCGATGGCCATGCATAAATCAGGGGCTCCCTGGGAGGGAGAGCCCGGTATACGGGAGGCTGGGGGGGGCGGTGGGTGCGGGGATTACTGCGTTGTTGTCAATGGACTTGCACGAGGGGGAAGGGATTGCAAGAACGTGCTTGGAATGGATATGTGCTCAACACCGCATGGGTCGCGTATGCGCCGTGTTTCGGTCCTTTAACCGCGCGCACAGCTAGAATTTCATGTTGTGCGAAGACGAAAGGATGGGCCAGGGAGGAAGACAACAAGACGGACGTCACGACGACACCCGAGAAGAACACGAGACGAAGCGGAGCCGAAAGGCACAGCGCCGCAGGTACGGGGGATGGGGCACGGATGTCCTGCAGTTGAAGCTGCGTGACTTGCGAGCGGGGTGGATGAGGTGGTAGGAGACTACACTTTGGAAAGCAGATCGATGGGGGCGGGGACAACTTAGGGGGGGGGGGGGGGGACAAAATCTTAAACAGAAAAGAAAAAGAACTGCAAAGCAAAAGGGAAACGAGAACTGGGGACCGCAAGTGCATGAAGCATCTCGCTGTACAGGCTTGATGCGCGGCCGGTAGAAGGTGGTTTTTTGCGACACGGTCTGGCGAGCGTGCTGCCGGCACGAGCTTGCGCTCATGCAGGGAGAAAAAGGAATCTGGGAAAGCGGGGAATACTGGTGTTATTTTCGGGGTGGGAACTATTCACGCGGTGCGGCCTCGATCCGAGCGCGGCGCTTAGTACTGCTCGCCTTCTCCTTCCTCCTCGTCGAACTCGCCCTCCTCCTCGACGGTGGCGTCCTGGTATTGCTGGTACTCGGAGACGAGATCGTTCATGTTGGATTCGGCCTCGGTGAACTCCATCTCGTCCATGCCCTCGCCGGTGTACCAGTGGAGGAACGCCTTCCTCCTGAACATGGCGGTGAACTGCTCGGACACTCTCTTGAACATCTCCTGGATGCAGGTGTTGTTGCCGACAAAGCACGTCGACATCTTCAGACCCTTCGGCGGGATGTCGCAGATGGCGCTCTTGATGTTGTTCGGGATCCACTCGACGAAGTACGAGCTGTTCTTGTTTTGCACGTTCAACATCTGCTCGTCAACTTCCTTGGTGGAGATTCTGCCACGGAACAGCTGGCACGCGGTCAGGTACCTACCGTGACGCGGGTCCGAAGCGCACATCATGTTCTTCGCGTCGAACGACTGCTGCGTCAGCTCAGGCACGGTCAGGGCGCGGTACTGCTGCGACCCTCTGCTCGTGAGCGGGGCGAAGCCCACGAGGAAGAAGTGCAGACGCGGGAACGGGATCAAGTTCACCGCCAGCTTCCTCAGGTCAGAGTTCAGCTGACCCGGGAACCGCAGGCAGCACGTCACTCCCGACATCACCGCCGACACCAAGTGGTTCAAGTCTCCGAACGTCGGCGTCGTCAACTTCAGCGTTCTGAAGCAGATGTCGTAAAGTGCCTCGTTGTCAATCATGATGCACTCGTCTGCGTTCTCAACAAGCTGGTGGATCGACAGCGTCGCGTTGTACGGCTCAACGACAGTGTCCGACACCTTCGGCGACGGGATCACCGAGAAGGTGACCATCATTCTGTCCGGGTACTCCTCACGCAGCTTCGAGATCAACAATGTTCCCATACCAGAACCGGTACCGCCTCCGAGCGAGTGCGAAAGCTGGAAGCCCTGAAGGCAGTCGCAGCTCTCGGCCTCCTTTCTGCACACGTCGAGCACCGAGTCGATGAGCTCGGCACCCTCGGTGTAGTGACCCTTCGCCCAGTTGTTACCAGCTCCCGTTTGGCCGAAGACGAAGTTGTCCGGTCTGAAGATCTGCCCATACGGACCCGCTCGGACGGAGTCCATCGTCCCTGGCTCCAAGTCCATCAACACCGCCCGCGGCACGTACCTTCCTCCGGTAGCCTCGTTGAAGTACACATTGATGCGCTCCAACTGCAGGTCGGAGTCCCCCTGGTACGTTCCGGTCGGGTCAACGCCGTGCTCGTCGCTGATCACTTCCCAGAACTTGGAACCGATCTGGTTTCCGCACTGCCCAGCCTGGATCGAAACAATTTCCCTCATCTTGACTGGCTAATCGAAAACGATTCCCTTTTTTTCTGATAGGTCCTGCGCGTTTCCGTTTCATCATCTGAACACGCTCCCTGACGAGCGCACGATTTTGGTATACACCAACAACATACGTCCCGTGACGCAGTGTCTCGAAAGGAAAGCAAAGGCAACAACGCTAGAATGGGAAGAATCGGGTAAAGCCTTTTTTGTCAGCATCTCTTCAATTTTTTACGGGGTCTAGTGTTGAGGGTGGAGTGTGCTTCTTGCGTGGGCGTTCGGAAGACGGTTTTGTGGCTGGAGCAGGGACATAGGTTCAAAACGCGCCTCGACGCCAGTGATGCAGTGATAAACCAAGAAATATGCGTGTAATATCGGAAACGCAGATTCGCAGAGCAGTTGAGCTGATGCTCATTCACAGCGAAAGAGAGATACCACCGTCATCGACGAAAGCCCACACGTAGCCAGGGGGGGGTAAAATAGAAACGGGTTTAGGGGGGAGTATGGGGGGATGGAGCCTTCGTGCGCATGATTTGGTGTGCGTCTTGTGAAACCAAATATTCTTTCAGATCCCTCGCCGTGTCCGCCTGCCGGTTCGCATGGTCGTGATGGACGCCGGAACAGCAGGCTTTCGCGATAGGAACCCAGCCCCCGCAAGAGTCGACCTGCTCTAAGAGGTGGGGCTGTCCTATAGAATCCGCATTCGCATTCAAGCTTCAGGTCCGGACCACCGCGTGGGCGGCCGTAGCAAAAAAAAGAATAAGAAAAACAAAAAAAACCTTTACAAAAAAAAGGTATGTGTGTATGTGTGTGTTGTTTCGTGGAAGGGCATGTTTCAGTCCTCCACTTTTGGTTCCTTTTTTTCGAACTGGGGTACGGGGAGTGGGCGACGCTACTGACGAATGGGTGGAAATGGAACGTTCCCGCGTGTTTTCGATGTATCATACGCCCGGGAGAGGTGGGTAAAACGGGTTTCTGTGCGAGAAGGAGATGTGAAACTGGTCAAGTTTGAGCAAGAACGGGTAGTTTGCCAAAGGCATGCGTCAAGTGCAGAACAAATACTCACTTTCTGTGGCCAGAGTGGTGGTTTTAGCTCACATTCCCCCGCACGCAAGAAGAAAGGAGAAGTGAAAGCCAGAAATGGCTACAGGAGCTGGGGAGTCAAAAAGCAAGTAGAAACACAAAGAACGAAAAAACGATGGTGCAAGATCAGTACTCCTCGACATCCTCCTCACCTTCGATGTCAGCCGACTCGGCGCCAACTTCTTCGTAGTCCTTCTCGAGGGCAGCCAAGTCCTCTCTGGCTTCGGAGAACTCACCTTCCTCCATACCCTCACCGACGTACCAGTGGACGAAGGCTCTCTTGGAGTACATCAAGTCGAACTTGTGGTCAATGCGGGCGAACACCTCAGCAATGGCCGTGCTGTTGGAGATCATGCACACGGCTCTCTGCACCTTGGCGAGGTCACCTCCCGGTACAACCGTCGGTGGCTGGTAGTTGATACCGCACTTGAAACCAGTCGGGGACCAGTCCACGAACTGGATCGTTCTCTTCGTCTTGATGGTGGCAACAGACGCGTTGACGTCCTTCGGCACAACATCACCACGGTACATCAAGCAGCAGGCCATGTACTTGCCGTGACGCGGGTCGCACTTGGCCATCATCGCCGCCGGCTCGAACGCCGAGTTGGTGATCTCCGCAACAGACAGCTGCTCGTGGTACGCCTTCTCCGCAGAGATCACAGGCGCGAAAGACGACAACATGAAGTGGATACGCGGGTACGGCACCAAGTTGGTCTGGAACTCGGTCACGTCGACGTTCAACGCTCCGTCGAAACGCAGCGACGCCGTCAGCGACGAGATCACCTGCGCAATGAGTCTGTTCAGGTTCGTGTACGTCGGCCTCTCGATGTCAAGGTTACGGCGGCAGATGTCGTAGATGGCTTCGTTGTCCAGCATGACAGCGACATCGGTGTGCTCCAGCAGGGAGTGGGTCGACAACACGCTGTTGTACGGCTCAACGACAGCCGTCGACACCTGCGGCGACGGGTACACAGTGAACCCGAGCTTCGACTTGCGGCCGTAGTCCACAGACAGACGCTCCAACAGCAGCGCGCCAAGACCGGAGCCCGTACCTCCTCCGACAGCGTTGAAGACGAGGAAACCCTGCAGACCCGTGCAGTTGTCCGCCAGCTTTCGGATGCGGTCCAGGCACAGGTCGACCATCTCCTTGCCGATGGTGTAGTGGCCACGCGCGTAGTTGTTGGCGGCGTCCTCCTTGCCGCTGATCAGCTGCTCGGGGTGGAACAGCTGGCGGTAGGTCCCAGTCCGCACCTCGTCGATCACAGTCGGTTCCAGGTCAAGGAACACGGCGCGCGGCACGTGCTTCCCGGCACCGGTCTCGGAGAAGAAGGTGTTGTACGCGTCGTCCTCGATGCCGATGGTCTTGTCCGACGGCATCGCGCCATCCGGCTGGATCCCGTGCTCGAGGCAGTACAGCTCCCAGCACGCGTTACCTACCTGGCAACCGGCCTGGCCGATGTGGATCGAGATGCACTCTCTCATCTTCTGAACTGTTTTCTTGCTTTTTGTGCGATTTCTCTGGTGCGTTGAAATCTCAGAACAGAAAGGGCAGACGGGCCGGATCGATGCGTCGGGCTTTTGTCAAAAGAGCGGAAGCTACATTTCTCCTTGACAAGGGCCGCCGGATGCAAGTCTCGAGCCCCACGGTACGCCACGCCTTGACGTTTTTAGAGTGAAAATTCGCTTGAACCTCCTCTTTGCGTGACAGAAAATCAGAATCCCGCTCGACCCGTCGGCCCGGGAGAACCTGTTAACCATTATCTCGGGTACATAGCCTTCCTGCACATGACCGCTTGGCGTTTGGTCCTACAAGTCCCGAAGACCAGTTCCGGAAAGGGCCCGGCTGCCGGGGACTATCGCAACAAACACGAAGGCAGCCGATCAAGACGCCACAGTGGATGATCCTCATGCGGTGCTTGCCGAACCCGAGGGGAAGAGGACTTGCGTTCGGATGGCATCTTTGCAGTGCAATCTGCATGGTGTCTGCAGGCGGAGGCTGGCAGAATACCCACAGCCTTGTAGCAGACGTATCTCACCAGATCTATGTGCACGGATCGAATAGCAACGGGCAACTGGGTATGCGCGTGGCTGGAAGAGAAGTGCTCTCTTCAATTGAGATTATGGGACGAGGAAAAACTTGTACGCGCTGCTCACAGCCTCATAATCGGCATCTGTGAAGCTGCTCGGCTGGATCGTAGTAGGCGAGAACCAGAAGGAAAACATAAAAGCAGAACAGGTACCAGTCGGGCCGTCGACGGATAGCACGGGCAACAACGAAGAAGAAAAGAAGAAGAAGCGGAAGGAGACCCGGCAGCGAATCTCCTTCCTTGTTTTACTGGTTTGGTTCTTCTTGTTTTTCTTTTTGCTTGTTGACCTTGTCCTCTGTCCAGCGTCGCGAACAAATAGCCCTGCATAGGATCCGGCATGACACAAAGACTGGGAACGGACAGCCTGATAGCCAGCCGTCTGCAGTATTGTTCTGAAGGTAGTCTGCAGACGCGTCCTCAGGCAACACTGCCGTGGAGGGGTTCAATCTAATGAAAAAACGGGTCCCAATAGGGTCATCTTAGAGTACCGTTGTACCCCGTGACCACATACGCTGACCGGACCATCGATAACAACGGGTATTATTTACCGGATTTGGGGGCTCAAAAACCCTCGAAACGGTGTCGCGCAATAACGACATGGCGAAGAAGTGTGGGTCAGAGTCGTGCCCCAGGCGTGAGCAACAACGACTTGGGGGCTCTTGAAGAGCGCACGGCCGGGTGCCTTCTCTGCTGGACACTCCGTTTGTGTCGCATTTTTGCCACAGAGTCGTACTGGGGGGACTAAACGGCCGTCCCTTGTGTCACAAAATCATGGGCGGTGCTGTCGCCGCGGATACTGCTGGGTGGGGTAGCCTCTAAGCACGAGTAGTTGAGCAAAAAACGTGCTCTTCGCGTGTCCAGGGTAGCTAACTCTCTGGGCGGGGTTTTCTGTATCAGCATATTTTCGTTGGCTTCGTTTATTTTTCATGTGCATCGTTTTTTTTTTTGCTCCGGAAGTACAAATGTACTATAAGGAACGAGTCCGACCGCTAAACCCGGTTTCCATCTGATAGTGTTGGTTAGTCATACAACGCAACGCCCTGTCTGTAGCTGCGTCTGTTCATGGCCAGCCGTGTAACGCGTCGCTGAGACACCAGAGGTCCCGCTTCGCCACGCAAGGCCTTGTAGAAGGAATGTAAAAACGGGGTTTTGCCTGGAGGCTGGCTCCGGGGAAGCATGACTCGTGTAACGACACGACAGTTCGCCATCTGCAGCCAGACGCTTCAGGATCCCGAAGACCTTGAACGGGCAGTACGGTATCGAACACGTACTGTGGCACGTAGCCACCCGCCGAAACGGTAAACTATGCCGGATGCAGCGTTCCGCCTTCGGTCTGAACGGTGCATTGCAGTGAACTACGCCAGCGCTTAGCAAATGCTTCCGCTGACCAGGCTGATCGGACGTGCTCAGATGTTGTCCTGGGCACACTGTGCGACGTAGGAGGATTCCGTCCGATAAGAGTGACAAAAAGAAGAAAAAGGAGAAAAACAGAAACGGAAAAGAACTCGGGCTGAAAAAGGAAGAGAGGGAAGGGGGAGAGACAGGGCAGCGGCGCCCCTCGCAAAAAGAACCCTCCGAGCCCCGCCTCCTCCCCCTCCTCTCGGGGCGGCGGGATCAGAACTTGAAGTCCTTCTTGCGCTTCGTGTCCCTCTTCGCCCGTGCGCGGCGCTCTTCGTCGAAGGCATCGGCGACCTCGTTTCGTTCGCTGTGTGCGTATGTTTGGGTATTAAGTTTTTCAGACGGCTTCGAATTTTATGAAGCCGGTATTTTTCGGGTCTCCGGTTGACCGTTGAGGCGGGATAGGGCATTGACGGGCTAGTATACGCAGTTGCAGTGATGACAGTGGGTAGGCCTTGCCTTTTTTATGATGTGCAAGTAGCTAACAAATGTGGAAGCGTAAGGTCTCCGGGTGACCTTCGTTGACTTCTTGTCGATTCACGGCATGTTGCAAGCCGGTTTTCAGAGTGCAAGTTTTCTTTGGACCCAGGGGAGACCACTGCATCCCAGAAGCGGAGAGCAAGGGCGACACACAGGGGTGTTGAAAACGCGTCCCGCGGGGGGACAGGGCTCACTTACCAACTTAACCCCTGCCATAGAGAAAAGAGAGAGAGAGAGAGAGAGAGAGAGAGAGAGAGAGAGAGAGAGAGAGAGAGAGAGAGAGAGAGAGAGAGAGAGAGAGAGAGAGAGAGAGAGAGAGAGAGAGAGAGAGAGAGAGAGAGAGAGAGAGAGAGAGAGAGAGAGAGGGATCAAGAACTTCGTGAACGAAGTGAGTGAAGTTCTGGACGAACTTATACCGAAGGGCGGACTTGGCGTGCGGGGGGGTGAACCTGTTGGTCAAGTACGAAAAACACAAAGACCGCAGGAGCACACAGCAACTCCCCTCCCGACCGATCGCAAACATGGCGGAAGAGTGCCCGCACTGTGGGGGCTCGTTCGACCCGAAAGGGTTGGCCACCCACAAGAAGGCCTGCGGGCAGAGGGCGCTGGCGGCGCTACAAGCGACCGCCTCGGCGAGCAGCTCGAGGGCGGGCACCCCGGTGCAGTCGCCGCTGGCACTGCCGGGCAGTGTGCAAGGGAAGAGGAGAAGGGCAGACGGGGAGGAAGGCGAGCCGCAGGAGGCGGTAAGGGATCTGGAGGAGAAGACGGCCCAGACCTTTGGGCAGGCGTCGCAGAAGGTCGCAGAGCATGATGTGCGGCTGCAGATGATGGAGGCGGGGAACGCGGAGATGAAGCAGATGCTCAGCAGTTTGATGGGTATGGTGACGGGGCTGTCGGCAGGCGGGATGCCGCAGAGGAGTCGCGCGTTGGGGTTCGCGGACCTCGGGGAGGGGGCGAGATGGCCGGGGATTTTTCCAGGACCAACGCGCATGGAAGTGCTCAGGGTTTTTGAAGCCCGGTTCGAGCGGGTGCTCTGCACGGGGGCGAGACCAGGGGCCCGGGAGCAGGCGAAAGGGCAGCTGGCGAACCTCGAGACGGGGTTCGATTATTTTTCGGACCCGGAGAGGCCGGTGGGGGGGTCTTTTGGAGATGTGCACATGGTCGCAGTGGTGGACAGGGCGATTGCGCGGTTGGTGGCGCTCCAGTTCGGGGAGGAGACGGGGGTAAAAGGAGGGCATGCGGGCATGTTCGAGAAGGCATTGGAAGAACAGGACCTGCCCGGGCCGCTGGCGGAGGCGTGGAAGGAGGCCGAAAGGCAGCGGGCGAGGAGCAAGGGGACAAAATCGCAGAGCTCGGGGCAATGGAACAGGAGCACGTACGTGCAGCCGGTAACCGGGGGGAAGATTGGGTACCCGACGGGGGGGTTTCGTCAGGGTGGAACGGGGTTCCAGACGGGGGGTTTTCGCCAGGGCGGAACGGGGAAAGGAAAGAAGTGACAATTGGGGGGAACTCGGGACGGGGGCAGGTAACTGCAGCCTTTCAGGCGGGAATAAGGAAAATGGAAAGGGTACTGGGGACAATGGCGGCACCGGCAGGTGCGGCGGGGGGCGTTCGATCTCCCAACGGGGAAAGAGGGAGAATGGGGTACAGGGGTACGGGGTCGCGAGGGGACAGCGAGCGGGGTTTTGGGGTACGGGAAACAACAGGGGTGAACGCGGCGGTGTCAGAGAGACTCAGGTTAGACGGGCGCCATTCGGGATTGGCGGGGATTCAGGCAAGAGAAAGGGCCTACGGGAGGCTGATGGAGGCTTTGGCGGAGCTTGGCCTGGGGGCAAAGGGGAACGGCATCGTCACGAGGCAACAGCGAGAGTACCTCGAGGCAGTGCAGGCGCGCGCAGTAGCGGCGACCACGATGGTCAGGTGGGCGCAACGGTTGGAAAAGCTGGTCGGGGTGAAGAAGAGGTTTCCTGGGGCGGGATTGCACGACTGGGTCGGGGTGTACCTGGCAGAATCAGCAGGGGTGAGGCCCTCGACACAGAGGGACTACGCCCTGTGCCTTCGGTCGGTGTTCCAGAGATGGGCGCCGCACGTGCGGCTGGGAATCTTGGAGGCGCACGTAGCGGGTCTGACGGCGTTGGGAGCCGATGTGCCAACAAGGCAGGCTGCGCCAGTGGAACCGAAGCACTGGGAACTGTTGCGGAGGGCGCTGAGTCCAGAGCAGATGGCGTTTTGCTGCGTTCAGCACTTGTTGGGGCTTCGCTGGGAGGGCGTGTCGCGGCTGGAAGATCTGAAGGTTGTGCAGAGAGAAGCGGACGTGCTCAAGCTGACGGTGGTGCAGAGGGAGTCGAAGACGGAGAACCGGCCCACAAGACGAAACGTGTGCTTGAGGGGCGTGTTTCGGCAGGACGTGGAAAGGTTTGTCGCCGGAAGGTCGAGCATCGACGGGCCGGTGTTCAACGTCGCGTACAAGCCCCTGCTCGCGCGGCTGAAGCAAGTGGGTGTGACAACCCACGCGTTCAAGCGGGGGTACGCCCATGCGATCGACGACATGGGAGTGGACGATGCGAGGCTGCAGCGGCTCACGGGACATCGACAGTTCAAGAACGTCGAGACGTACCTCGGGCTGGAACGAGCAGCAGAGCGACGAGAAAGAGGGGCAGGCGTGGAGGACGTCGTACGGCGGCTGCAGGATGTGCAATAGGGGATGACGCCAAGGCGCGCGGGCGCCCGGGATCGCCTAGAAAGTCTAGAAGCGGTACGGGTATGCGCAGCGCCAGGAGGCGGGGTCGAAGGTCGAAGTGGAGGATGGTGCTCAGGATCGTGGCAGATTCTGGGTACCCGTATACGGATTTGGCACCCTACCCTGGAGAGGTGGGGGGCGGTGGATCAGATGGTCCCATGGACGAGATTGTGGCCGCGACGGTGGACATGGCGAAGGTGGAGAGCTGGCAGGCGGGGACGGAGGTGTCAGACGTGCGAAGGGTTTTGGGCAGAGAGGGTTTCGAAGAGATGTTGACGGACGAACGAAGGTTGAGGAGGTTGCCGGGCCCGAAGTCGACGCTGACAGCAGAACAGGTCCGGCAGCTCGAGGAAATGGGGGTCATCAGGGCGAGGCGGCGAACGGAGAACGCGGTCAGGCACGTATGCAAGGCATTTACAGTGCCGAAGCCAAACGGCAAGAACCGCCTGATCGTCGATGCGTCGGTGTATGGCGAAGCGATGCAGGAGCCGCCGCAGGTGAAGCTGCCGGCGGTCAAGGACGTGAAAGAGGCAGTTGCCAAGAACGCGTACGTTGCGCAGTTGGACGGCCGCAGTTGGTTTTTCCAGATTGCAGCGCCTCAGCTGCAAGACTACTTCGTCATCAGGACGGTGGTGGGAGTGTTCCAGCTCGTCGTTCTAGCAATGGGGTGGGCGTGGAGCGTGTATGTGGCGCAAACGACAGCGAGTGTCATCATGACACAGGCGATGAAGGCCTTTGTTGGGCAAGCGTCAGGAATGGTTTACATCGACAATTTCCTGATTTTCGGGGCGGATGCGCGGACGGTGACGAATGCCGTTGCGGTACTGAAGCGGAAGGCAGGGGAATGCAGGGCGGTCTTTAAGGAGGAAGATCACCAACCTGCGGAGCAAACGGACGTGTTGGGCATGCGTGTCGATTTAGCGGCGAAGACAGTGTGTCTGGTGAGAGGGTTCATCGGAAAATTGGCAGTGTTCTGGCGGGTGTACAAGGCGGACCCGGCAACGCAGACGTTGAAGACGACCTGGAAGCTGCTCGGAGCGTTGTTCTGGGCGATGAGGGTGTTGAACGTGCCGCAGTACGACTACCCGTCGCTGAAGCAGTTCGTGTCACGCAGGGCGAGAGAGCTCGCCGCTCAGAAGAGGGGATGGACGCACCGGACAGTGTGGTGGAGACGGGCGTGGTTGGATGTCGTGAAACTGGTGCAGCACGTTTTGGCGAATGAGCCGGTGTCGGTTCTTCGACCACCGAGCGACTGGATCGACACGGTGTGGGCGGACGCATCGAAGACCGGAGGGGGTTACGTGTTGCAAGAGACGGGCGAAGTGAAGGGATGGAAGTGGACGCCGGAGCAGCAACGGCAACCGATACACGTGCTGGAAGCGTGGGCCACGCTAAGGTCCGTCCGCAGGTGGATGGCGACAAGGGAAGGAAGCGCCGGTGTTCTGCTCAAGACGGATAACGCTTTGGTGTATTATGCGCTGACGACGACGAAGGCGACAGGGTACGTGTTCTCGCAGGCCATAGCAGCGATTGTGACCGAGCTGCGGGGTGTGGACTGGTCGGTTGAGTGGGTGCCAACCGACACCAACCTAGCTGACGCTCCGAGCAGAATCTTTTCGTGACCGTTACGAGTGTTGCCAACGGCACCCCCAAGGGGGCCCCGGGTGCAACTCCCCTCCCGAAAAACTGTACTGTTCGGGCGGTTTTATTTTGCAGACTCATGTTCTTTATGCGGCATGGTATCGGGATTTGTATCTTTCGTGGCACAAGTAGTGCAGTTTAGTGGTCTAGCTTGGTTTGCCGTTTATCTTTCTTGTTAGCAAGCACACGAGTGCGAGGTTTGAGGGCAGCAACGCGGCCGGTCCGAAATAAGCCCGAGGTAAGAAGTTCGGATCAAGAACTTCGTGAACGAAGTGAGTGAAGTTCTGGACGAACTTATACCGAAGGGCGGACTTGGCGTGCGGGGGGGTGAACCTGTTGGTCAAGTACGAAAAACACAAAGACCGCAGGAGCACACAGCAACTCCCCTCCCGAAAAACTGTACTGTTCGGGCGGTTTTATTTTGCAGACTCATGTTCTTTATGCGGCATGGTATCGGGATTTGTATCTTTCGTGGCACAAGTAGTGCAGTTTAGTGGTCTAGCTTGGTTTGCCGTTTATCTTTCTTGTTAGCAAGCACACGAGTGCGAGGTTTGAGGGCAGCAACGCGGCCGGTCCGAAATAAGCCCGAGGTAAGAAGTTCAGAGAGAGAGAGAGAGAGAGAGAGAGAGAGAGAGTCAAAGGGTGTGGGCCTCCACCGTCAGGTGGGCCCCCACCGTCAGGTGGGCTAGGCTAGTTCCGGGGTGGCTCCCTGGGAGGGACAGGGACGGGGTTAGTCACGCCTTAGCAGTCCCAGGGCCTCTCCCCACCCACCTGTATGTGTTCTCGTGGTCACCGCTACCGCGTTGACCTTTCCCGAGAACACATCAAAACAAGTCAAAGGGTGTGGCACGTGACCGCGGGAGCGGAAGTTGCGCCGGGAACCGAGGCAACGAGGTCCCCCGCGTGTACGGGTCCGCCAGCTGTCCGCCGGACGGCACCCAGTCAGGGCGCAGGACAATCCCTCTGCGCCCGGCAACACGAAGAGACCGGGACAAAACGCGATTCGCGGCGTACGAGGAAGAACTCCCCTTCGCCACGGCGCCCACAACCGCCGCGTTGTCGATGCGGCACCGCTGCGCCCCCGGCGCCCAGCACAGCCGAACCACACCTTCCGCGAACGCCAACATCTCCTTCAAGTTGATGTGGGCGTCCGCGTCCGGTCCCGCGAACACGCCCTGCCGCCCGTCCACGAACCGGCCTTCCGCCTCCAGCAGCGCCGCCCACGCCCGCGAGCTGGCGTCCGTCCACAGGACGCTCCCTGTGTCCTCAGGGACGCCGCCCACGACCCACGGGTTCTCCCGGACGATCTTCCGGAGCGCGCCCAGCTCCCGTCTCGCCGACGGAGGAACGTCGACGACCTCGTCCCACACCGGCGCTGCGGCACCCACCATGCGACCGCCGAGCCTCCCCGCGAACGACAGCAACGCCGCGAAATGGCAGCGGGGCACCGCCAGGATGTCCGTCGCCCAGACGGCGCCCCCGAAGACTTCGGCGAACTGACGGGCCGTCGCTCTGCCGGAAAGCACCGCCGTCATTCCGCTGCCGTCGACCCACCGCTCCGCCCACGACGGGTCGAGCCTGTGCCGCTGCGTCTCGGCAGCCAGGTCGAACTCCACACCCACACACACGAACCGCGAGCGAACCTGCCACAACGCGTCGTCGCCTTCCGCCCGCACTTCGACCCGCGCCGCCTGCGCCCGCTTCCGAAAAACGGCCACGTTCCGCTCTGCCTCGTCCAGCGTCCCACCCAAGACAAGGAAGTTGTCCACCCAGGCGAGGCCCAGGTCCCGGACCAGCACGTTCGACGCGCGCTGCGCAATGCACGGCGCCCAAGACCACCCCATGCACAGCACGTTCAACAGCATGTCGCACCCCTTCATACCAATCCCGAAATATCGCGAAATGCTCGCGTCTACTGGGAACTGGTAGAAGTACGACACGCCGTCGCACTGCATGGCGAACCGGTGCCTCTCGACCTCGGCGATGAAGTCGCGCAGCCGGGGCAGGTCCATGCTGGGCGGCCGGCGCATCGCGTCGTTCAGCGGCCGGGCATCCAGAACGAGACGTGCCGTTCGTCCGTCCTTCTTCGGCGTGGTAAACGCCTTCATCGCGAATGCCGGCCGCGAACGTGCGTCGCTCGCCACCCCGCACGACCGCAGAGTCGCCCGGTGTCGCTCCATCCCGCGCGACGGCACCCGGCACCCGCCTGCGGCGTCCCCAGACACGAAAGCCTCCGCAAACGCTACCGGATCCATCAACATCGGCAGCACCTCGCGGAATCGACCGACACCGTCCATCGCCGCCAACGCCTCCACGTCGATGCGGTTCGACGTTACCCTCGCCAGAGGGAGCCCCGCGTCCGCCCGCCTACCCGGAGCCACTCGACACCCTGGAAGTGAGGGCGTCGACGAGTAGGTCGAGCTGGACACGTTGTCCGGGGCTTCGTCGTACACCGCCAGCCCGCCCGCGATGCCCTGCAGCCGCCTCTGCAGCCCTGCAAGGCGCGACGCATCCCGACCCACTCCGACTCCACGGCCACCGCGACCGGCCGGCTGCGGGCACCCAACGGCGAGTACCCACGTCGGCGAGAGCGAACGGCGGTCGCACCCGTCCCCGCGACGCTTACCCCCGTCCACTCTCGGCCGCTTCACCCAGCGACCGAAGGCCTGCCGCTCGCCGCCCGGCTCGTCCGCCCGACTGCGGCCGTCCACCCGCACCACGCGCTCCACCGGACGGGTTGTGGGCCCTCCCGTCCATCTCCACCACGCGCGCGTCCATGTCACCGCCATTCCAACCCTACCATTCGGAGTCCCGAGAGCAGTAAGGCGGTTAGTCACGCCTTAGCAGTCCCAGGGCCTCTCCCCACCCACCTGTATGTGTTCTCGTGGTCACCGCTACCGCGTTGACCTTTCCCGAGAGAGAGAGAGAGAGAGAGAGAGAGAGAGAGAGAGAAAGAGAGAGAGAGAGAGAGAGAGAGAGAGAGAGAGAGAGAGAGAGAGAGAGAGAGAGAGAGAGAGAGAGAGACGAGTTAGAGTGCAGGGACCATCTCTCCGAGGAGTATCCGGTCGCCCCACTACTATCCCGTACTACTACGGCGGGCGCAGGTCGTTGCGCCGTGGGCGCGGAGCGAGCCGTGGCCCTGTCAAAGATGATTGATGCACCGATGGTGGCGCAGCCGGGGGCGTTCTGACTGGCGGACGAGACCGCCTGCCAAGGAGCAAGCTACCCCCTGACCTGAGTGGGCAAACAAGAAAACGTCGCCCTCCCTGAAGACGGATGTCGCACCAAAAAGACGAATCGGTGCAGAAACGGGCAACGCCGGTTTCGGCCGCTTCACTCAAAGCACGAACAAGTCTGCTAAAGAGCTCTTCCTCTCAAACCCCAACCCCCCCCTCCCAAAAAGGGAAATGCCGTAAGAAGGTATTCCCCGGAAGAACAACCCGCACTGGGTGCCAGTGTGACTGTAAAGTACTGGAAAGCTGCATTTTCTTCGTGCGAGGATCGGGGTATCTGGGGCGGTGTACGTAGTGGGGCTACAGAGGGCGAGCATCAAATCCTCAGCTAAAGAGCCGGCGTTCTAGAGTCTCCGGGTGACCATAGTGCAAGTGCTTGTGTGAGTCGTTGCTGCCTGTTGTTGCTGACTATTCGACTTATTTTGAGCGCGCTCTCGTTTTCTATGATGACTAGCCATGTCCAGGGGTTTTACGACGGATGTTTTTCGCGGCTCTTGCAGTTGAAATCTTGTTTTCTTTTTTTGGAGACGGAAGCGTACCGAATTGCGCCCACGTTCTGCGCTTCGAATTTGTCACGGATGATGTCCGTGTCGCCGGCTTGCAAACGAGCCACATCTGCTTCGCTAAGCGAAACATCCACGGTGCGGTTATCCTGCGTTGTTTGACGATTCATCGTGGGAATGCATTCATTGCGGTGGTATGCGCTGGTACGCGCACCTTGGTTTCGTTGTCCGCGAGCCAATTAAATGATGGAGAGGTTCCTCTTTAGAGGGTAAGTTCGCTGGGAGATCACGGAGTAGGAAGCGTCGGTCGGTCAAGTGCGAACACAATCTTTAGGTTTCGATCTTTTGCATCCTTTTTTCGCCTGTTCAAAAAGAGGCGCCGAGCCAAGTACCCAGGCTTGGTGTGAGGGGGAACCGGTTCCGCTCGCACGGTCCATCCATCCGGGACTCTCTCCAAGAAACGGACACTGTGTCGCAAAGTCGACAGACTGTGTCTCCCCCGATGGAGTCGTTGCAGATCCAAGCGCATGAGCTCGATCAAATGGTCAAGGCAATCGGGAAGACACGATAAATACAAAAAAAGGCACTCTATTATGGCTCTGATATCAGACGAGTTGCAAATCCAGAGCTCTTGCATGATACGGGAGCACACACTACGCTTAGCCGGCCGAAGCCTGCTGTGCGTTCTAGCTCCGTTTTTAGTGTTATAGTTCGCTTGAGACGTTCGGCTTTTTTGTGCGCAGGGGTGAGAGAAAGTGCGTACCTTGACGTTGTATGCAAAGGTCGAACCCATGAGCCCTGTGGGCGCGACCTGGGTCTGTTCGAGGATCTGGTACGGCTTTTGCGAGGCAGGAGGATCTGTGCGTTTTCGAAGGTCGATGATGTTCGGGGTCTCGGTGCCGGAGGCGGTTGGTGTCGAGGGGGTGACGGAGGCGATGCCTGACTCGGTCATGTTGTCGAGGGTCGGGAGGACGGAAGTGGTGCCCGTCGTCTCGTCGTCCGGCTGCAGAGCTTGGTCCTCTTCGTACATTTCGGCGTCCGAGTCATTCTCGACCTTGCCCCAAAGATGCTCTTCTTTGTCCTTCTTGTCCTGCCGGTTGCCGAACACGTCGCCGTACAACGGCTGCGCCGTTTCCGGATTCACCGGAACCTTCCCCCAGCCGCCCGGAGTGTAACCCCACCTCGCATTCGGGGGAAGAGGCGCGTTCAGGCCGGGGATGCTCAGGGAGGGGTACGATGGCGGCGGGCCGAATCGCTGCATATTGATCAGCCACGGCGGCGGGTACCTGTTTCGTTAATAAGAGACCTGGTTGTGAGAGCTCAGCACCATCCGTATTTGGGGTGCAGGCACGCCAGGCGAGCTTCACCAGCAAAGGAAACCTGAGCGTGATAGGAACCTGAAGTGGGTCTCTTTCGTGTAGCTTGGTGGCTGCTAGTGACGGCGAGTCGAACTCAGCTGAGCTCAGCGGACGACCAGTAATCAGGCCGAAACCTCGAACTCGAACCGAAATTTGAACGCCAACTTCGACCAAACCTGGACCCAATTTGGGTCCCCAAACTTGCCATCATAGCTCAGATTGGTGAACCGCAGTGGATGTCAGTGGACACCCACGGGTACAAGAACGAGGTTCACTACGGATTGTGTTCCGACGCTTTCTGAACGCGTTTCGTGTCTGGAACAAATACTCGAGGGGCAGCCTTGCTGCCTTGCGTGTATTTCGACGGAGGCTAGAGGGAGAGAAAGAGTACAACTACAGTGGACACTTTTCATTGAACGCAACTTTGTCGTTTGTGCGCACTACCGGAACTCGCCTGCTTCGGTAATTTTCAAAGTAGGACGCCGCCAACTACTAATCTTTACCGACAATGCATTGTAGACACAGAAAAGAAAGGAGGCGTACCCTTCTGGCATGCCCAGGGCGTCTTTAAGGCGATCAGACAGGACGCCCGGCTTGGCGTACTTGTTCCGAATTTCCTTCTCCCTCCCCTCGTAGTAGACCTCCCCGAAGTCGCTCAGCGGCGGGCGGGTCGCGTGCTTGAAGAACGCGTTCTGCATCTCGGCGAAGTCGATGTCGAGCCGGTTGACCTTCGCCCGCACCTGCCCCTTCAGCCGGTCCTTCCTCTGCTCCTCCCGCTCGAGGTACGCCTCCCGGATACGCGCAATGCCCGTGGCGGCGATGAAGGACGGAAGCTCGAACGGGGGCTTCGTGAAGCCCCGCTTGTGGGACAGGTACTTCCTCTTGTGGCACCAGTGCCGGGGAATGGGGACCGAATTCCGGCACGACTTCAAGTGCACGAGAAGCTTCGGGTCCGAGCTGTTGATGTCGTGAGGCTCGACCGTGGACGGATTCTCGACGGCCTGCTTCAGCTGGGCGACCGTCATGCGCGAGGCGCGGCGCTGCTCCTTCTTGGAGAGCTTCTTCTTCTTCTCCGCGGCCGCGTCCCCCGCTTCCGTCTTGCGCTGTTTCCTCGCCTTCTTCTCGTCGCCGGAGTCATCGGAAGAGCTTTCGGAGCTGTCGGAATCGGCGTCGTCGTCTCCCTCCTTCGCGCCCTGCGGCTGGAGCTTCGCGAACACGTCTTTAAAGTGCTTGTACTCTGGATCGTCTTCATCGACCTGCACGATGTGCACGTCGACCTCCTGCTGCGGGGCCTCGGCCTTCTCGAGTTCCTCTAGGGTGAACTCCACCCGCGACGCCTTCTTTCGCTTTTGGCCGTCCTTCCGCCGCCGCTTCTTCGTTTCGGAGGAGACCATCGGTGCTTTCTTTTTCTGCTTCTCTGTCTTCCCTTTGTTTCTTCTTTCTTCGGCGGGTGCCGGTCAACCGGGGTTGACGTGCCCTGGCCCTCTCGTTTCCTAGTTGGTACGTGGTGAGAGTTCGCAAGAAAAACAAGTCGAAGGGTGCGTAAAAGTCGAACTTTGGGTGCGTGAGCCCTCCGAAGAAAGGTCCATCACACTAGTTCCAGGCTATTTCGCTATAAAATACTTCGACGTAGCTTTGACTCCGAATGGAAGGGAGGACATATAGAGGTAGAGGGGCAATACAATACAAACACAATCTGATGTGTTCTTCGCTTACACCACCGTGTGTTGCTTTCTCACTCAGGACTTTTGACCTGTTGTGTTTGTATGATTTGTCGTGTTAGGGTAGACCCGCATAATCTCACGTCCGTTCAACACGTGGTTCGGTAGTTACAGCACTTGGGATCCCTTCTGTTCTGTGCCTGGCAGTTATTGTCGAGCATTTTCTTCCAAGCTGGAAGGCGCTTTTGTAAAAAACAAGTCGAAGGGTGCGGAAGTCACGCTTTTAGCAGTCCCCGGGTGTCTCCCCGCCTACGCTGTATATGTTTTCTTTGTGGCCACTCGCTACCGCGACCTCCCCGAGAGAGAGCGCGGGACACGAATAAAGTGCAGCATCACAACACAAAGTGCACGCATCCTGCCAAGCGGGCGAGTCCGACGCGGGGGGATCGCCCCCAGGTCCTCCTCTTCTTGTCGACTTCACGTCCTGAAGAAGTTTTGTCTATCTGGCGACGCCGACTGGAATGCCCGCTGCACGGAGTGCTTCATGAATGGTTATTGCGGGACGCCACACTGGTCGTATCAACACCGTGTTTCACAGCTCCGGACACAGAAAGCGTGCCGATGGAGTTGCTTGGGAGGGCCCGAGTGTTCGAGAGCCAAGCGCACGTTCACCGCCGTTTACCGGTGGTGACCTGCTCGCACAACTCTCTTTGTCGCTTTTTTCCACGGCTCACTGCATACCTCTCTTTTGCCCCTCCCCCGGCAACAGGCTGCATGCTCTTCACAGCACTTTGAAGCTCGCCGCCTGCAGTTCCGACAACAAGGGAACACAAAGACAATGTAGAAAGACAAGGCTGCAAGGCAAGACAAGTAGACAACCCATACGGACCAGAAACGATTCACACACACACACACACACACACACACACACACACACACACACACACACACACACACACACACACACACACACACACACACACACACACACACACACACACACACACACACACACACACACACACACACACACACACACACACACACACACACACACACACACACACACACACACACACACACACACACACACACACACACACACACACACACACACACACACACACGAGCGGCAGTCGCTCCCCATCATTGCACCCGGTGACGCCTGCAGGCTAATGATGGTAATGATGGGTGCTTGCGAGCGACCTCTGCAGCGGTGTTTTTTCTTCTGTTGCGTCTGTTTCTTCTGGCAAACCCCCCCGGCAGTTCTGGGCACCGACAAGACCGTGAATGAAGCTGGCTTGCCGTCGGGGAACGAGAAGGTAGGAAGTCGGCTCCGTGCCTAAGGAGTACTGCATCCGCAGCAATTTGCTCGAGATATCAATTCGGCCCTACGTAGAAGCCAGGCGCACTGGACAGGCAAGCGACGCGGGGAAAGCGACAACTATCCCCGGAAAGCCGCATGCGTGTTCATGCTAGCAGGGTGTCTTTGTACTACGCCCAGTGCTCACTCTCTAGACGGACTCTCAAGGGGGCAGAAAGGATATGACGGTCTTCTCTTTTGTTGACCACTTACGCCCACGCTAATCCAGATTTACCGGGTGTCATGCACACTTCCTCCTTTGTGATCTTGGAATATTGTTGCGATAGTGGGGAGTCATCGGCATGCCGATGAGTACCACACGATTTGTAATCTTGGCAACTGGCGGCCGCCTCGAGTATTTACTGCAAAGCAGTTGCGCACGTGTGCAGTTTCTGTCTGAAGCTGCTTACAACAATACGCTGCCAACCGCCTCTTTTTAATGATGACCAACGCGTTAGTTCGTATGCACAAGAAGTTCCCGGTTCCCGCTCGTGCTGCGACTGAGGGGTCCTGAGTCCACGTCGCTGTGACGACATCGACGCCGAGGCGTTCTGTCTGGCGGGAGCGTTCGCCTTGCGGGGGAATGCCGTCTTGATGCTGTCGCAGGAGTTGGAGAATTGTGAACTGCCGAAACAGACCGCAGGGGGCAAAGTGACTGTCCAATTTCGGTCGCAAAAGGTTTGCGCCCGGTTCCTCAAGCCTTTGAGATTTGGAATCTTGTTGCAATAGTGGTATTGTTCGACACAGAGTGAGCCAATGCCTCATCTCATTTTTAAGCCACGGCTGTACCACGCATACTCTTGACAGACGCTAGCGTCCGGCATGTGCATGTGCGTCACCGTCGTTGGGTGGTACTAATAAGGGGCTTCATCGGTCACTCGAGTGAGCTTCGTTACTTCAGCGCCGTAGGTTCCTCCCTGCCTGGGAGGCCTGCTTGGCTGTCCCCGGATTGTGAGTTCATGTCGGTGCTGGAATCTTGTTGCAATAGTGGGGAGTCGCCGGAAGAGTCACGTGTTGACAATTAGAACCCCTGTCATTGTCAGAACCGGCAGAAATTCTGGCCTACCTACATGCAGCGCCATGAGACAAAGACGGCAGGCACCAGCACCACAGAGCCTGAGACAAAGACGGCAGGCACCAGCACCACAGAGCCTGAGACAAAGACGGCAGGCACCAGCACCACAGAGCCTGAGACAAAGACGGCAGGCACCAGCACCACAGAGCCTGAGACAAAGACGGCAGGCACCAGCACCACAGAGCCTTTGCTTCCGCGATTTGTCTCTGGAACAGTTGCCGGTGGCGCAGAGTGGGTTTACCTCAAGCTTTTGAGACCAGTGGAACCCAGTAGTTTGCATGTTCTTTCTTTGGTCGAGCTAGAGCCGTCGCCCACATCTTTTGGAGTGTAAGTTAGCTTAGGGATCTGGAGAGGGATCTGGGTCTCTTGTATGGGTATCGGCTGCGGTAGTGGCAGTACGTGTGCCTGTGTGTGTCTTTTTTTGCATATTGACTATTCACGTCGTAGAAACGCGTTCTCGGGCCCCGATGTTCTTTTGGTCGAAACCTCCGTGGCGCCGCTGCTCTCGATCTCGGTGAGATCTCGCAGGTCTTGAAAAGACCTTGCGCGAAAAGAACTTTGCGGACCGGGCGTTGAAGCCCCTGTTTCGCTCGCAGTTTTTATCCGCTCGAAGAAACGGAGGAAGAGGCTTAGTCGAAGCGATCGAGCTCACGGAGAGTCCAGCTCGGGAGGATGGACTCGACGAAGACGATCACGAGGCGGAGTGCAAGCTTGGGGAAGGAAGGGAGGGGCTGGGCCGCCTGCACACGCGGTCGATCCGCCGGCGCGCCTTGGTTTGCCACTGCGTTGGCGTTGTCGGCAAGGGGCTGCAAAGCGCCCGGAGGCTCGGCGGGGTTGGCGGCTGCGTTCGCGTCGTCGGCGTCGGCGGGCGCGTCGTTGGGGTCGTCTCCTTCGTCGTCGATCTCTTCGGGGTGCAGCCTCTGCTCGCGGACGACGACAACGTGCCGGAAGACGTTCCAGTTCTGCAGCAGGTGGATGGTGAAAAGCAGCACGGCGGCCAGCACGAAGCTGAGGCTCATGCCGCTGCCGTCGTACGCGAGGACAAAGGCCAGGAACGCGCACTTTGTCATCGTCCACAGGTTGTCGACGACCCACATGAGGCTCTCGTACTGGTAATCGCTGAGGTTGAAGTATGCGAGTATTCCGTGATTTTCGTTGCGGTTGTTCCGGTGATGGCGATGGTTGTTGTTGGCATGGTGGTTGTTGTTGTTGTTGTTGTTGATATTGTGATTGTTCGCGTTGGCAGCGTTGTTGTTGTTGTTGCCGGCGCCCGCGGGCACGACCTCTGCGCTCCTCTTGGCGGCCTCCTCTTTTGCCTTCTTGTACCAGGCCCGGAACTCGTCTTCGGACATCTTGTCGGATCCCTTAGCATCGCCAGCCGATTTCTGTGACAGTGTGTGATATGTTAGAGTGGCTCGAAGTCTTGGAGCAATTGATCACGATCAGAGGGTCCTACTCGGGCGGTTCAGTGTCATCACACACCCGCATGCGGACATGTGGGCACACTGCATTTGTTTGTGCGTGCCGGCTGCTCGTTTCCCCACTTGTACTCGCCCTGTTTCGTTTTCAGGATAGGAATTCTGATCAACCAAAACACGCTGCCTACGTCGTTTTAGCCTGCACAAAACGTTGAAGAGCAAGCCGCAAAGATTCCAAAACGAAACAGTCCACGAGTAGCTGAGGATTGCATCCACGAGCTCGTGACCAGGACCTCGAGGTCATCAGGAGATGGTACTACGTCGTGGTAGCAGCACCCGAGGACGGTGTGTGCATACGCACGTACATACTACCTACATACCCTAGGTATACCATGTCCAGGTATACCGTAGGTGGTGTATGTGTATGTGGTGGTATGTGGTACCACATGCATCAGGAGGTGAGTGGAACTCACACCGCGTGGGTGGATACCAGATGCACGGTATCTGCGCAAGATTCCAAAACGAAACAAAGTCGTACCGTGACGATGCGCCACACCAACGAGCTGTCCGGTTCACGTGCTTGCGCCGACATGCTGTAGGGAAGCAAGTCGCCCTTCTCTGGCGACGGGCGCTGCTGCGCTGTTGTTCTTTGTCTTTCTTTTCTCGGTCTCCTGCTGTGTGTGTTTTCGGCGGAGAAGGATGAAAGCGGGGCCAATACGCGCGGCGCGAATGGCCGCCAACTACCGAGCGCAACGGCGAAAAGTCTGCCGCTGCCCCTGCTGCTGCATTGCGCAAAAAACAAGAGCCACTCGCACAACCGCGGCTGATGCGGCACTGACAATGATGACGACCGACCAAGAACTGGAAGCGGATTTGTTTGCAGGACCAACGGTGCGTTCATCGGGAGGTCCTCTGCCGCCATGCCGCAGCGTTCAGAGTTCGGTGTTGTGTCCAACGCCGAGCGACAGCTGCACTCGCAGGGGCGCATCAACGAGATACAAGACCAGACGACCACAAGGAGGAGGCGGACGTGACTTCGCGGCGTGGGCCACGCACTCCTGCACACGCCTGGCTTTGTGATACCAGTACGCGGGCCAACTATGGGCGGATCGCTTGCATCATCCACTTTCAGGACCGGTGCAATCGTTGTAACACACTCATTATCGGATGCCGACTTCCATGGCCACCGTCCTGCTGTCAAGATGAACCGACACCCTTTGTGGGATCTGATGAGCGATCACTCGGACACCTTAAGCGCAGATATTCGGGCTGACAGGTCTAAAACAGCGCTGTTCGATCAGGCTACCTCTGGATAGAGTATGGCAAAGCCTGAGCTGGATGAATGCGTGCGTAACGCAGGGACACTCACGGTGGTCGCAGCTGTCCAACTCAGGGGATGCTAGTGGCAGCCGGGGTCGCAAAAAAGTAAGGGCTGAAAAAGGGCAGTGGAAAATGTAGTTGCAAGACGCCTCCTATTTACTTTCCTTCTTCGACAGCCTTTGTTTCTTGACCACGGAGGAGCGGGACTAATTCACGTCTGGAAAGTGTGAAGAAGCGAGGGAAAAGAAGAAGCGCGAAAGGGTCGGAAAGATAAAGAGAATGGGTTTGCGGGTAGGGGGGGAAATCTCAAATAATGGCAAGAGGGTGGGAGAAATCGTACCCCACACGACCTACTTGCTATGAGGTGGTGTGTCTTTCACATGATAAGTCACAGTGACTTGTCATGTGAAAGGCATACCATGTGATCACATGACTGTACACATAGACCTGCGAAATCACTTGATTTCCAACTACAACTAGTGGATCATGTACCATACCTACGTACGTAGTTTTCTCACCAGAGCAGGGTGACCCTACCTAGCCCTCGAAGGTGGTTTTCGTTTTTTGTTCTCGGGTGAGGAGAAGGACAGCCTCCTCTAGAGAAGCAGCCCGTAAAATGGTTACCGCTTCCTTTTGCGGCCACCCCACGGATAGAATAGGATATATCGTGGGCGGACCCTCGCCTCTTTCGGACCCTCCAATGACCAGTTTGCGTCTTGCTCTGATCCGATATTGCGTCCGGCTCAACACCATAAGAGTCAAGAGATCCAGAAAGTGGGCAGTGGTTAGCAGGTATTCCTTCTGCGTGCCTCCGGAGCTCCGGAGCGACTTACGCCCGCCGTAGCAGTACGAAGAGACGTGAGACTAGAAACTCGCCGGAGAGATGGTCCCTGCCTCCAACTCGTCTTTCGGAAAGTCAGCGCGATAGCCGGTGTTACGCTGCTGGAAGCAATCTTTTCTTTTCTGTGAAGAAGCGCCTGCGTTGCAGGAGTTAGCCGCCAGCGGCGAAATACAAAGCCCTCACGAACGCAACAACCAAGTGCGAGTGACTCACTCGTCAACACCCGATAGCGCAATGCGGGGCAAGGACGACACAACGGCAACGTGCAAGGCTCGAAATAATAAGAAAATGGATGGGCATGGGCGCTTCCACCAGTGTGGGGGCTGGTGCCGGGGGTGGCCGGTGCCGTCGAAAGTGTCCCCTGTTGTTCCAGTTGTCCATTCCCACTGCTACACGTGGTGCCTTGAGCGCTCTACGTACACCACCACTGGCAGTGGTGTTATACCTGTAGAGAATAGTACGACAGGCAGTGCCTTAGCTACGATAACTGGTACCTCTACCCGTGTGGAAGCAGCACTCTACATACCAACGAGTGATACCACTCCACTACCCATAATCCACCTGATGGTGGTACCTTTTCCCTCGTACCTAGTAGACCTCGGTAGGTTGCCTGAGTACCGTTCCAAAGCCTTGTTTTCGAAATCAAGCAGATGCTAGGCTGAGTTTCGCGAAGTGCTCGGCGTAAGAAAGTGCGTGAGAACTCACAGCGATCGACAAGATCCAACCAAACAGCTCCCATCACTACTATACTAAAATATACCTACCTCCCGTGTGTACTGGTACCGTACGCGAAGCAGAACATCGTATGTCACTGGCAGAAGAGCCGTGGCTCTAGAGATTTTGCGAAAGACTGCATTCCGCTGTGCGATGCACGGCATTGCAAGAGTTTCTCATGTTGCGACGGCTCATAAGGAAGGGCTGCGACATGGTCGTGATCCGAAAACGGAAACAAAAGTCGAAGGTCCTACGAGTAGTGTGTACCCTGTGTTTAAGATCGGCTGCAGCGGGGCCTCAGAACCGATCCTAAGCACAGATTACGCACTACCGACCTTAAACACGGGGAGGAGGTGGTGTATACTACAATCAAGCCTGTACAAACAAACCGAAGAATTGCCAGCAAAACATCGCTAGCGGCGGGGCCCTAGGTGTGTCAGCGAGCTTTTTTAATTGCATAATACTCCACTTGGCAAAGTGCACAGGTAGATGGCTACCTTGTCGACGCCAGACGTCACGTTTCGCTCCCTCACTGGAGCGCCAAAGATCAGCAAGACACAAATGTTGCCTGTATCCAGCCAGCAGCCACACGAAGTGCCTTATGCTCTGAGGTACTCAAGTGCTGCCATACCTCGTTTTGTATGCACGTGAAGAAAGACACGTGTGTGTGCGTGTGAGCCTCAGATCCCTGAAGGTTGCGCACTGCTACAGTAGGTGGCGACGCTGGAGTGGGCGCTGCAGGGGGTGCTCTGACCGGCGAGTGAGCTCGCCTCGCAGGGGATCGCCGCCTTGTAACGCTGTGGGCCCTCTTTTTCTTCGACTGCGCGCCTACGGCGGCAGCGGCTAGCGCTTTGATGAGAAACTTCAGCTTCCATTGAGCGAAGGGTAGGTCCTGCGGATACACAGAAAGATGTTGCTTGATTATACTTCAGAGGCTGTGTACGCACGGCGACTCGTGAAAAGCTTTTGCTTGCTCGAAGAATGTTGCGAGATGACACTCACTACCTGGAACAATCACAGGATTTCTGCCTACGTTCCCCAATAAATCAACGCTCAAACTCATAGTGCGTGAACGGGGAATGAAGGCTTTGATCAAACGCCCGATCACACCGGAGACCCAGAGTAGCTTACTAAAATGCAGCCCAATCGATGGTAGGGCTGACTGAACATTCTCCTGCCTCTTGTCTACAAGGTTGGTTCATTTCTGTGGCAGGGCTACAGCTTAGGGGGAGATTGTGCTGGTGGTCAAAGTTTCTCCAATGTTACGTTCTCAGGTAGAAGTGCGCAGTTGCGGTGAACGTCAACTAGTGGACACCCACCCATCGCTGGTGCTGCTGCATTTTTCGTGTTTTCAGAAGTCGGTTGACAGTTGAGACAGGGTGGAGTCCTCTTAGCTGGACCTGACTAGGGAGCGAGCGGGGTTTGCCGCGATCGCAGTTGTGGTGTGATAGTTTCTGATTTTCTGCTTTTTCTGACATGTTTTTTGCGAGCCACGAGAGTTTTTCTAGAGAGAGCATGTCGAAGTTTGAAGGACCGGTGTTCTTGAGTCTCGGTTGACCGGTTGACCGTAGAGGCATTTCGAGAGAGGATACGCCGGCTTGGTTGGGAATTAAAGGAAAGGCAACAGAACAGTTTTTTTTGCGCCACGGGCAGCACTCTATCAAGGCTCGCGGAAACGGTGCCCCTTCAATACGTTGAGACAGCCACGGACTCCGAAGTAAGGGAAGACTTGCTTTCCCGCCGATGAGGCTAGCGCCAGACTCGCTGTTCGTTTTACATTCCTCCTTGGGAGGATCCTTCAGTTGTTGGAGCCCCTCTCACGAACAAACTGAAGACTGTGCCAGCATACCGCTGCGGCTGGGCCGTTTTCTTCCGCAAACCTTCCTGCCTACGAGGAACACGTTCGGGCAATTCGTTCATCAACAGGCCCGGGACCGCTTTTTCTGCTGGTCGGGTATGAGCGTCTCAAACGTTTTGCGAACGGGCTTTTTGCGTATAAGCACCTGCTTTGTAGGAAATGAGGAGGCTGCCAGTTGCAAAAGATCCAAGGAGGTAAATGTGCTGTAGCCCACACGAGACACAGGTGAATCTGGGCTCAGTGACGGGCGTAAGCGTTCAACAAAAAAGACCCACTTTGTAGGTGTATTATTTCTCCCCCTCTAGCCTTCTTCGTAGTAAGCACAAGGCAGCCCCTCAGTATTTCTTGTCTTTCCGACTACAATCGCTCAGTCACGTTGCCTCTGACGGCGTTGTCTTGACCCGAACGCAATGGGAACGCCTGCTAAACGTTGTACAGAGCATGATTCGGGGCACTTCCCCTCTAGCCTCCTTCGAAGCAAGCTACTTTGTTTCTCTGGACGGATTGGAGCGGCAAACCTGTCGTTCGGATTATTATTAGTCTTCAAAGAAACAAGTTTCTTTTGCTTTCTGTCGCTTTGTTGAACGCTTACGCCCGCCACTAAACCCAGATTTACCTGTGTAGGCCCGTAGGATGGGAGGCTACTGCCTGCCGGTGACTCCGTAGGTGGGTATGATGAGGGTGGGAGCAACCACCACACACTCTACCGCGTCCTCGTAGCACTACGGTGCATTGTATAGTGATAGTGGCTGCTGATGCATACCACGATACCATACAACGTAGGATGTGTAGTGGCTGCTGGTGCTACCACATACCGTCCTACAGCACGTAGAGGATACTGCTGGTGGTGCTGGGTGGTTGGTGGCTGCTGATAGCATACCATCTACCGTACAGCGTACTACGCAGCGGAGGACATTACCTTACTACGCTGTGTGGTGCACCCGTATTTCGTGTGAGCTACAGCACATTTGCCTCCTTTGGTCGATCGCAACTGGCAGTCTCCTCAAGCATTTCCTACAAAGCAGGTGCTTATACAAAAGAAAAAAGGTCTTCGGGCAAAAATTGGTTGAGAATTGGAAAGGAATCAAAATGCTCGCTGGACCCGTGCCAAGCGACATGCCAGCCTGAACAGAAGTGTCACCGCCTCGGATGGTCGTTGGACGGGTTTTCCAAGTTGGGCTTTCGATCTGGTATAAGTCACCCCCGTTCAATTTACCACTCACACAGAAACTCGATGTACAACATAATTACTATTTGGCATGTTGGCATATAACCCAGCAAGAAGAATCTTCATGTGTACATGTGTCCATGCGATACACCTATGTGCCCTGATGATAAGGGCACAGTTGCGAAAACCCCTTCGTCTTCTCAGGCAGTCAGGTGATGGGTGGCTGAATCTAATAGCGCCAGGCTATCCACATCCGACTTCGGGTCTCGAAACATTCGACCCTTCGATGGAACGATAAAAAGAGAGGGGGGAAAGGGAGTTGGCCAAAGGAAACCTTCCGGCGCACTTTCGTCATAGAATCGGGAAAAAATCGATATTGGCCGCCCCTCCGTGGAATGGATTGTGCACTGTCTGCCAGCTCTTCCGCTAACACGTTTGCCAGACACGTCGGGAGAGAGCTGGTTTGCTCGTTCTGAATGCTCAGAAGGAAAAAGGACAATAAGGACACTGCCGTGTCAGTTTGCAGGAACGCTGGCTGGTTGGTGACGCAGCAGGGGCCGTATGCTTCTAAAGTCGCCGGCAAGGTTCAGGGTCTTAGGAATCATAGTATTTGAATTTGTGGTTGTTTGGACTCATTTTTGTTATCAAGTTCGCCCTAATAGCGGGCACAGGAGCAGACCTTGGTTTGTTTTCTGGAAAAGCATACTACACCGTGGACATGTCACTGATCATGCCAGTACAAAAAGGAAAGGCAGCGTTGAGACCGGCCATGTGAAGATCCATACAGGTCCTTCGCACACACACACCTTGCGGCGTTCTGCCAATCGTCGCTCGTCAGTATTTCGTGCCTGGTGTAAACCCCGAAATCCACCGCAAGCGGCACAAGCAGTCGCACGGTTGCATCTGCCTACGCGGTCTTTCGCTTCAAGGGGTGGGTTTGCAAGAAACGTGCTTGGAATGGATATGTGCTCAACACCGCACTGGTCCCATCTGCGCCGTGTTTCGGTCCTTTAAGCCACGGACACATAAGGCGGACCATCATCAGCGCGGAACCTGAGTGTCTGCAGACAGGACAGCGGTGTGAGTCTGGTTTGTCAAGCGGCAGTTCGTAGCTCGTCATAGCCAGGACCACCACCCCCCGCTACCAGAGCACAGGCGAATCCGTCAGGAGTGGGTGGGGTATTCGGCCTCAAGCCCAGTCCTTTCATTCGTCAAATATTGGGGAGTAAAACTTTTATATAAGCGCCAGCTTGAAAGGAAATGCTCGACAATGCTGCCCGACAAAGAACAGAAGGGATCCCAAGTGCTGTAACTACCGAACCACGTGTTGAACGGACGTGAGGTCATGCGGGTCTACCCCTACACGACAAATCACACAAACACAACAGGTCAAAAGTCCTGAGTGAGAAAACAACACACAGTGGTGTAAGCGAAGAACAAATCAGATGTGTTTGTATTGTATTTGCCCCTTACTTCTATATTTCCCCCCTTCCATTCGGAGTCGAAGCAGCTACGTCGAGTATTTCCCGCCATCTACTTCTTCTCGGTCTGGCAGCATACCGCTACCCACGTTTTGTGTTGTTGGCAAAAAACGCTTGTCAGCCATGTGTTTCTTTTTGGTTGTCTTTTTTTTTTTTTGTTTTTTTTGCTTAGTTTCTTTGTTTCCTGATGGGGCGATCGTGGGGGGTCACGTGTTCTTACATTTATTTTTTGCGACTTCTACGTGTTTTGAGAAGCCGGGGGTTTTTTGAGCAGGGTAGGGGAGAGGCGATTTTGGAAGCACTTCAATTTTTTCCTCTTTTTTTTTTCAGTGAACTTTCGGACACTGCAGGCGCTGTGGAGCATTCTTCTTCCAACGCGCGTGACAGGACTGGTTTGGACAGGTGGAGGGAAATGCTGGACTGACTGGAGTCCGAGCATCTGCTGCTGTAGCGAAATACACATCATCGGAATCACGGTAACGAATGGTAGTCCGAGTAATGCTCACCGATTTCTTCTTACTTCTTTGGTGGAGCAGAGATGTGGCACGTGTCCTAACACCCACGCATACACCCACTCATGCTTTACTCCATGCTCTATCGAGGCTCATGTCAACGACTTCGCGGCGTGGGCCAAGCACTCCTACGCACGCCTGGCTTTGTGATACCAGTACGCGGCCAAACTATGGGTGGATCGCTTGAGCATCATCCATTTCGGGACCGGTGCATTCGGCGTGTGACTTCGGGTTGCAAAAAAGACACGCTCTCGCTTCTCCCTTTTTTTTTTTCTCGGCAGTTCTCGTCAGACAATACGCAGAGCAGAAACTCTTGGGCAGTGCTGGCGGGCGCCCTCCCCGCCGCGCGGGGCGGCGTCGGATCAGAAAGCGGTGAACTCGGTGGCGACGACGGACTTCCGGTGCGACATGTGCGGGGCGAGTCCGAAGGTGCTCTTGCCGATCTTGACGAGCCCGTTGTCGCCGTCGGCGGCCGAGCTGAGGTCTGCCGCTTCGTACAGCTCCTGGAGCGTGCACGTCCACACGCACCCGTACCTCGTCGAGTTCGCGTCCACGACCGAAACGATGCCGGTCGCCTTGTCGTAGTGCTTCAAGACCCCGCAGCCGACCTTCCAGTGGGCTTCCTCGTCCGACAAATGGATGCCGAACACATTCTCCGTCCGGATCACCGCCAGCAGCAGCGACGACGCCTGCGGGCTGCACGACTCTTCAATCGTCGCCTCGAAGTCTTCCCGGTCCGCCGCGATGATCGTAGCGGCCGTCAGCCGGTGGTTCGTGGCGAGTTCGAACTTCATCACCATCTTCGCGACCGCAGTGACGGTCATCCGCTCGGACAACTCGCCGAGGCTGATTTTCAGCTGGTGCCACGGGAAGATCGCCGACCCCCTCCGGAACCTCTCGCCGCCCAAGCAGGTGTACGAGGTGTAGAACACGTCCTCCGCCGAACAAGGGTGCCCGAAGTGCGTGAGGGCGAGCGCGACGGCGTTCAGGTGGACGCACTGCGGGACCCGGAACTGCTGCCACTGGGGAACGTCGAAGAGGTCGACCTTCCGCCCGGCGCTGTAGTGCGCCGGCAGCGGCTTTTTCTCGATGCGCAGGTAGCCGCGGGCGCGCGAGTTCAGCGGCTCTATGGTGCGGAGGCTTGCGTACAGCTCTGCCAGGGGCACCGTGATGAACCGAGAGTACATCGTGGGACTCGCGGTGGATATCGTCACGACGTCGTCGTTCAGTTCGAGGAACATCGCGTACAGCCCGCCGGCTACCGACGCCAGCTCGCCGCCGCCCGACACCAGGTTTTTGTCGCAGTGGAAGATCAGCGACTCTTCCCTCGCGTCCGCCTTCCGCAGCAGCGCCGCGAAGTCGTCGAAGGCGACGCGGGGCTTCGGCTCGGCCTCGGCCGACAGCACGTCGTCGAAGTTGACGGCCTGCGCCGACCAGCGGTCGGCGGTCTCGTTTTTCAAGAAAAACGCGATCGCGATCCTCTCCAGCTCGTTGACCGTGATCGCCTCGTCGACCAAAAAGGACGGGTCGCACGGCACCGCGTGCAGCACGTCCTTCACGAGGACCAGCTCGTCCTTCCGCAGCACGTTCAACGCGATGGCCAGCAGCGTGACGGGCATCGGGCGGTCGGGGAACTCGAAGAAGTGCAGGTGCTGCCTCGGGATCTTCGGCAGCGGCGCGGCCGCCGCGCAGACCAGCGTCCGCCGCACGACGGAGTCCTGCCGCTTGAGCACGATCTGCTGGATCTCGTCGCCCGCGTACTCTTCCCTGACTTGGTACACCATGATGTACCCCTTCCCGATCATGCTGCGGTGCAGCCTCTGCAGCGTCGTGGTCCACACCTTCTGGTACTTCTTCGGTTCCACGTCCAGTACGCGGACCAGTTGCTTCTCCGAGTCGTACGCCATCAATATCCCGAAATGCGACGTCCCCGGTGCAGCGAGGTTCAACACGCTGTGCGCGGCACCCAGGTCGAAGTGCAGGATCATCACTCTATTGGTGTTCGACTCTTCGGTGGCCTGGATGAGGACGTCTTGGAACTCCATGATGGACATGGTCGGCGGCGCTTCGTCGTTGTCCACCTTGCGGACGATCGGGTGAATGGTCGCTTTAATCGGCGAGTGATACTTCATCTCGGTGGCGCTGAGAAATGCGTCAAAGTACGCGTAGGCGTCCGTGAGAGACATCTCGTTGTCCAGCATGATGTTGAGCGGGAAATCAGAGAAGCTGCTTAGTGAGCGCGTATCGATGCCCACCCCCGCCTGCGTTATGTGGTACTCGACTAGCGTTCTTGAAGGGAGCAAGACAGGACGGGATGGCAGTTTGCTTGCAGATGAAAGTTTGCTTGTTTAGTTTGCCCATTGGCTAGCTCCTCGACATAGCTCTTATTGACTCGCTGGTTGCTGACAAGTGATCTAAAAGCGAAGCTCACCGTCATGAAGATGGTTGACTGTTTCCGCTGCGCAGTCTGCTTTCCTTCACAACAGAGTTGCCTGGTTGCTTACCTACCACTCGTGCGCCAAATAATTGACGGTTTCGGTTGCTGGGGAAGCTAGTTTTCTCAGGCGAAGTCATTCTCAGTCATCTACTCAGTTTCCACGGTCTTATTTCTGGGCGAGAGGTTGGGTGGTCTTGCGGACGGTATTGAGCCGGTCCACCCCTTCCTGATGGCCCGTAATGGTCCGTGATAGACTGTGATAGACTGTGATAGACTGTGATAGACTGTGATAGACAGAAGCATGCACTTCGATGTGGGAGGGGTGGACCGGCTCAGGTATGGAGAGCTTGCCTATCGACCACCCGTAAGCTCCTTTAGTGCGTTGTCACGTGACCAGACTTCCGACATGCGTTCTGTCTGTTCTGGCAGCTGTTGAACAAAATAAGCATACGTCGTCGTCGACCAATCCTTGGACCAGGTGAATTGCATATGCGAAGGCGATCAGGTGCTTCGAGATGGATTCGTGCACGCTGATAAGCGGGATGCCTCGCTTCCCAACGCCGAGGGTCAGGTCCGGGCAGTACTGTCGTTTGTGTTGTGTGTCGTCCAAAAGGCTCTGCCGCTGAACAGCGACAAAAAGAGGCGGGTTGCCTTTTTTCCCAGAAGCTTCTACAGTGTTAAACAGTCCCCCCCTCCTTCATGCTACGTCGCGTATAGCGCGCCGAACGAGGGCACTCTCTCGTAGGTACCTATTCTGCAGCATACGTTAGACACGCCCTGGGTGCTTCTTTCTTGCAGCTTTCCCCTCAGCTCCAGCTTCTAAAAGATGAGAGAAAAAGGATACCAAGTGTCGGACGTCTATTGTTTCGCTTTCGGTCAGTGGCGCAGCTTCAATGAGCGAGAATCTGATGAAGCCCCGTTTGCGGTTGGTCACGCTATCCTTCGTGCAGCACGCTGTTTTGGTTGATTTGTTGTGCACCGGTTAACTGGAGAGGGAGCGGAGTTGAAAAGGTTCAAAACAGTGAGAGGGTGCAGCTCGTATGCGTCACTCCGTTTGTGAATCGTTGTGAGGTCCCCTAACGCGTTTAGGGTGTTTGCCTCACTGCTAATGAGCCGGGCCGTCTTCTTTTATCGATGGGCTCGTCTTTCCATGTGCACACTTTTCCCCTGCGGGGCGGGTTTCGCTGATCAAGTGGCAGCTACGGAACGTTGTCTCTTCACTTTCGTTTGCAGTGCTTGATGTACAATACAAACAGTAACACGAACCACCTAAAGCAGGTTTGCTACGGTATCAGTATATCTCCTCCTTAGGGATTTCTATCGGCATGGGGAGAATCTTAGTTTCGTGTTGCCACGGAGTTGGGGGGGGAAATCTTAGTTTCGTACACTTGCCTCTCGTATATGTTTGATGCTAGCATCGAGTCTTCTTTGCAGGATTGAAGAGCTTTGCTTTCTGTTTTCCACTTCGCCGACACCTTCATACTTGACCACGGTGATTTTAAACTTTGCGGCGCCCGGAGTAGTTCTTCTTTCTCCCGGGGAAAAAAATCTTTGTTCGCAAACCCGTTTGATGTGTAGACAACAGCACACTGCCTTTCCTGCATGATTGTTGGGGGAAAGTCTTAGTTGTGGGGGCGAGTGTGGGTGCACACCTCTGTACATTGCTGTCAGCGGGACCTGGTTGGGCCTGAGACACACGTCGATGTCGACGAGGGAGTCCGCCAGCGAGAGTGTGTGCATGACGGAGTTGAAGTCGACGCAGAGGGAGAACCAGCCGAGGTTCTCGGCCCCGTACTTCGACTTGGGCGCGTCGCCCGGCTTGTACACGGTGAGGCAGTCGTGCGTGTGCGATGGCGCGGCCTGGGCGGTCGTCGAGCTCCCCGGCCGCGAAGTGACGGTCGCCTCCATCTCCTTCTGGTTGGACACCGCCAGCTCGGTGTCGTCATCGGAGTCGGTGTCGTCGATGGCGATCTTCGCCTGCTCCGCGACGAACGGATCGAAGCAGAAGATTTGGCAGGCGTCGAGGTTCGAGCAGTCTTCCTCCAAAGTCTTCCGAAACGTCGCCAGCGTCGGCGGGCCTCGATCGCCGCTCTCGTTTGCTCGCTCACCGGGTTCCACATCGCCGTCGACCAACGACGTGTCCGTAAAGCACACTTCGACCCGAACGTTGTCCCTGAACCTGGGATCATGGTCAATAAACTCTTTGCAGATGTCGTACATCTCGGCCAGCGTGAAGCTCTCGGTCGCTGCGTAGTGAAGGGGCAAGTGCGTCGAAAAGAAGATGTCTTCCAGCGTCACCCTTCCGCGATCGTTGCCGTTCTTCATGCTGAGCAGGTACGAAAGCGCGGCGCAGACGAGCCCCAGGTGGTGGCAGTTGATCCCGCCCACCGGCTGGTGCTCGCCGTCGAAGTACTGGGCGAAGTACTCCTTGCGGGTTTTCCGGACGTTGTTCTTCGTGGCGCGCGACTTCTTCACGACGCTCTCCTCGAAGGAATAGCTTTGCAAGCTCTGCATCGTCGGTGAAAGCGCGTGCTGCGGGGTCATGTCCCGCGGGCTGATCGACAGGTGCTTGTCTTGGAAGCTGACGACGGACGACGTTCTGCTGTTTTTCGAGGTGGGTCTACGCGTTCCAATAACTCCGGAGGGAAAACATAGTCAGACTTATAGTAATGTTCAACTCCTTACGGACGGGGGAGAGCTGGAGTTCTGCAGAGTAAAGACACGTCAAAAGAAGTTGCTGCTGTGAATAGATGTGTTGCGAAACCTCTACAAGGGGCCCCAGGTTGTAAACTCATTTTGGAGTCATGAAACTCTTCAGTTCGACCCAGAGTTTTCGCAAAGAAGACTTCCTGCATCGTGGGCGGCCCCTCGTCTATAAGGGGTAGCATCTTGTCTGCATTTCGTGAAAAAGAAGTCCAAAAGCTAAGAACAACAGGTCCGGTTCACTGGAGCTACCGATACAAAACTGATGGTGTGCAACAAACGTAGAACGGCCGTGCAAATAGTCTCGTGTGTATGCCACGAACTTCGTGCCGGCTCAGGACACTGGACTTGAAGAAACAGGGACAGGGTGGGTGGACAGGCGAGGGGTGATTATTTCTCGGGTTAGCGACGAGGTAACGACCTTGTATACAAGTGTCAGTTCTCGCCGGAATGGTATTGATTTTTCCAAGATGTTTGATCGGATGCGACTAACAATAAGTAAATCGTGGACGCTAGCTGAGCTATAGCAGTACCTGCGGATCGGCGTGATCTCGACATCTTGGGAGTGTCGGCGTCGTTCGATGTTTGACTCCTTCTTCAAGATGCTGGAGCGCCGCTTGACGGGGGAGTGCTCCCCGGCGGTGTTATTGTCGTCGATGGCCGCGAGCGCGAGCGGAGGCCTCGTTTTCCCCTGCTTCCCCGCCAACCGCTCGAGGTCCAGCTCGTGGAGCGACGCCCGCTGGCTCTTGCACAGCGACTCCAGCTCCGTCACGAGGCCGTTCCACTTCGCCGCCTCCCGTTCGCCTCCCATCGAAGAGGCACCCGCGCCCATCGTCCGTCTGTGGTCGGCGGGCGGAAAAGCAGCCGGTGCTCACTCTCGCTTGTTCTTTATTTGTGTGTGTCCCGGTGCTGTCGGGCGTCTTTCGTTCGCTTTCGGTAGGGGGGGGGGGGGGGGGTTGGGGGGTGGAGGGGGGGGGAACTCAGATGGATGTACTTTTTCAAGCTGGCTTCCTTTGTCCCCCGGGTTTCCTACTGTTCTTCTAAGGTGGTGGATGCGCCGCAGCACATTTACTCCCTTCTGAGGTTCGCAACTGGCGAGCATTTCCTACGAGGCAATAAAGTCTCTTCGGAAAAGTTGACCCACATCAAGGCCTCTAAAGGACAGTCCCTTCGCTAACTTCTAATGTTGAAATGTTTGCGGGCTTGTCCCGCCATGCGAACATTCTTCTTCGTAGCCTGCGTTCATTAAGGCTTGTTTCAGTTTTCTCACGCTGCGGCTACTTGCCACGCTTCTGCCCCGTGGTGTGAACTTTCGTTTTACGCGGCGCACGAGACAATAATTGTAGAGGAAGACAGAGCAGCCGGGATTGCGGCACTGTGCTAACTCCCGAGCTTTGCAAATTGCAGATGACCGTCACGCGTGGCAGCTTTTTTTGAGAAAACGGGGATAAAAAAGAGACATGAATCCCGTAGATCTAAGACAATCCTCTACAAGCACGAGGGGCCACGGTACTTTTGAGATAACAAAGTGTGCGACAAGGTTGTGTAAGCTTGTGCGAGTAAAAAAGACAAGATTCTAAAGCAAGGCGCACATCGGGGCCTGGCGCTTACGCCGATAACAAAGTGAGCGACAAAATCGTACAAGCACATGAAAAAACAAGGTTCTAAAAAGGCAGACAATCACAGAAGCACAACACTCACGGCTCCGCAAGTCACGTCCACACGATCTATCTTCCGCGGAAAGGCAACATGGCCGTTCTACAGCTTGTAAGAATTGGGCTAGCAAGTGAGCAATTGGCCCGCAACTGAATCGCCGGCTGGCGGTGGGGGGCCGCAAACACACGCGCGCACACCGGAAACGCCCCCACATTTTTTTCAACGACCACTTTGAGAAAGAAGCCGGCTAGAAATAAAGTGGCTTGGAAACGTGCATCCCGGTGCAGCGCAACCCAGTTTGGAATGTGTCTTCTGTCTCGAAGGTGCCGAAAAATGCGACACCTGGCCAAAGGGGCATGAGCACTCCAGCGCACCGGGCGGAGAGACAGGCCTGCCTTCGTTAACTAAAATCGAGTCGTCGTGGTAACGCACGGGGGTGCGTCGGGTGGCGAAGCAGTGCAAAGAGTAGACATCTCTCCGGTGCCCGAAAACTACTGCTGGCTACAGGATCCGACCGGAACCCACGTGGTTGTAACGGAAGACGTATGGATTCCCTATTCATGCGTGGCAAGCTTAACACAGGGGGCAGGCATCAGTCTGACATTCGGTCTTTGTGACAGAACACGCCGCGTCGGGAGAGAAAGGATGCGGGGTCGAGACGCACCCGTCACAACTCCAGGCTGTTGTCACCTCCAGGCTGCGTTGTCACAACTCCAGGCTGTTGTCACCTCCAGGCTGCGTTGTCACAACTCCAGGCTGTTGTCACCTCCAGGCTGCGTTGTCACAACTCCAGGCTGTTGTCACCTCCAGGCTGCGTTGTCACAACTCCAGGCTGTTGTCACCTCCAGGCTGCGTTGTCACAACTCCAGGCTGTTGTCACCTCCAGGCTGCGTTGTCACAACTCCAGGCTGTTGTCACCTCCAGGCTGCGTTGTCACAACTCCAGGCTGTTGTCACCTCCAGGCTGCGTTGTCACAACTCCAGGCTGTTGTCACCTCCAGGCTGCGTTGTCACAACTCCAGGCTGTTGTCACCTCCAGGCTGCGTTGTCACAACTCCAGGCTGTGTTTCACGCTGAAAGATGATGCGAGCCGCGCTTGCACGCGCCAGCCGCTGGACTGAGAAGCTCGACGTCGTCAGAACCCAGTTTAGCGCCCTACTGTTCACCTTCTCATTGCCAGCCGCGGCTCCGGCCTTCCTTTCCCGGGACCCTCTTCGTCGTAAGGGATGACCTTCATCCCCGCGCAAGCCATAGGCGCGGAAACGGGACGAGGGCCAGCAGTCAGGTTCGCCGCCCGGCCCCTGAGACAGAACACGCCGGTGGCGTTGATGGCCTCCGGCTGCCCCAGAGCGCCGTCGGGCGGCGGCAGGACGCGGAGCGGTACTGCCTTCGCGAAGCTCTGCAACGGGTTTTTGACGTCGTCGGCGGCGGCGGCGGCGCGGGACCCGGCAACCCCCTCCGCCGGCCGCGCTGCGTGGCTCTGGCGGAGTGCGTACGGAATGCCGGTCAGCACGCGGCAGGAGACCTCCTCGAGACGGTCGGCCAGATTCGGGGTGGCCGGCCTGGTTGTGACAACCTCGGCCGGCTGGGTTTCGCGTTGGAAGACAGACGCGAGGAGCGCTTGCACGCGCGCCAGCCGCTGGGCGAGCAACTCGATGTCGTCGAGGCCCGGCAGGTGCTGGCTGCGCTGGCCGAGCGACCGGATCGCCTGCTCCTGCAAGACCTGCGTCTCGCGGAGGTTCTTCCACTCTGCCTTCAGCACGGCCGCCGCGGCCACCGGGCCCCCGCTCGCCATGGCGGCGTCGGCGCCGCACTCCACGCACGGCGCCTCTTCCAGCGCCCGCTGGCAGCCGAAGCACCTTTTAAACAGCTGCACCCGCAGCGCGGCGTACTCGTCCCACGCCTCCTTCATCGCGGCCTGCGTCGCCGCGTCCGCCGGGTCCCGCCGGCGCGAATTGGGGTGGCAGACGACGCGGGTGTGCCCGTCGTCGGAGGCGGCGGCGAGGGCTGCTTTCAGCGAGGCGACTTCGGAGCGCAATTGGGCGGTCTCAGTGGACTCAAGGGACCGGGCGAGGCGCAAGGCTTCGATTTCGCGGCGGAGGCCGTCAGCGACGGACCCGCGCACGTGGCTGACGGAGCGGAGGAGCTGCGACGGGAGGCACACGTCGGGGGGGTCGCCGGCGGCGTCTGCCAAGCGGCACTCGATGCGGTTGAGCTCGTCGACCGGCTTCCTGGGGGGGCACACGTTCCTCCGGCCAGCCGGAGGCGGCTGCTCGCGGCCGTCTCGGCCGGCGGCGTGCGCGCGGATGCCAGCGACTTCGCACTTCAGCTGCGCGACGTCGCGGCTCTTCTCGGCGCAGTCCCGCATCAGGCCTTCGACCTGCGCCAGCACCCGCAGCAGCAGCGGCCCGTCGCCGGGCGCACCGCCGGTTCCGCCGTCCGGCCGCCGGCACCTCATCGACGAATACTTATAAAAAGGCAGCTCCCCCCCGGTACCCGCCGGGGGATGGTGGGCCCCGGGAGCCCCCTGCAACGCGAGGGGGTGGAACACGTGCGGCGCGGGGGGCAGGTGCGGGGGGCGGCTGGGGCGGGGCGGCGGCGGCGGCGGCGCGTCGTCGGCGAGCGACAGCGGCGTGCTGCGGTGCTCGGGCGGCGGGGACGGGTCGGCTTCGGCGGCGGGAAGCGACGAGGACTTGGACTGGAACATCGACAGCGAAGACGCCGACGGCGCCGGATCGTCGGCGAACACGTTTTCGAGCACCATCGACGCGTCGGCCGAAGCGTTCAGCGCCGCGTCCTCCCGCGGCTCCGCCGCCACACGCCCACCCTGCGTCGGCAGCCTTGAGTGCGATCTCTCCGGGGATGCGTCGAAACCGTCTTCTTGATACGCCTCGTCGGCGTGTCCGCAGCCGGAGTTGACCGACAGAAACGGGGCCGCGGTGGACGGGCACGGCTCTGGGAAGAAAAACGCGTCGGCAGGCCCGCGGAGCAGGCTCTTCGTCGAAAGGACGCTCGCGTAGTTCGCGCCGGCGCCGGGCGCCGCCGCGAGAGGGTTGCCCTGCGGCTGCGGCGGGCGGACGCGGGCCGGCGCCGGCCCCTGCGCGTGGCTGGCGGGGGCGCCGCCGCCCCAGGCCTTCCACGGCTGCCGCTTGGGCTGCTGGGTTTTCGACCGCGGCTTCCTGCCGTGCTTCGGCTCGCTGAGGGCGGAGTGCGAGCGGGGCTTCGGCTGGCCGGCGGATTCGCTGGAATGCGCCCACGTGGCCGACAAATGGCTGCTGTCCTTCGACCACTTTCTGCAGTGCGCCGCAGGGGCAGACCGCCCGGGCTTCGAATTGCTCGTGCTGGTCGGTTTTGCTGAATAAAACGGCGCCGTCGACGCGGAACCGCGCTGCTGGCCGGCGCCCGGTCCTTGCTCGGCTTCCGGCTCGAACTCGCAGACGGAGTACCACACGTTCCCGCACGACTCCTCGGACCCCGCGATCCCCGCCGTCTGAAACGAAGAGCCAGCGTCCGACTTCCCCGAGGCACCTCCCACGGAGTGCCACAGCTCGTCGGGGGAGGGCGGGTCGCTTTTCGGGGGCTTCCGGGGCGCGCCGATGGGGCGGCGCGGCTTTTTGCCGGGCGGCGGCGCGGACGTTTTACGGGCGGGGCGGCCGGCGCTGCGGGCCGCGGCCGCCGGCAGACTGCTCGCCCGGCTTGCCCTGGCGGCCGGCGAGGACAGCGGCGGCTTGGGGCCGCGGGAGGGCGGGGCCGAGGGGGTGGCCGGGGTGAGGGGGTCGGCCTTCAGGGCGAGGGGAGGCGCCGGGCGCTCGCCGCTGATGACGAGGAGGTCGTCGGCTTCGGTCGCGTCGCGCGAGGAGCCGTCTTCGCAGCTGTAGAACACGGGCAGGTCGCTGTCGTCGAAGTCGCTCGCGTCGGGCAGGACCGGCGGTAAACCAGCGTCCCGCGGCCCGGTGCTCGCCAACGGGGCGTCCCGCGTTTGGCGGACGCTCGAAACCAGCCGTTGGATGGCCGGCTCCGCGAACGTGACGGAGAACTCTTCGTCGCTGTCGTCCTCGTCGTCGAGGAGCGACCTCTGCTGCGGCGCGGCTTGCCCGTGCGCGCGGGCCAATGCGTGCAGTCTCCCCCCGTAGCCCGCGGCCGTGCCGAAGGACGGCGGGCTGTTCGGGTCTTCGAGGTCCAGTTTGTGCATGCGCGCCGCGTGCTCCGCCAGCGCGTCGTCCAAAACGTGCGCGCGGCTCGCCGCGTCGTCGGCGCTGCTGCCGCCGACGCTGTCGTCGCTTAGGCAGAACGAGATCATCGACGCCTCCCTGTCGTGCTCCGGGGTCGCCAGGTGGTGCGTGTGCTTCGACGCCCGCCGCTCTCGGCTCGCCGCCCGCTGGTTCTCGTTGAGCTGCTTCAACGGAAGGCGGGTCGACACGTGCGAACTTCCCGGTTTGACATGCGACGCTTCGGACGCAACCTCAACAGGTTGAAACGAACTCGGCCGGGGGTACGGCGCTCGTGACGAGAAGGTGAGCGGTGTCGGTGTGGTCTTCGAGATGGTGGTAAGAAGCGGGTCAGACACACGCTCGGACGCTGTGTCGTGAGCTGTGAAGAGGCTCGACTTCTGCGGTGACGGTTTGGGCAGCGACGTTGGGAAGTGCAGGTAGTCGACCAACGCGACACGGCCGTCGTCGTCGGCGGCCGGCGCGGGTGCCGCCGCCGCCCGCATGACGAGCTGGACCTCTGACGACTCGGCGCCGCAGGACCCTTTTTCGGACCCCAGCCCGTCCGCGTCGCCCCACGAGCCGCACTGCGACGGCGGCGGCGAGAACACGCCCGCGCCGCCCGCCTGCCGCGCGCCTCGCTGCGCGTCGCGCTCCGCCGCGGCCGGCCGGCGGCGGTCGTTGCCGGAGCCTTCGGCTCCGCCGGAGGTGAACCGGGCGGCTGGTTGCTGGGCGTTCGTAGGTCTTTCGCGGCGCGTCTGCTCCGAATGAGTTCCGCCCGGGCGGAAGGTTGAGCCCTGGTCCGCGTTCGACCGATCCGCGGGATGCGGCTGGTTCGGCGCACTTCGGTATCGACGGAGGCTGGTTTCGGCCGGATCCCTTTGCGGATCCCCGGCTTGTCGGCCCGCGCCTTCGCTTCCGGAGGCGAAGCGGGCGGCCTGCTGCTGGGCTTCCCCTGGGGTTTCGCGGCGCGGCTGCTCCGAATCAGCCTCTCCTCGGCGGAAGGCTGGCCCCTGGCCTCCTCCCGATCGAGCCGCGGGGTGCGGCTGGTTCGGCGCACTTCGGTATCGACGGAGGCTGGTTTCGGGTGGGTCCCTCTCGTGCGGATGCTCAGGGTCGACTCCATGCCGGCGTTCGCTGCTTTGGTCCGGGCTGCGACGCGAAGCCTGGTCGGCGGCAAACGCGGCGGGACCGTCGCAGGCGATTTCGCCCGACAGGTTCAGGAGCCACAGGTCCGCAGCTGCCGGGGGCTCGGAGGTCGGCTGCGCCGGGGAGAGCAGCACCCGCGACCGCAGCGCGGAGACCGGCCCCGAGTGGCGCCCGCTCCTGCCGCTCGCGTCGGAGTCCGTTTTCCCCCTCCCCAACGACCCCGACGACAGCGGCGCCAACGCGAACGCGCTTGCCTTCACGCCGCCGCTGCTGCCGCAGCTGCTGCTGCTGCTGGTGCTGCTGCTCAGCTCGAACCGCTCGCCCCTCCCGCGGAACTCGCCGGCATTCAGCCCCCAAAACCGACCCGCCCGAGGCTGCTGCTGCTGCTGCTGCTGTTGCTGCTGCTGCTGCTGCTGCTGCTGCTGCTGCTGCTGCTGCTGCTGCTGCTGCTGCTGCTGCTGCTGCTGCTGCTGCTGCTGCTGCTGCTGCTGCTGCTGCTGGTCGGCGGGATCGGGCCCGTCGGAGTCGTCTGAAAAAGAGGCGCGGGTGCCGTAAGGAGTGTACACCTGCCGCTCCGCCCACGACGCGCCGCCGCCCCGGCCGCGCGCGCCGCCTTCGAGCACGAAGAGCGACAGCCCCGCCGCCGGCACCGTGCGGTCGATGTCCGGCACCTCGTCGAACCCTTCAGACGCTGAACCGAGCTCCAGACCGTCGCCCGACGGCGGCCGCTCCGCGGACGCCTCGGTCGGCTGGTCCGCCGTCGACGGCTGGCTGCCCGACCTGCTCTTGTTCCGGCTCGGGTCGGTCGGGGGAAGGCTGGATTTGAAGAGCGCAGCCCCCCACTGACTTCGGCCAACCCGGAGCTGGGAGCTGAGGGGCCGGTAGGCAGGGGTCGGCGGGTGCGGGGCGACGAGCGGGATGTCCTTCGCGGTGGGCGGTGGCGGGGCCGGCGTGGCCGCGTCGTGGGGGAACGGCTGCGACGTGTCCGGATACGTCGACGACGCGCAGGAGACAAAGTCGAACGGGTTCTCGCTGGGGGGGTCGCGCTGCGTGCTCGCGGACGGGACGTTCGACGGCTCTTTGCCGTGCCGGGTCGCGGCGTACCGGAGGTCCACTTCGCCGCACGCCCCATCGCCCGGCAGCACCCACACTTTGCGGCCGGTGTGCACGTTGATGAAAAACTCCCGATTCCCCCTGCTCCGATCGTGCTTCAACTTCCACAGCCGCCGCTCGTCCACCCCTTCCACCGCGTGCGCCTCCTCGCCGCTGGTGCTGTCAGCCACCCAGTACTCCACATCCTGGTGAGACAGCAGCGTGTACGAGATCCCGCTCAGCACCTTCCGACGCCGGCCTGCCATACTTTCCAGCTAAGGAGATGGAACTCAAAAACAATAGCGGGGAGAGGAAGGGGAGGGAGTGAATAAAAAAAAAAAAAAAGGAAAAGGAGAGGGGATTTACGGCATGTCTCCGCGAGACGCGGCCGGTTCTTTTTGCTTTACCTGGAGGAGTGAAGGCAGTGTTTACGTACACGAGGCGGGACACATGGTTGAGGGTGGTAAAACTTGTATCCGAGATGGAGGCACCAGTTTGGAGGTGGAAACACTCCGTTGAACACGGTGCGGAAACCTTCACTGGGTTGAGGATGGGAACACATCTACTCGAGGCTTCTTTTACAAGCTTCCGGGTTGGCATAGTGGTCTCTGGCCTGCCCCGGCTGCCGCGCGTGACTTCTGATACACTTAGTTCTCTCCGAGATGGGGACACCTGTTTGGGAGGTGGAAACGCTCCGTTGAGAGAGGGGACACCTCCATTTGAGGGGACGTTCCTTCGTGGAGCGAACACCTTTGGTCTGAGCCAACACGCAATGACGGCGGAATCCGATGGGTGAGGATGGGAAAATCACGAAACGTGATAAATCACGAAACGTGATCGTCCTGAATGCCAGCGTCCCATGGGTTCTTGTTGAAGCTGGCCATGCCGTTTGTTGATTCACGACGAGTTTGTCGTACTCAAGACGGGTAGCGGGGTGAACAGGTGCAACAGCGTGCGCATCGTACTGTAGAAGGTGGCTGTAACGGCTTCTGGGTTGCACGCTTCGCTTTTGCGCCGCCTGCGCCGCGCTTCAGTATCGGCGGGGAAACGAAACGAAAGAGGCGGCAATACGTGTGCGTCGTGAAGCAAAAAGGGTTATACACTTCACCGGGCTAATGAGTTAACAAGGATACGGTTCCTATCTCGCTGGAACGGACGCGGGAGAGAAGCTTCGGCAGCGCGCAAGGCGGGAACGGCGGCCAGTTTACAGCCCTGCTGAGGCAGGGTTTGACGTCAACTGGGAACCGAAAGTGCCTGCTACAACGGGTCCGTCGCAATAGAAAATGGAAAAAGGCGTGCAAACGACGTGAAAACTGTCGGCCGGCACAAACACGTCGAGAAGCGGGAGTCGAGCCCGCTTGCTCGCGTGTCTAGTGGTCCTCGCTGCACGCCGGCTACCGCTGGGGATGTGAGGAAAACTTCCGGAGCTGGAGTTGTGAGCAGCTGTTCTGGAGGATATACTCTTCAGGACAACTGGTGCTGCGAAGGATAATAGTAGAGGTTGGAGTTCTCCCGGGAACGACCTGCGGGTACTCAAGCCGTCGTAGTACGTCCTTGTCGTCTTTGGACTTCCCCCGATTGTGTGTAGTCCTGTCGCCCCGGCCCGCCCTGGGCATGAAGGCTCGCATGTGCTCGCCCTCGGCTCTGCTGCCTCGCTCTTGTTGCATCAGCGAGGTCATCGGCAGCCAATGCGCACCTCACGTATATCTAGCAAAGAAGCTCGTGTCCCGCGGTTGTATTGGGTCGTTTGTAGCCTGGCCACAAATACTACCGAGGTTTCGTCAAGGGTAGGAATACTCGGCCGCCGGGTGCTCATTTTTCGGAGGAGGAGAACGACAACAACAACAACAACAACAACAACCAACAAGAACACTCTGGAACTTTTGCTAACTAGGAAAGTTGGCATTTGAGACTTCGAAGTCAACGCTCGCGCCCCGTCTATTCGCAACAAGCGGCCTCCAAGAATGTTTTCTACAAAGCAAGGTGCTTATTAGAACAAAAAAGAACCCTTTCCGGATCTCGGGTCTGGTATCGCGAACGAAATATGTGCACAGAGAATACCACCTCTCTGGTAGGTCTCTGCATACCAGCACCTCATTTGGGTTAGGTTGGTTTTCGACTTTCTCGTGGGCAGCCGTGATTCCGGAGATGTTCCATTCAGGACAACAGTACTACAGTATCAGCTGTGTGCAGTACACCTATTCAAAAACAAAAAATAAAGAACCCAAAAGAGTGCACAGCTTTCACTTGCGGTCGATCTTCAAAACCTCGATCTCGAAGTTGAGCCCGCCGTTCGGCGGGATGCCCCACGAGGGGAAACCGTTTTCGCCGTAACCTTCTTCGGCCGGAATGATGATGTTCCTGTTTTGGGTTGTCTCGCTCCGAAAGTCGCCAGGCCAATCAAAGAGGGGGTCTTAACGGATTGCAACCGAAGTAAACCGGCCACTGAACCCCCTCAAATCCGAGTAACCAATGTTGTCCCAACAGGTTTGTTCACCAAGTGGGGCGAATCACCCCTTTACGATCGCGAAAAGCCAAGGTGAATCCGAGAGTGGCAACATCATCATCATCATTGACGGCAGATGTTTGTTTGACAAGAGAAAGACTACGTCTTTTCAGCCTGCACAACACATTTGAAGGGCAACCCGCAAGCTTGCTCGTGCTAAAAACCGTATACCGCGAGAGTAGGAGAAAGGTAGAAAGGGAAACTAGAGTTTTCGTTGACCGCACCCCAAATCCTGGACGTGGTTTCAGGTGGAAAATTTGGCAACTGATCATGATCAGAAGGTCCTACTTGGGCGGTTCAGTTTCCTCACTATTGCATGTGGCTAAAAAAAGAATAGGCGTGTGTTTGTTTGTACACATGCCGGGGGAGGATTAGCCTGCTATGCATGACAGTGAGTTAATATGATCGTTAGGCTAATCTTCTCCCAAACACGCTGCCAGCGTTCTCTTTCGTGTTGACAATACATTGTTACTACGAAAAGGTCGGTTGGGTACGTACCTGACTTCTCCCAGCTTCATGCCGAGGCACCCCTGGTCCCACCCGGCGATGACCTTGCCGACGCCGGCGGTGTAGGAGAACGGCGTGTTGCTGTCTTTCGTGCTCCAGAACTTCTTCCCGGTTTCGAGCACGACCCCTGTGGCGTGCACGGACACCTTGTCGCCCTTCTGGATCGTCTGCGCTCCCTCCTCGCCCTCTTTGAGCACGATGTACGTCGTTTTGTAACCCGCGATCGGGGTCGGCTCTGCGAGCTCATCCTCCGCACGTGCGCTGCCCAGCAGGCACACGCACGCCAAAGCGGCCAAGACGCCCACCGTCCGCATTGTTTTGTTAGAGTATTTAGTTGTGTCGGGGCTGCCTTGTGCTTATTTCGAAGGAGGCTAGAGGGGGAGAGAAACAATACGACTACAAAGTGGGTCATTTCTTTTGTGTGAACGCTTACGCCAGCCACTAAACCCGGGGTTACTTGTGTTTCGTGTGGGATACACAGCAAATTTTCCTTTTGAAATTTCGCAACAGGCAGCCTCTTCAGGTATTTCCTACAAAGCAGGTGCTTATACCACAAAACAAAAAATATGCTCTTGACGTTGTGCGAAAAACTGGACAAGGCGGCCAGCTGTTGAGTTGCGAAGGCGGAGAACTGCGCTGTGACCCCTGCACAAAACACGGGTGAACTCCTTCCCGGACTTTTATCTGCACAGTGGAGACAATGCTGCTGTGGGAGGGTGGCCGCATGGGCGATTTCCCATACACCAGAGGGCGCCTGTCGAGCGGCTACCGCTAAGGGTAGCAGCTGGTACGCAAGCTGCCCAGTAGCAACAGCGAAGATAAATAGCCTCCCCCACGCACGCATCACGCTAAAACAATGAACGATATCTTAAGCGTGTCGATGGACACAATTGGGGTGGACAAGCCTGGATGGCGTCTCGCCGCGAGTCGGTGATGCTTCTTGGCAGAAGCGAGCAACGAGGACGGGTAACTTATTTCCGATAACGACCTGTCACTAGCTACGTGAGACCTCCGGAGTCACATACGTGCGAAAGGCTGGAGGGAGCCCAAGGTAGGGCACTCTCGCGCCTCAGAAAACAGGCCGAGCCACGAACGCAGACGAAACTGAACCGCCCGGGTAAGACTTTCTGATCGTGATAGATTGCCACCCGAAATCACGTCCAGGATTTGAGCATGTGAGGTAGCAGTCAACAAAGAACTCTAGGGTACTTTTCTTTCTTGGCCGTCAACGCGGAAAGCCTTGTCGTGCATGACCTCACGACCTGTCACGAGCTACGTGACACCTTCGGAGTCACATACATGTAAAAGGCTGGAGGGAGCCCAAGGCAGGCACTCTCGCGCCTCAGAAAACAGGCCGAGACATGAACGCAGACGAAACTGAACCGCCCGGGTAAGACTCTCTGATCGTGATAGATTGCCACCCGAAATCACGTCCAGGATTTGAGCATGTGAGGTAGCAGTCAACAAAGAACTCTAGGGTACCTTTCCTACCTGGCCGTCAATGCGCAGAGCCTTGTCGTGCATGGCCTCAGCTAGTCGCAGGATGATGCTGCTGGTCCCTGAATACGAGCATCCACCAGCTTTAGGTAGCGCATTCGGGCCATCGCCTGGATGCCGCTTTCTACCTGCGTGATTCACTCCTGCGTGATCACTTTCTCTTCCTACTGCTTTCTCTGCGGACCGGCGGTGGTCTACCCTAAATCTCGCCCGGCGGCCGAGTCTACATCATTCAAACGCGCCTGCAACTGCAAAACGCACGCAGAAGAGGGGGGGGCATGAAAAGGCAAACCACTTCAAGCAAGAAAACGCCCTCGCTTTTCCTTAGGAAGGGCTTTGCGCGGTCGATCATTTTTTTTTTTTTCTTTTTTTCCCCAGCTATTTGATACCTCCCGGCGCCAGTGATACTCTGGCCTTTCTCTTCTATCTTGTTGCAAACACCGGCGGAGTATCGGGAACTTGCTGTACACGTCACGTCGCGCTGCACGGGAGAGCGCTTCTCTTGGAATAACCTTTTTAGCCACAAGCAATGTGTGAGGAAACTGAGCCCCCCCTCCGGAACCTCCGGTCACGATCGATTGTCCCCTGGAACCATGTGCAGGTTTGAGTACAGGGCAGTGCGGTTGTTGAACACTTACGCCCGCCACTAAACCCAGATTTACCTGTGTTTCGTGTGGGCTACAGCACATTTACTTCCTTGATCTTTCGCAACTGGCAGTCTCCTCAAGCATTTCCTACAAAGCAGGTGCTTATACGAAAAAAAACATTCCAAACGGACTTTTGAAAACTCTCTTCTTTCTCCCACTCTCGCGGTGTACGGCTTTAGTCGCGTCGTGGGAGCACCGCGCGTGTAGGCACTCAAAGGGAACAATTGCAAGTTCATCGGCCCTCCATTCAAGACGCGAGCTTAGGGTATCTGCTAGGCTTGACGAACGTACTTGCAGGGTGTCCGTGGGATGTGTCTGTGTTTGAAAGGCTTCCAAACTCGTGGAATGCGTCAGTTGCGCTGCGCGTGCAGCCCGAGCACATTTTTGTGGAGTGACCGCCGACCTGCTGCTGGTTCGCCGTCCCCTTCAGAAGCAGTGCGCGCACGCTCTGGTGGCAACGCCTTCTTCGATGAGCGCCGCCTGTCCGCCCGCGCTCGTGCTCTGTGTGCTTATTCGCTCACTGCCGACGCGAGTATCAGCATGTTCTCCCCAACGACACGTAGTACGAACAAATATGTTGGCGCATAGTGACTAATGCAGGCCATCGCCACAGATATTCTGCATTCTAACCCAAGACTAATCACGGTCTACACCGTGGTCAATCAGGAGGGAGCGGACCGGCTTGGAGTAACAAAAAGCGAAGTGCAACGCTTACTCGTAGTGTCGGGCGCAGTTGTAGAAAGCAGTCGACGCTTGCCGGCCGCGCGGTGCAGACGGACAAATGGCAGCCGCCCAAAAAAGACGGGGCGGTTAGAAGAAGTCGACGTCTTCACCCGGGGGAGGCGGCTGCTGCACGGCCGGCGGCTGCGCAAGCGGCGCCAGAGGAAGCGGCGGCTGGTACCCCGGCATTGGCGGGTACATCGGAAGACCCGGCATGGTGTCAAGCGTCGGAAAGGTCTGCCCTGGGGTGCTGAAGTTGTCGTTCCACCCGGACGGCGGTGTCGGCTGCGGTTTGTTTGGGCATTGTTTTCCGAGACTGATCGTGTGCTAAGAAGTCGGCAATTTCAAGTCTCCGATTGCCATGTGAGACGGCGTAATGATAGGCAGAGTCTTTGAGTCGTAGAGTGTGTTTTTAGAGTGCAAGTTCACTTGGAGATCCGGGGTTTCATAGTCTCCGGGTGACCATTGTCGAGTCGGGTAGGCAAGGGTGTAGACTTGTAATTTGACTTCTAGCCAACTTGTTGTGCAGTATTAGCTCTGGGAGAGTCCTTCTGTGCGATGAGCTTTTCTTTTTGACGCAGCCTTCCAGATAAAGTAGCCGGTTGGTCTCGAATCTCGTTCGTGACCGACGCACAAACGGTCGGTGGCCTTCTTCGGCCCGTAGTAAGGAACGGGCAGTTTCCCTGGAACGCTGGATATGTCCGAACACATTTCACGTCGTTGGCGATGAACGCTTGTTTTGTTGTTGTGAGTTTAGCGTGAAATAGCACACTATACATCCTCCTATTGCGTATACTGGCTCCGTCTGCTGCTTCGTCTTCACCGTCGCGGATGATGCATAAATCGAAAGTAGAAAGGTCAGGCAGTGATTCGGTGTGTTTGTCACAGTCGTCGTGACGCCTCAGGACACGGCTTCAGAAAAAAGGGGGGCAGGGGTGGTAGGGCAAGCGAGCGGTGAAGTTACGATGTTTTCGGGATGGCGTCGGGGTTATTTAATTGTACGAGTGTTAGGTATTCGTCGGATATATTAACCTTCTAAGATCTGCGATCTTATACGACTAAAAACCCCGTTGAGCAGGAAGAATGCACACCTCTTCATTCCATTTGGCAGGCTGCGAGTCTCTGCCCTCGTTTGTCGTTTCCCAGGCTTCCCCCGCGTCGCCGCCGCGCCGGGGGGCGTCGTCCTTCCAGCGGCTGTCCTTCCAGTCGTCTTTCCACTCGTCGCGATCGCGGCCGCCCTTTCTGTTTCGGTCGTTCCAGCCCTTGCGATCTCCGTCCTTCCAATCGTCCCTGCGGTCGTCGTGGTAATCCTTGCCTTTCCGGCCACCTCGGTCGTGCCTGTCGTTCCTGTCGGAATCTCGGTCTCCTTTTCCTTTGTCGCCCTTCCCGCGCTTCCCTCCTCGTCGTTCATCCCTGTCATCCCAGTAGTCATCCTGCCTTCCCTTGCCGCCGCCTTTCCGACCTTTGTCGTCTCTGTCGTCCCGGGAATCGTCCTGCCTTCCTTTCCCGCCTTTTCGGCCTTTGTCGTCACGCACGTCTCTGTCGTCCCAGTACTCGTCTCTTCCTTTTCCGCCGCCTTTTCGGCCCTTGGCGTCGCGCGCGTCCCTGTCGTCCCATCCCTTGGCGCCGCCGCCTTTGCGGCCCTTGTCGTCGCGCCTGTCCTTGACCTTTCGGTCCCTCCAGTCGGCCTCGCCCCCCCAGTCTCGGCGGTCGGCCTTCCAGTCGCCCCGGCGGCTGTCCCTCCAGTCGCCTTTGCGGCCGTCGGCACCCTTCCAGTTCCGGTCGCCTTTGCGGCCGTCGTCCCGCCAATCGTCCTTCCCCGCGACCTTCCCGCCCTTCCGGCCCCACCGGTCCTCGCGCCGGTCGTCGCCGGCGGCGTCTCCGCCCTTGCCGCCGCCCTTCTCGCCCGGATCCCTCAGCCAGTCGTCGTCGCGGCGGTCGCTGCGGGCAACACGGTCCCCGCCATTGCCGCCTTTGCCGCCTTTGCCGCCGCCGCCTTTGCCGCCGCCGCCGCCCTTTTCGTCGCGCTCGCCGTCGTCGGCGTCGGCCGGCCGGTGCGGCCGCCGGGGCGCGGGCGACTCGGGCGGCGGCTCTTCTCCCGTTTCCGCGCACATCGCCTCTATCATTTCCTGCTTCTTCTTCTCCATGTCGGCGTCCAGGCGCTGTTTTAGTAGTTGACTCAGAGGGGAGGGTTCCGTGTCTTCTGCCAGCGCGATCAACCGCATTTGCGGGTTTGGCCTTCGAAAACCGGAATCAAGAAAATGGATTACGACAAAGTGGATGCAGAACCATTACTCGTTATTAGCTGCGGCTTTCCTACTTTCTGCCAGCGCGACCAATTGCGGTTGCGGGTTTAGTGAGTGAATATGATATCTTTTCGTGTTGACACTGCATTGAACGGAATCAAAAACGGATTCAGAACCTACTTTGTCGCATCGTTGGATCCACGTTGCCGCCCTCTCAGAGCCACCTTGAGGTTAGCACAGGGTGTAAAAGGGGGCCCCCTTCAAAAGCCTTTCCCCCCATGGATAACGACATCTCATTGAAGCCAACAAAAGGTGAACTTAGACCCTTGACAATGGCTTTCGTCTGGGGGGTCCAGAAGGTTAGAGGTTCAAGGGGTTTACAGGGGATGATTCCCGTAGAACCTGCCCATACAGTTAACCAGAAATACGGGAGACTGCACGCATTGGATTATTTGGCACCGGGAAAGGCTCGCGCTGTTAACTATTGGGGGTAAATTCTTAGTTTGGTGTTTGGGCAGAATCTTGCCTCTCATGCGTTAGGGGGGGAAATCTTAGTCTAATGTTTAGGCAGAGCACTGCCTATGGCTGATGCTAGCATCAAGTTTTCTTCGAGGAAGATGTGGTCTATGCAAAAATAGAAAAAGGTAAAAGGGGTGTGTACGGCTCTCAGAGTGGGGTATGAAACCTTGAGGGACTAGCCCCCTGTATATTTTCACCGCGGTGTTGTGTGCACCTCGTTCTTCGTCTCAGGTTTCGCTCTTGAACGCGGACCAACCCAAAGTCAAGATCGGTGGGGTTCCCAAAATAAATGTTTTGTGTTACCGTATCTTCGAGCTAGACTTGATCTCGTGCATTAGCCAAGTGGCCCATTCTGTTGCTTTTCCGCTGGGCTCCTGATAGCGGACTCGCACGCAAACGGACAGTATGACTGCTGTGTTGCGGGCCGCAAATTCATCCAATATTTGCCTGTAGGTTACCTCACTCTGCCCAAAGATGCGCGTGAGGTTTGCTTCGGGTCCGTAGCATAGAATATGTCGTTCGTCGCCAGCCGTCAGGACATGATCTGCACTTCCTCGGTGGTAGCAGCCTTCTACGGCGCACTCGTTGCGGGTTTTGAACGGCATGATGGCTCTACGGGTGAGTGCTTGGAGGAGGTTTTTTCTGTTTTTATTGTTTGCAACTATTTTTTCGGGGGGGTTCGCGTTACCCTTCTTTTCCGGAAGATGGCGTTATCTTTTCTTTTCTCTCAAAGTCAAGGGGGGGGGGGGAAGGCACACCGCAGCCAGTGTTGTGGTCGCCGGTGCTTCGGCGTCCGGGTCGTAGTCATCGCTGGACTCGTCGTCTTCGACCGGCGGGACCGGCGGCTGCGGGATGGGAACCGGAGGCGGCGTCCCGGGCATGGGCGGCATGGGAGGCGCGTGCCCCAGCGGCAGCGGCGGAACCGGGTGATCCTCCACGGACGGCACCGCGACCGGCGTCAGCGCCGGCATTGCCAGCGCCATGGCGGGCAGCTGCGACTCGTAAGGCGGCCGCTGCGGCGGAGGGGACACAGACGACCCGCCCGTTGCTGACATCGGCAGCGGGACCATCGGCAGCCGAGGCCCCGCGGACGGGTACGGAGGCGTCGCGCCCCCTAGCTCGTAAGAAGGCGACGGCGAGGGAGATTTCGACCGCTCCGTCTCGAACGGGTTCGTGTTCGTGTTGAAGCCCGTGCCGGTCGGCGTGGGGGTGGTCTGCACGTCCCGCTTGGCAGGCGGAGCAGGCTGGGGCGCCGGCGCCGACGCCTTGCGCGCCTTGCCCGACGACACCGCGAGTTTGACCCGCATCGCGTCCTCCACCTGGGCGAGGACGTCGGCTGGGAACAGGCCGCGTTTTCGCCAGCTGCCAAGCAGCTTTTTGCTCCACTCCTCCTCGAGCGGCATGCAATTCTGCACGAGCCCCAGGAGCTCCGAGGTGAACTCCGCTTCGAACATCAGCGGGAGCTCGGACACGAGGTAGTCGACCAGATACCACAGCGGCTTGGTCTCTTCGACGGCAAGCAGGGTCATCCTGCTGGCGACGCCCTTTGCGATCTCGCGGAACCGTTCGACGTGCTGCAGACACAGCAGCTTGAACTCGCTGAACACCGCGAGCCGAACGGAGGTCACCGCCGTCAACGCACCGGACACGTCCTTCTGCATCTCTTCATCGTAATCTCCGGACATCGGTTAACGGCCTCGTCCCTACTGGGCTCAAAGCCGGCCGCCAACCACCTCTATCACACCCCACCCCGCCCCTGTCCCCGTCCTCCTCTGCCCTGCTAGTGGTAAATTACCGTGCACTTTGTGCGCCGCCCGCCCCCCGTGTTGCCGGCGATAGGCTCGCAAGACGAGAGTGGGATCAACGGCTGGGCCTGCTGCGGGTTTCCAAAAGATACGGCGAAACTCCCGTCGCCAAACCGCCCGAAGGCGTGGGGCAAGAAGTTCGATTGTGGGTCGACAGAAGGAAACACCGCTCGAATCACGAGTTCAGCCGTGGCCGCACACAGCCCCACACGCCAGCTATCCGGGTATGCAGGTGGTTTGGGTAGCTTGCCACGCCAACTCCTGATGTCTTGCAGGAGCTGCTGGTCGCGGTGCGAGTTCTGAGAAGTCTGGCAACGTCAACGTCTTGCACAGGATAATGGTCTCAGTGAGAATACGACAAAGGTCTCAAGATGAAATCTGGCACAGGTCTCAGTATGAGGTGTCGGATACCCTGGGAATCCTGGCAGCTGCGGATTCGGGTCTAGGTAAGTCACAGTTTCCTGTTCCCCAGTCCACGACCGATTTCCTATCCACCCTGATTGCATGTTTCGGGTTTTGGCCGCTGGTGAACAGATGTGTTTTGGCTCTGTAAGCGAGCTTCCTTTGTTGTTCAGGAGGGAATCTGACGGTGGCGCTTTTTCTCGAGAAAACTCTCTGTCCTCATAGTCGTAGACAAAATCGTCGCCTGCGTAGCTCGGGTGCATCAAGGCTTCGGCTTATCTGTACTGCCACGGCCTTGGCTTTGCTGTTTTGATACACAAGGGAAAAGGTGACTCTGAAGTTGGCAATTTAGTTGCTATTTTCTGATGACCGGGAAGAACACGGAAAAGTAGTCAGAGGGCAAAGCAAGAACGAATCCGCTGCGCCTACTCTGCCTTTAGTAAAAAAGAAACCTCTTGAAAACGGCTCTCGTCTTAGTTTGTCGGCTCCTTTCGTACTGAAGTACTTTGGAGTAGTTGTTCGTGAGAAAGCCGGAAAGCATGTTGATCAAAAGCAGAAGGAAAGACGTCACAAGCCATTCGAACTTATCCGCTGACTCCCCAGACACGGATGGTGTTGTCAGTGTAACCAGAGTAGAGCGTGGTGCCATCGGGGGACCAGGCAAGGGAGATGCACTCGGGCTTCATGGCCTTCTTGCCCATCTGCGGCAGCTCCGGCACAAGCTCGGCGACGGTCTGCTGGCTCTCCAAGTCCCAGATCTTGATGGCGCCGGCCGTGGCAGCGCACAGCCAGTACCTGTTCGGCGAGAACACAAGGTCGTGGATGTTGTCAGTGCCCTCCAACGAGTCCAGCTTCTCTCCCCTGCTCAGGTCCCACAGGATGGCGGAACCGTCTTTGCCACCAGACGCGCACAGCGAACCGTCCGGGGACATCGTGACACAGTTCAAGTACGCCGTGTGTCCGACAAGGTCGGACTGCAGAGACAGGTCAGACAGCGACCACACCTTCACCATCTTGTCCCAACTGCAGGAGACAATGATCGGGGTCTGCGGGTTGGGCGAGAATCGCGTGCACGAAACCCAGTCAGTGTGGCCGGACTGGGCCTGCTTGTCAATGGTGTACTTGCACTCACCGAACGCGTTCCACACACGGACAGACTTGTCTCGCGATCCGGACACGATCTGCCTGTTCTCCGAAGAGAAGGCGCACGACAACGCATCCTTCTCGTGACCCACGAAGCGAACAGTCGACTGTCCGGTGGCGAGGTCCCACAGCCTCAAGCTACCGTCCCACGAGGCCGACAGACCGAAGTCGCTGTCCTTCGAGATCTGCACGTCCTGGACGAAGTTCGAGTGTCCGACCATTCTTCTCTTGGCAGTTCCGCACGATCCAGTCATCTGGTCGTTGTAGATGTCCCACTGGATGAGGGTTCCGTCTCTGGATCCGGAGAGCACCATCTTGTCAGACTCCTGCGGGCACGCAATCGACGTGACCCATCCTCCGTGGCCCTTCAGTTGGCCCTTGTAGCTGAAGTGTCCCTGAGTGTCAGTCATGGTTGCTTTCTTTACTTGTTTTGTTTCGCTTTCTTCCCTGCAAATTGCGAAGATGACCTCTCACGTACAGTGGAAAAGCTCTGATTTTTCGGTTTCTTTGTCCGCGGCAAGTATCGATGCTTCGCTGTGATTTGCAAGTATCGCATGTGTTTCGTTCTCGGTGTGGTTGAATGCGGCTCTACCAGCTGTGACGATTTGGGCTGTCTGGTGGTGATTGTGGGGATCGGGAGGATAGAGGATAGAGGTTGCACCAAATAGTGTGTGAAGCGGTGGTTTCTCTCGAGTATGTCAAGACAGTGACTTCTTCGAAGTCTGGTCAGAGTGCACGCATCTGAATGCGTGACTGTGATATGGCAGAACACGGAGGTCACGCAGAAAGAAGGTTCTGGCAAAGTGCGATACTATGCCTGCGACAGTCAGGAACCTCTAAAGCCCGAGATATACAGTTGCGGAAAGCTCTGACTCGAGCTTTTCGCAGGCCGCCGCTAGTCCGTGCTCTTTCTGAGTCGCACCAGCCTTGGCGCATCGTGTTAATGGCGACGCAAGCCTCTTCCGTCTGCGGCTGCTTTCTTTGCCCTCCCGGGCCGTCTCAGTCACCACGCCGAACGTGTGCGCCGGAGTCCCCTAGTCAAGACTTTGCATGCTGGTCGGCCGCTCCGCCTCGGCCGCTTCGGCCGGGTTACGCTGATGATTGGGTTGCAGAGAGACTCACCAAATGTCCGGGAAATCTGAAAAATGCTGTCGCAGGCTGTCCTCTTCTTTTATCTGCATTCCCTTCCAACTGCCGCCCTTCCAACTGCCGCGAGCGCCAGGTTTTCGCACGGAGAAAAAAGGAAGGAAAAGGAGAAGAAAAAGAAAACAGGTTGCTCACCGACCTTTTTTGTTTTAATTCTTTTATTTTGAAAGGCTAAATCAAGACATGCTCGTTCTCTCGGTTCGAATAACGGGAACGGTGTGAGCAGGAAACGAGGAAGAAAAACGGTGATGGTTTTTGCGCCTGCGCTCACGTTGAATACAAGAAATACTCGGTGGCACCGTGCCTATTTCCGACGGAGGCTTAATAGATAGAGGGAGTAGAAAACGATACGACCACAGACGGTGTTGAACGCTTGTACCCCGACGACCACTAAACCCATATCCGTGTGCGACTTGCAGCTGGCAGCCTCCTCGGGTATTTCCTGCAAGGCAGGTGTGAATACAAAAAGAAAAAGGAGAACCCGACCAGTAACTTTCTCAATCGCGGAAAGAGTAAAGTACTAAGATGTCGAAAAGGAAGTGTTTCGCGGGTACAGACGCGCGTTCGAGGTTCGTGTGATCCTGCACATTTATCCGCTGACTCCCCAGACACGGATGGTGTTGTCAGTGTAACCAGAGTAGAGCGTGGTGCCATCGGGGGACCAGGCAAGGGAGATGCACTCGGGCTTCATGGCCTTCTTGCCCATCTGCGGCAGCTCCGGCACAAGCTCGGCGACGGTCTGCTGGCTCTCCAAGTCCCAGATCTTGATGGCGCCGGCCGTGGCAGCGCACAGCCAGTACCTGTTCGGCGAGAACACAAGGTCGTGGATGTTGTCAGTGCCCTCCAACGAGTCCAGCTTCTCTCCCCTGCTCAGGTCCCACAGGATGGCGGAACCGTCTTTGCCACCAGACGCGCACAGCGAACCGTCCGGGGACATCGTGACACAGTTCAAGTACGCCGTGTGTCCGACAAGGTCGGACTGCAGAGACAGGTCAGACAGCGACCACACCTTCACCATCTTGTCCCAACTGCAGGAGACAATGATCGGGGTCTGCGGGTTGGGCGAGAATCGCGTGCACGAAACCCAGTCAGTGTGGCCGGACTGGGCCTGCTTGTCAATGGTGTACTTGCACTCACCGAACGCGTTCCACACACGGACAGACTTGTCTCGCGATCCGGACACGATCTGCCTGTTCTCCGAAGAGAAGGCGCACGACAACGCATCCTTCTCGTGACCCACGAAGCGAACAGTCGACTGTCCGGTGGCGAGGTCCCACAGCCTCAAGCTACCGTCCCACGAGGCCGACAGACCGAAGTCGCTGTCCTTGGAGATCTGCACGTCCTGGACGAAGTTCGAGTGTCCAACCATCCTTCTCTTGGCAGTTCCGCACGATCCAGTCATCTGGTCGTTGTAGATGTCCCACTGAATGAGGGTTCCGTCTCTGGATCCGGAGAGCACCATCTTGTCAGACTCCTGCGGGCACGCAATCGACGTGACCCATCCTCCGTGGCCCTTCAGTTGGCCCTTGTAGCTGAAGTGTCCCTGAGTGTCAGTCATGATTCCTCCCTTGTTTTTGAAAAAAAATGTGGACCTGACTCGTGTGGGTTTAGGTACGAAAGTGGTCTGTTTCGCTCGTCGGGGAATGTCGCAGCTGTGACTACGAACTTCGTCAGCAACTGAGGGGCGCTTAGAGTGCAAATACTCTAAGCGCCCCGGTTCGGCCAGTCGGTCGACTCGGGCAATGCTGTTCAGGCATTGGGTCCTGCGTCCGGCAACGCCATTGTTCGCTAGTTTTCCTGGACCACAAGCGTCGTCGGACCGTCTGTAAGGCAACCTTACCACCAGCCGCTTCAAACCAGACGCTCAACAGGAGTGGGAAGATGAACAATTTGCTTGCCATTTCACTTGTACTTCTTCTCTAAGCTTGCCCGAATCTAGCACTCTTTTTCCTTTTTCCTCTCTTACTTTTTCTAATAGAGGAACAAACAAAGGCGCAATGGAAAACAAAATGAAACGGTCTCTACTAAAAAAGCACTGAAACGCCTGCTTCGGTGATAGACGATGGGTTTCGAAAGCAAGCGGTCCGAAACACTAACTTTGAAGACGCTCTCCGTGCTCAGAGAACTTGAGGTAAGCCCTGACTAATAGATTCGCGCAGCTAGCCCACAAGGCTTGCCTGATCTCGCACCTGCTTTCCGATACCGAATAGATGCTCTATACTAACTCTATCTGAAGGAGGAGTGGTTCCCGTGCACTACTGTGTTAGTTAGAAATGAACAAACGAAGACCCGTGGATGCGTATAAGTCGATCTTCGAGTGCGTGAGCCCCTCCGAAGAAAGGTCCATCACACTAGTTCCAGGCTACTTAGCCCGGGTCTCTCCCTTCCTTCTCTTGGTCGCCTGGTCTTGCGTCTTGTTGGTCCGTCCGGGCTGGTCGCTTCGCGCTTCCCCTTCGTCTTGCATCACCTCGTCTCCACTCCCTGCCTCACGGGCTTCTTCGGAAGACCCGTGGGTGCGGATCTCGGGGCTTATGGATTCCCTTGCATAATGCGAGTCGAGCGCCACTGCACTGCCACTGCCACTACAGTGCGCCACTGTCTTCAGCAGCAGTCTCGCCAGCGACTGGAAGCAAGAGTTCCTGCACAAAGCTCCGGCGGCGGACGGACAAGGACCGGTACCTTCCCCCTTCTTCCGTGCGATGGGTCAGAGAGTGAAAACAACCCTGCGGACTGCCATCACGCGTACAGCTGCGTATGATTGGCGCTGATGCGTTCGATCCAGTCGTACTTACGCTCCCAAAAGGGATAGGGCATGTGATCGACCCTTTCTTCGATCCCGTCGGTGGTCGGCAAGGCCGATTCATGTGGAGGCTAGGTGCGGACTGTGATCCAGGCAAGCCAGCCTCGTCCGGCGATCCTGACAACAAGGGGCGTGCACACTCAAAACTCGACGTATGCACACGAGAGCAACATCCTGAGCTGAATCTGCTAGGTCTTGCTTGGAAGGCAGCCCACAGTGCTCTCGGATCACGAACCTGTGCACTCGGGTGTGTTTCTATGGCATCTAACCGAACACCCCCGGAGGCAACGGCAAAGGTCCGTGGTCTCACTTCAGCTCGTGGACCGCTTCGATGTCTTCGAGCAGACGCGCGGCAAAGAGCAAGCGTTCCTTTCGCTGCGTGAGCAGCGTGTCGGCCAGCCGAATGAGAGACTTGTTGAGCTCTTCGACCAACTTCCCGATGCGGAAGCGCGGGTTGACGGCGGCCGACACTTCTGTGGGGAACTCAAACGCCAGCGGTTGGAGCACAGACTGCGGCCATTGATAGGTAAAATTGGCTGACTTGTCCGGCAACAGCTTGTTGTAGAGACCGGCGACGTACATGATCTGGGCAAGCTCGACTTCCAGCCAGGCTGTGGCGTATTTCAGCATCTCCCGGATCATGACTTTGCACTCTTCCAGCGTATACAGGTTGTCCCGTCTCAGCCTCGTGAGGACATCCTGCCGCAGTGCCTTGAAGCTGAAATTAACGATGTTCCCTTCATCGTCGAAGGCCCACTGGCGGGGTCCAGTCGGCTTCCCGACTTTCTTCTTGCCCCGTTTGGCGTCGCTCATTTTTGTGCTGCCGTTTTCTTTCCTTCTCCGCTTCTTTCCACCCGAGTTCTGGAGGGTGTTTTTGATGTTCCGGTCGGGTCAAAGCGCCGGCCCTTGGCAGTGTGGGACACGTGCGGGTTGTCCTTCCTCCGCGAGTGCTTCTCGTATCACCGGTCTTACCGCAGTTTCGGTTGTGGCGTGTTTGCCCTTCCCGGGCTTGTGAAATACGACGACGGACGTTCTTGTGTAGTGAGGGGAGTCATCGGCGGGCAGATGCTGAGCACCACGCTATCGCCAGCCCTTTCGCCACGCTGAAGCGCCGGTAGTCATGTACAGCATTGCGGTGCAGCCTTTGCCACCAATCCTGGCAATCGCGGCCATCAGTTCGTGCTCAGGCCTTTCTCCGCGCCGCTGCGAGCCCGAAGCGTCAAGATAGAAGCAACGGTAAGCAAAAAGAAGAGGACAAAAAGCAGTGTACAGTACAGCCTGGCCTTGCATTCACACACTCGGGCGAGAATGAGAGAGCGGGAGAGTGAAATTGCATACACAATACAAAGTGCTTCGAATGCCGAAACGAGAAGCTTTCAGGGCAGAATAAAAGGTCAGTGCAGGCAAGGAAGCAAATAACTCCGTGAGCGGATAGTATTCACTACAAATTGCAGGTGCTCATATAAACAAAAGGAAGGGGACCCCGAGACGATGCGCTCAAACCCAAACCATTGACTTGTTCAATGGGGGCTGGTGCTTACGTCTCTTCGGGGGTCTCCGATTATAGAACGCTCCCGCAGAAGACCACTGGGGCTATACACATAAACTAGAAAGGCTGAAAAAGGTGGTAACTTTTCACATGACTGATGTGCTCGAAAGTGTGCCGAAAGCCGCCTGGAGACCTGCTGAAGACAGAGCAGATTTGTATTTTTGGGGGCCTACGGCAGGCTTCAGCAATATCGGCTCCAGTTCGGTGTGGACTCTTTTTTGGGATCTTCGGCAGGCAGACCCTAGACCTTTCTTGTCATCTTTGCAGTTCTGCGTGATGTTCTTGCTGCTCGCTGCTGCGTGCGCAAACCTTCCTCGGTGCGCAGTGGAATTACCGCAGAATCTCGCAGTTTCCGTTGACAGGTTTATATCGTATTCACCGCTGCCTGAGGCACCTGCTTAAGATGCCTTCGGGTAGACGTTACGTTGAAAATACCTGCTCTAGGTCGTTGCGGAATCCTTGCACGATACGGCCGGATTGTAGCGGCAGGCTTCTCACGGCAACGCCACTCGCCCAAATGTGGCGCATGAAGCACTTGCCTACTGATGCCTTGGGTTGACGCTGAAAACGCCCGCTCTAGGTCGTTGGATACTTGCTGGTATCTTCGGCCAGTTAGGCTCGGCGGTCCTTGTGGGCTACCGCATGACTGCTTGCAGGCCGCGTGCCTCCTGCTCCCACACCTTCATGATAAGTGCGGTGGCACTCCTTCTGCACTTGTACGTGCGCTATCTCCGCCTACCTCCCCCCACGCCTCTGATGTGCCGGTGGTACGACGTGGTTTTGGCGACCAGCTTCTCACAGCAACGCCAACCGCCCAAATGTGGCATGATGCCTTCGGGTTCACGTTGAAAATGCCCAGTCTAGGTCGCTGGATACTTTGCAGGTATCTTCGGCTAGATAGGCTCGGCTACTGCATGAGCAAATCCTTGGCCCACTGAGCGCGGACTGCTTGCAGGCCCATCGCGTTCGCGTGTGCCTCCTGCTCCCACACCTTCATGACGGGGCGGTGGCACTCCTTGTGCAGCTTGTACATGCGCTTCGCCCGCCGCTTCTCCGCCTGCCGCCACGCGTCGACCCTGAAGATGATGTGCCGGTGGTACGGCATGATTTTGGCGACCAGCTTCTCGCGCTCCGCGCACCACTCGCCCAGCAGCGCCAGCCGCCGCCCCGTCTCCTCCATCTCGAACGCCTCGACCCACTCCAGGAACACGCGCTCCCCGGACTCTAGGTCCGTGCAGAGGTATAAGGGCGAGAGGTGCGGGTACACGTTGCGGAGGGCCGAAAACGTCATTTGGTACGGCAAAATGACCCGGCTGCGCAGCGGCCGACGATGGCCGGGGGCCTGGGCCCCGCCGCGGCCGCCGAACAGCGCCGGGGGCAGCGGCCAGCCGAACGGGTGCGCGCGCGCCCGGTCGCGGTCGTGCGACGCGACCTCCCTGTTGAAGGCCGGCGCCAGGCTTCCCGCGTCGCTTCTGCCGTCGTCTTCGTCGAAAACGAACGGGGCGAGCACCGTGTCGAATATGTCCGACCCGTGTCCGCCGTCCGCCGAGCAGCAGCTTGACGGCGCGCTCCATTGCGTGTAGTCCTGCGTGATTGTTCTCGTTGTTGAGGTTGATGCACAATCAGGTATATAGTGAAAATCTAAGACGCGACCTCCCTGTAGAAGGCCCGCGTCGCTTCTGCCGTCGTCTTCGTCGAAAACGAACGGGGCGAGCACCGTGTCGAATATGTCCGACCCGTGTCCGCCGTCCGCCGAGCAGCAGCTTGACAGCGCGCTCCATTGCGTGTAGTCCTGCGCGATTGTTCTCGTTGTTGAGGTTGATGCACAATCAGGTATATAGTGAAAATCTAAGACGCGACCATTTTGAGGTCGCCTCTAGGACGGCCCTGGTAGGTGGCCCTCAGGTCAGGAAAAAACAATTCTGAGGTACGGAATGGGCTATTTTGAGCTCGATCTTTCCATTGCCGCCGTTCTTTGGACCTGAGGATGCACCTCTCGCCTTCAGTCGCCAGATCTGAAAATTTCCCATTTTTACATTCTGTGGTAAGGAAAAAGTTCTAAGAGCTTAAACAGAAGGATTGAGCACATCGCTTTCCAAAGAAGCAAACGACGGTCAAAAAGACTGACACAATGATCCATTTATGCCCAGGACAAGCTATAGAAGTTGTCCACGGCACTCACCGTTGTCAGGAAGATGGTACTGATTTCCGAGCACTTGTAAGCGTACTCCTTCTTGAAGTTGTGAGCGAAATCTTGTAGCGGAAGAGTTTTTGCGGCCGCAGCAGCTTACTTTTCCCTCAATGGCATACTCGAATTGGAAGAACGTCACTTACTTGGTCACGTTCGGCAGGTCTAGGAAAAGAGCGTTGAGGTTATTGCACTGTTTGCAACTTCCAGCAGCGCAAGCGTGCTACTCGGCCTCGCAGGTTGTAACCGAGTAGGGCTCGTGTAGTGTTTGCACATGGGAGAAGTGCCGTCTGTCGCCAGCTTCATCTGGCAAGCGAGGTGCCACCAACCAGCCAGACTGAGCAAAACGATTCGGGTTGGACAAACGCCGGACCGGCAAAAAGGTTCGGGTTTGCACAAACGCCTGACCGGTTCGGGTTGCACAAATGCAGGACTGGACAAAAAGGTTCGGGTTTGCACAAACGCCGGACTGGGCAAAAAAGGTTCGGGTTTGCGCAAACGCCGGACTGAGCAAACGGTTACCTCTAGACTCGCTAAGGGTGGTCCTAACACCCATGTACTTTGTTGAAGGCTTGCACCCGCCACTAAATCCAGATTTACCTGCGTTTCGTGTGGGCTACAGCGCATTACTACTGGCAGCCTTCTCAAATATTTCCTACAAAGCAGGTGCTTAACACCGATTATGCAAGGAAATACTCGAGGGACTGCTTGTGCTCATTCCGACGGAGGAGAAACAATACAACTACAAAGAGGGTCTTTTTTAGAGTTATGGTTCGCTTGAGAACCCGGGATTGTAGAGTCACCGGTGACCTTCGTCGAATGGGTTCTTTTAAAGCTAATACGTACTGGGGGGGTTTGGGGGGGGAGCATGCATGGCTTCGTTCGTGTACACTTTTTGAAGCTAAAGTTTCTAGTTAAAGTTTGTTGGACGCTTACGCAGGTGCTCATACAAAAAAGACAAGCGCTTCGTTTTGTTTGTGCGTGCCGGGTGATCGTTTTCCCACTTGTATTTACCCTGTGTGTATTTCAGGTAAGGAATTCTGATCCAAAACACGCTGCCCACGTCTTTTTCGCCTGCACAAAACATTACACAGGGCAACCCGCTAGATTGTTAGTACTAAAACAAGAAAACGCACCTTTTCGATCTCGTGCATGGCGGGCACTCTGTGCCTCTGCAGGCGGACGACAGCGCCCGGGGGAGGAAGCGGGAGGGAGACGTTCCCGAAGACAAGAGACGAAGGCGAAGCCAGCGGCTCCGTCGCGGCGGCGTCCTCGGAGCTCTGCCCGCCGGGCGACGGTTCGGGCGGCTCGTCCGCGAGGGCAAGACGGTCGTCCCTGGGTACCAGCGGCGCCGTTCTGCAGACGTGGCCGTAGTTGGCGGGCGACGCGAGTACCGCGGGGAACGGGCCCCCGTCGGCGAACGTTGGGAACGGAAGCGACGGCTCTTCTTTTTCGTGCGCCACGCCTCCTTCCCCTTTGAACCCGTCGAGAGACCGGCCGACCAGAGGTTGCCTTTGAATGACGTCCGTCACCTGCTTGTACCGCAGCCCGGTCCTCTCGTTGAGAAGCGCAACCGCAGCACTCGGCTGAACAGCATCCGCCGGTATCACGGGAGAAGGTGACTTCGAGATGGAAGGATAGAGCTCTCCAAAATCCACGGGGCACTTGCCGGCCCCGTGGATTTGGAATTCCGGCAGTTCCGCTGTTTCTCCGATGCCGCGGTAGAAAGCGGGAACTGCGGGGGGCAACACACGGTCGTGGAGGACGCCCAGCAGCGAGTTCCCCGCATTCTTCTCGTGCTGGTACGCGGCCTCGAAGCTCTCGTCGGCGCGCACGTTGCGCGCGGCGCTGAAAGCGTGCCGTTCCGCCGCGTCGCGGTCGAGGTCCACGGCCACGTACCGCACCGCGCCGCCGGCCGTTGTTTCCGGGCGAAATCGCATCGTCGCCTTTCTCCCCTGGTTGCGCCCACGCCTGTTGCCAGAGTTTGCTTTTCCAGACTGTGAATCGCTTTTTAAAGGAAAACGAGCCGGTTATGAGCCTAAACCGGTCCACCCCTATACAGCTGCGTCTACGAACTTTGTCAGCAGGAAAAGCACAGGCGTCTGCTGAACCGGGGCGCTTCGAGTATAAATGACTCGGACAATGCTGTTCCGGCCTTGGGTCCTGCGCCAGGCAACAACACGTAAACGTTTTGTCAAACGTTCAACGTTTGCCATGATCACTGCCCTCAGGGAGAGACCGGTTATGGTACTAAACCGGTCCACCCCTATACAGCTGTCACTACGAACTTTGTCGGCAGGAATAGCACAGGCGTCTGCTGAACCGGGGCGCTTCGAGTATAAATGACTCGGACAATGCTGTTCCGGCCTTGGGTCCTGCGCCAGGCAACAACACGTAAACGTTTTGTCAAACGTTCAACGTTTGCCATGATCACTGCCCTCAGGGAGAGACCGGTTATGTTACTAAACCGGTCCACCCCTATACAGCTGTCACTACGAACTTTGTCGGCAGGAATAGCACAGGCGTCTGCTGAACCGGGGCGCTTCGAGTATAAATGACTCGGACAATGCTGTTCCGGCCTTGGGTCCTGCGCCAGGCAACAACACATAAACGTTTTGTCAAACGTTCAACGTTTGCCATGATCACTGCCCTCAGGGAGAGACCGGTTATGTTACTAAACCGGTCCACCCCTATACAGCTGTCACTACGAACTTTGTCGGCAGGAATAGCACAGGCGTCTGCTGAACCGGGGCGCTTCGAGTATAAATGACTCGGACAATGCTGCTCCGGCATTGGGTCCTGCGCCAGGCAACAACACATAAACGTTTTGTCAAACGTTCAACGTTTGCCATGATCACTGCCCTCAGGGAGAGACCGGTTATGTTACTAAACCGGTCCACCCCTATACAGCTGTCACTACGAACTTTGTCGGCAGGAATAGCACAGGCGTCTGCTGAACCGGGGCGCTTCGAGTATAAATGACTCGGACAATGCTGCTCCGGCATTGGGTCCTGCGCCAGGCAACAACACATAAACGTTTTGTCAAACGTTCAACGTTTGCCATGATCACTGCCCTCAGGGAGAGACCGGTTATGTTACTAAACCGGTCCACCCCTATACAGCTGTCACTACGAACTTTGTCGGCAGGAATAGCACAGGCGTCTGCTGAACCGGGGCGCTTCGAGTATAAATGACTCGGACAATGCTGCTCCGGCATTGGGTCCTGCGCCAGGCAACAACACATAAACGTTTTGTCAAACGTTCAACGTTTGCCATGATCACTGCCCTCAGGGAGAGACCGGTTATGTTACTAAACCGGTCCACCCCTATACAGCTGTCACTACGAACTTTGTCGGCAGGAATAGCACAGGCGTCTGCTGAACCGGGGCGCTTCGAGTATAAATGACTCGGACAATGCTGCTCCGGCATTGGGTCCTGCGCCAGGCAACAACACATAAACGTTTTGTCAAACGTTCAACGTTTGCCATGATCACTGCCCTACGAGGGAGACCCCACCGTACGTGACAAACCCTGCTTCGTCGTTCCTATCTTCTGTCGCAGAGCACCGAGTGCAGTAGCATTCCGGAATGCAACGACCTCGGTGCCGAGAAGGAAAAGGTAACTGGAAGGAACAAAACAACGTTTGGGGTAGGGTTGTACTCAAACAAAAGCGCAACGGGCGCACTCCCAGCAAAGGCAACTTGGCAAGAAACGAAGCAGAAAGGAATATCCTTTGTTTTCAAGGGACTCACAGCGCCCGGCCAATCGGTTCTTTTCGGCGGGATTCGCCTTCCCCGCCCCCGACGACAGCGTTGTGTCACACTAGCCCGCCTAGCCTACGCTAGGTTGGTTTGTTTCTTTTATAGAGGGTCTCTACCGTACGTCTGTTGCTTGCGTGCACAGTAGCTGGGCAATTATTTTCATTTTTTGCTTGACCTCTGCCACGGGGTGACGGGTTTTGACTGTTTCTTTCTTTCTCATTTCTTCGATTCCTGCGGCAGGTCAGAGCGTGTGGTGCGGAGCACTGTCGACTAGTTTAGCACTCCCAAAACGCTTGCCTCCCATACATGCTTGTTGCTGGCACTAGGTCTTCTTCAAAGAAATTGAGAAATTGAGGGGGGGGATTCCAAGAATGTGCTTGGAATAGATAATGGGCTCAACACCGCAATAGTCCCATCCCGCCGTGTTTCGGTCCTTCAAGCCACGGACGAATTAGGCGGACCAACATCAGCGCGGAACCTGTATATCTGCAGACAGGACAGCGGTGTGAGTCTGATTTGTCAGGCGGCTGTTCGTAGCTCGCCACAGACAGCCGCCGTGCGCTACTCGAAATAGGGGGCGGGGATGCACGCTTGGAATGGTATGTGTGCAACACACGGTTGCAATTGCGTAATGCTGCCTTGCCCACGGTTTCCGGATAACAATTTGCACAACGTGCGAGACGGTCGCAAAGTACCACGGGTGCCTGGACCGCGACAGCACATCTGGTTTGCAACCCCGGGAAAACTTGGAGGACAATAGATTCGGGGCGATTCGTGGTAGCACAGCAAGTTGCTCAAGGTGCCAACGGGGAAAAAAAGGCCGTGCAGTCAGTTGATTGGAGACAGAGGTCCAATGACTTCCGAGAGACTGGCCTCTCTTGCAGCACAACAAGACGTTTTATCGTACTCGTAAACACGGCGAAGAAACAACAGGATCATTCAGTTTGTTCGAGCGAAGCTTTGCATGAAACTTCGAGAGGTTGGAGTGAAAGTTCGCATGCAGGAGGATGCATCGACCACCTTTGCACGGTAAATACCTGCCTCAGAGAGAAGATACCGTTTACCTTTTAAGAAGAGCGCGGGAAGTCGGCTGAACGGGAGCTACCGGTGTACTTCTGGGGACAGCCAACCCTCAGGGGGGAAAGACTACGCGTTGTTGCTGGTGCAATGAGAAAGACAGGCGCTTTGTTTTGTTTGTGCGTGCCGTGTGATCGGTTTTCCCACTATTTACCCTGTGTGTTTCAGGTAAGGAATTCTGATCAACCACAAAAACACGCTACCTACGTCTTTTTAGCCTGCACGATACATTGAAGGGCAACCAAGCAAGATTGTTAGCGTTATTTGTGGATTAGAAGGTCGGTATTTTAAAGTCTCCGGTTGACCGATTGTTACTAAACAAAAAGGCGGGTGCGAAGGGATGGAGGGAAATCTCCATTATTTTCCTCTCGGCGATCGGTGCGGCTGCGCTATCGTTCGGATTGGTGTGGTCGTCAAAAGAATTGTGAAAACGGGGTACTAAGCTGGAGTGGAATTCCTTTCCAGCATAGGATTGTGTCTTTAGGGTATGCTCATTGCAATGGCAAAAAAGAAACCCGGATGGCTGGATGGTTCAGTGGGACCGGAACATTCTTGCTCTAAAAGACTTCGACGTCGGGTGCGTATTTCGACGCTGAGGGGAAGAAGTGCGTAGTTTTAATGAGCTAGAGATTATGGTATATTTAAAACACTCAAATTTAGCTCTCCCGGGAAAGCTATAGGGTGCCCCCATACAGAACATTCTCCTGGGGGTTTTGTTGGTTTGTTCACTCTATAGAGGTCTTTGGTCACACTAGCGAAAACGGCTACACAGGTAACCCGTGTGGGTGCCAAAGTAGCCCCAATACGATCCGTGGGAAGGTGGCGATTCACACGTGGGGACGTTTTGTTTGTGCGATTTAACCTACATGTGTTCTGGTTAAACCGCCGCCACGTTCTTTTTCGCTGTAACAAATACTGTTCTCGAGGGAAGCAGAAAGTGGTCATCGCAAAAAAAAAAAAGAGAGAGACGAGGTAGAGTGCAGGGACCATCTCTCCGAGGAGTATCCGGTCGCCCCACTACTATCCCGTACTACTACGGCGGGCGCAAGTCGTTGCGCCGTGGGCGTGGCCCAGTCAAAGATGATTGTTGCACCGATGGTGGCGCAGCCGGGGGCGTTCTGACTGGCGGACGAGACCGCCTGGCAGGCGTGTGTTGACACGTTGTTTCGCGGGCTCTCCTCCTTTTGGCAATAGCCCGCCCAAAAAAATACAGGCGCTTCGTTTTGTTTGTGCGTGCCGGTTGATCGTTTTCCCACTTGTATGCTCAACCGCCTCCACCGCAGCCCGACGACAGGAGGTGGTGTGGAAGAGGCTAGACCAGTAGGCAGTCCCGGGGTACTGAGCGAAAGAAGCCTTGACTTTCAAGAATCTCGCCAGGAGGTCCCAGACGAACACACGTGTATACTTGCGCGAACAAGAAGAACGGGCAAAAGCGGCAGTCAGGCTGGAGGCAGCGAAACGTGTAGAAGTGTGCCTCCGTTCTTTTTTCCCCCAACCCCAAGCGCAGACACTGTTTTGTTTGTGCGTATGTGCTATCACCTGTGTGGTAATTTCCACAGTACGCTGCCAACCGTCACTTTTTGATAATGACAATCGCGGTTGTTACCATACACAAAAAACACCCCATCTGGATTAGACGCCATCGCTCCCGGAGCACGTACATCGAACGATCAAAATGAAAGAAAGAGGGGGGGGGGACTCTCAGCGGGCGTTCGGGTACCAGGAGCAAAACGATACGGGGGGGGGGGGCGCAGAGCTCTTGTCCAACCAGACACGCGAGTTGTTTGGACGGTCATTTTCACGTGACGCTACAATCGCTCTATCTCTTTCGCGCGTATGCGAGCGTCAGTTAGGTTGGCCGGCCGGGCCGATGCCGAAATATTTGACCCTGCCCCAGGGGCATTCCGCGGCGTGCAGCTAGTCATGGGTTGCCTGCGACTACCTACAACTCGATATTCGTGCTGGCCTGCGCGCTCATGGTGCCTACCAGTGTACGGTGCCGAGGTTCAATCATGCTCAAGAACCCCGCTGACATGGCGGGCATCTGCGCATTGGATGCCGTCGATTGCGACGATTGTGGCCTCTTCAGCTTCTGCGGCGTGGTGTCATCGATCCGCTTGCGGAAGAAAGCTATCCAATCGTTGTAAAGCTCCTTCGACGGTGCCGACAGCACAAGTCGCCTGCCTTCGATGGTGGAGATGAACAAGGTGTGCTTCAAGGCGTTTCCCGTGGTTTCTTCATGCCCAACGAGGCCGTAGTGCACGAGGTCTTTAATAGGCACGCGGATCTCGTCTCGAACGCCTTTCCCATCGGATATCACCACGGTTTCGCCGTCTGTCGGATGTGCTTGGATTTCAATTGTTCTCCTCTTGTACACGTACGTTTTCCCGTCATCCTGCGCGGAATCGTCGTTGGCGGGCTTCTTGCACCGCCTTTGCAGCTGCATGACGCACGGCGGCGGGTGGTCGCCGGCTTCCAATTCGACGACCACGAACCGTTCCTCGGCCTTCTTCCGCCTCCGCTCCTGCTCGAGGCGGTCCTTTTCTTCCTGCAGGCGCCGCTTCGCGTCCTCCGCCTGTTTCCGCAGCTTCCGCTGGGCTTCTTCGCTGCGCTCGCGCATCCGCCTTCTGTGCAAGTCGATGTCCAGCGCGCTGCGGGCCTGCTTCTTGCTGCGGATGGATGCCGCTGTCTTGTCCGAGGCGTGCGAAACCATCGAGCGCTGGTCGTGCCGCCTTTGAGAGGCTCTCGACTTGAATGCGATGCCCTCCGCCGTCTTGCGGAGTTTCGCTTCGATGGCATCCATCAAGTCCTCGTCTTCTGCGACGCCGAGTTTCCGTCTCGCGTCCGTCGTTGCCGCGCGGACGAACGCGTACCCAAACAGTATGAACACCGCGATGTTGATCAAAAACAGGACGACGAGCAGGATCTCGAACGCGGCCTCCAGCCCCGCGTCGTCGGTTCCCGCGGCCTGCGGGTGGGAGAAGAAGAGAAGCCCGAAGTTCAGGGTGACCACCAGGGACGCCATGGCGACCGTCTCCGTGAGATTGTGCAGGCGCGTGCTGTACGGGCAGAACTTGACCTGGAGGAACAGGAAGAACGTGAGTATCCAGATCAGGCAGTAGACCCGCAGCCTCTCTTCGTGGTCCGTGGCGCCGCGGGCACCCTGGGTGCCAGACCCGACGAAGATGAGCGCGATGACGAGGCACAGCTTCCGGAGCATGATCACGCACTGCCAGAACTTGAAGATCCCGGCCTTGAACCCGCCCACCAAGAACGTGAACACCATCTGCGTCGCCCGCTCGCTGTGCCGCTTGCGGTACTGGACGATCGCAAAGCAGAGAAACGCGGGGACGCCCAGGCCGTACGCCAGGAGGAACACCGACGCGGTGGCGCGAATGCCTTTGTATTCGGAAGAATCGCAACGGACTGTCATGTCCTCCACCATGTAGCTGACGTCGGAGGTACCGTTGACGAGGGTTATGCACTGCATTTGGCTGGAGGATTGGACGGCGAGCATTTGGTACAGCATGAAGAAGATGACGACTCCCACAACGATGCAAACTTCGCCCAGCTTGTAGTCAGCGAGCGTGTTCGCGAGACTGACCGACTTGCCTTCCACCCTCGCTTTCTCCTGCTTGTCGACACGGTCTTCTTCGCGGTTGATCCAGTTGGTTGTATCTTCTTTCACGCTTTTCCACCTCCGTTCCCTCCACCGCAGCAGCTGTGCGAACGCGTACACGCAGAGGCTAACTGGGATGAAAACAGCGGGAAGGGACATTGTGAACATGTACAACGTGAACGGGGTCGTTAAACAGTCGAGGTCTTTCAGCCCGCTCATGTCCAAGTTGCTGCTGTCCGAGACCAGGAGCATGGCTTCGAAGGCCTTCCAAACCCGGGTGAGCTTCCACGGCACTTCGAGCCGGAGCAGGACGGAAAGGACCTGGAGGTGCGAGAACATCATCCGAAGCATGATTCCCTTTTCGGAGGACGTGCCTTGCTGGAGTGTGTACACCGAGTACCCGGCGAAGAGCAGGAGCCCGAAGACGACTCCGAACACCATCAAAACGATCTTCCAGGTGGCGAGGACGCACTCGCTGCAGACCCCGCCCTTCGGCTTGCCGAATCCCTCGAGGCAAACGGAGCATAGCGGGCCGGATCCGCCTTCTTCGCAGAAGGCCGCGGCGTACGTCGGCATCATCCCTTTGCACGCGCCGCTCGCGCACTTGTGCATCACCAATGATCCGGGGAAGCACCAGTAGTCCGCCGTCGGGAAGATGGTGTGCTCCGCCCTCCCTGTGGCTGGGTCCGCGTAATACTCGCAAATCGCGTATTCTGGGCACTGCTTGCACTCCACCACCCCCGTCTCCCCGTAGAACCCGTCTTCAAGCGAGCAGTCTTTGGCGAAGACCAGGTTCGACTTCGTTGTGAAGGTCGCCCCGTGCAGCTCTGCGGTGAACACAAACCAGTACGCCACGCCCTGCGCGGCTCGCAGGGTGATCGAGCCGAACGTCGCCTCGTACCCCGATGCCAAGTCGAGCGTCTCGTCCCAGCTTCGTATCTCCTGGGATTCCGCCGTGGTCAGGTTACTCATCAGCTCGGCGTGCAGCGTCATGTGGTTCGCGCCGAGTTCTTGCAGTCTCTGCGTCGTCAGCACGTTCCCCGCCCCGTCGGCAAACAAAAGCACCGCCGCGATAACTGCCTCCTCGTGGCCGACAGTGCACGGCGGGGCGCTGCCCGCGTCCCTGAAGAAGAGCCTCTCCATGTCGCCCTGCTTGACGCTCACCTCGAGGGGGTCCGACCGCAACCTTTCCTGCCCGTCGTCCACCGCCGCCGTGATGGCGATGGTCCCCAAGCCGAGACACGTGTACACCAGCCCGGCGGGCACGGTGCCCTTCCCCCTTACGATCACGACCTCGTGGATACCTTCGGCGGTGTTCTTCTCGTTCGCGGTGCACTCCACGTCCGGTAGGACCACCCCGCAGTGCTCCTCCGTCGGCACCTTCGTGTTGTTCGTCGGCTTGAAGCTGATGGCGACAGTCGCTTTCAGCGAATCCGACGACTCGGCCCCCACCCGATTCCCATTCTCGTCGAGTGTGAAAACGTCGAGAGCGGGGAGCCGGAGAACAGTCGACGAAGGCAGCGCGGTTTGCGCGACGGAAATGCCGAGCTTCACCCTCGGTCCGACGATCGCGAACTTGACCTGGTTCGAGTACACCTGACCGTCGAGGGTCACATCGAGTGTTTCAATGCCGGAGTCGCGTAAGGCAGCGGGGGACGTGCACTGGACCTCCCGGCTGGACACGAACGTGAAACAGAACTCCGTGCACAGCGCCGCGTACGCACTCGCGGGCACCCCTACCGGCAGCTTGCCGGCGGAGTAGAGGTAGACCGGCGCCCCGGGCGTTCCGGTGGAGAACCGGCAGGCGGCGTAGGCGGATTCGACGAAATTGTCGCCCGTCACCGTGACGACGGTGCTCTGGCTCTCGAGCGCGTACGCGGGAAGGACGGACGAGACGCTGGGAACCTCGTACCTGAGGAGCTCGACTTCGTCTACGGTGAACCACGCAGTGCTGAAAGCGTCGTCGTGGAGCGAAATGTGGACGGGTTCGCCCCCGCACGTTCCCGTGCTGTCATACTGCGAAGCGGGGACGGTAAGTTCGATGAGGTTTTTGTTGATGAACGTGGCCTGGATCGGCTCGCCTTCGTCGCCGATTCTGGCCCATGGTGCAGCGAAGGGTGTCGCGAAGCCCGACCCGTGCACTTCGACCAGGCCGCCTTCATTTGATATGGCGGGGGGGTTGAGTGCCCGGACGTTGTACATGAGGAAACTGACGACCGTCACGTTCTGAGCCTCTTCCAGAGCGAAGAGGATCCGCGTCGCGTTGTCCGGTAGGGTTTTCGTCAGGACTCGGCTGTCCATGTCGAGGACGCCGTCCAGCACCAGCCGGCCGTTCTCCTGCCTGAACTTAACCAACTTCGAAGTAGATCCGCTTGCTACTGTTGTGTATACTTCCTGGGTGTACCGATCGACTTGCAGGTTATTGGTTCGCCATTCAGCTCCTTTTGTAACAACTGCTGCTTCTGGTTCCGTCTGCAGCTGGACCCCCGTTCCGCCCGTTGTTACATTCATCACGAACAAGCGAGGTCCGGTCTTTGTCTCAAACGCCATGAAGACTTCTGTCCGCGAAGAGCCCATCGTGTTGTCGCTGACGAGCGCTTCCAGAAAGCAAATTTCGCAGTCCGGCAGCACCCACGTCCGTTTCGCGAGTGGGTCGATAGGACGGGGGCGCATGGGCTGGGAAATGTCGAGAACCTCGAGGACCCAAGACGCCATGTTGCCGGCTACGAAGAGAAGCTTGACGTCTTCGCCCGAGTCCGGGTCGACGCCGTCTCGCAGGGCCAGCAGCGTCGCGGAGAACGGGATCACAAGCGTGCGATCGCAGCTGGGGGAAAGCGCGCTCCCGGCTGTGCAGCTCGCCAAGTCGGACGCTCGGAGCGTGGTTCCGTTCGTATTCTCGACGCTCAGGGAGTACAGGTATTCGCCGCTCCTCGTCGAAATGGCATCCTCCACGTGGTAATCCGCCAGCAGACGGGACGATTGCGACCGCTCGCAGTTGAACTGGTTGAAATTCCTCGGGTATCGGTATATCATGGCACTGTTGAACGGTGTGTTGTACACGAAATTGACGTACTCGTCGGACCCGAAGACCTGGACCACTGTGAAGCTTGTGCTCGGGAAAGACGATGGGGGAACTATGACTATCCTGGTGCAATAGAGCTTCAGATCCACGCTGTTGATAGCTACAAAATGGCCATGGCTACCCGCGAAAATTAGACGGTTGCGCTCGTCGGAGAAAAGCACGGGGTTGCCCGTCGATGAGACGGCCGTCGTGTGAATAGAGACCTGCTTCGGCGCGTGGTTGAAAGTCTCGCACGTATCTCCAATGTAGTGTTCACCGCACACGTCGCAGTGCTGCCCAGTCCAATGCCAGCGGGCAGTCGCGGTGCAGTCACAGGTGAGCCCCGTTTCCCTGTCGCACGATCCGTGCCCCGAGCACTCGCACGCCAACGTGCAGTTTTCGCCGTACCAGCCGGTCGCGCACTCGGTGCAGTTCGGCACCCCGCTTCTATAGTGGCCCGCCGCGTCGCTGTCGGGGCAGTCGCACCTCCCCTCTTCCGTGCAGACGAACGCGTCGGGACACCTGGACGCCTCGCAAGCGACGCCGCAGTCGTCCCCGTAGTACCCGCTATCGCACACGCACACCGCCGGGTGCCCGAACGATGCGTTGCAGGACCCGTGTCCGGTGCAGACGAGCCCCGCGTCGGCTCCCGGGCAGCCTGTCTCGCAGTTGTCGCCGCCGTAGTTCGCGTCGCAAATGCAGGCCGTCCCGGCGGCGTCCAGGTCGCCGTGCTGGCAGTACCGCGAGCAGTCCCAGGTGTAGTGCCTCGGCGCGCACAGGGTGCACAGCGGGCCGTCGAACCCCTTCAGGCACTCGCACACGGCCGCCCGCTTCGACTGATCATACACGCACCGCCCCCGCGACGGCCCCCCGCAAGCCATCCCCGAGAAAACCCCAGGGCACGGGACATCGCAGTACCTCCCAGCGAACCCGGAATCGCGGCAATCGCAGGTTCCGTCCGGATTGCACGCTGGGCTCCCGTGCCGGTACCACAGGGACGCGTTGTTGTCCAAGACGTGGACGCAGTCGCACTGGTACTCGCAGGCCGGGCCGTAGAACGTGGTCGAGCACTCGCAGGCGTCGCTCTCCAAACAAACCCCGTTTCCGGAGCAGCGCAGGTTCTTGTGCCCCCTGGGGCATTTCTGCGAGCAGGTGATCCCGTGCCAGTCGGGGTCGCACTGGCACACGCCGGTGCCGTTGACCCCGTTGTCGCACTCCCCCTTCACGCACGACGGGCACCGCCCGCCGCAGGCCGGCCCGTACGCGAGCTTGTCGCTGCAGTCGCCGGCCACCGGGCAGCCCGCGCCCGAGAACTCGCACGCGCCGCCGCACTGGCCGACGCTGCAGTGGCACCGGCCCTCGAGGCACGTCCCGCGGCCGCTGCACGCGCGGCCGCCGGCCGCGGGGCACGCCAGGTCGCAGCGGGCCCCGGAGAAGCTCTCGTGGCACGAGGCGCAGCTGGTCGCAGGGTCCCACCCGACATCGCACTCGCACGCGCCTGCAACGCAAACGCCGTGGCCGTAGCATTCGCCGACGAACCCGTCTGTTCCCGGGCAGGCTATGTCGCACTTCGGGCCCGAGTACCCGCTGAAGCAGACGCACTCGCCCAGGTGGCAGTGGCCGTGGTCCGAGCAAACAACGCCGTTCGCGACGCAGTCGACCGACAGGGAGCAGTCCGCGTCGAACAAATTGAGCGAAGCCAGCGGCGCCGCCGAGCAGTCGCACGTCGCATCGCCCCGCACCCCGTCCGCGCACGGCTGCCCAGTGCACCCGTTCGGGCACTCGTGCGAGCAGTCGCTCGCCGCGAAGCCCGCGTCGCAGAGGCACCGGCCCGCCGCCGTGCAGACGCCACGCAGCGAGCAAGGGTTGGCGTGCGACCCGGGACACTCGTGCGCGCAGTCCGCGCCCCACCAACCCGGAGCGCACCCCGCGCACGCCGAGTGGGTGCTCGCGCGGTTCCCCGTGCAGACGCACCCGGTCCCAGCCCGTTTGAAGCCTCCTATCGGGTAGCACTGCCCCGGGTTGCACGTCGCCGGGCAGACCTCCGTGCAGCTGTACCCGTAATAGTCCCCGTCGCAATCGTCGCACTTCGCGCCGCCCCAGAAGCCGAGCGCCGGCGACCGGTCGCACGTGCACGCCGGCGGTGCCCCGATGGACGCGTTGCACGTGCCGTGCCCGCCGCAGACCTCGCCGAACGAAACGGGGCACGGCAAGTTGCAGTTCTCGCCGCCCCAGCCGTCCGCGCACTCGTCGCAGTTGGCCCCCGCCCAGATGCCGTACTCGGCCGACTTCGTGCACACGCAACCCGCCAGCTCCGAGCACACGCCGTGGCCGGCGCAATCGTTCGACCCGCACCCGCGGCCGATGATCGTCACCGGCGCCGTCAGCGCCGTCACAACCTCCCCGGCAGCCCCGGAGAAGACCACCCGGAGCGAAAACCGGTGGATCCCCAGCGTCCCGAACTGCACCTGCACGGAGAATACCGGTGCCCCCGCGAAAGCGGTGGGGCCGACGATGGTGACGACGCCGCCGGGCGGGTCGACGGCCTCGAGGCTAAAGGTTCCGGAAGCGTTCGGGTCGCTGAAGTTCAGCTCGTACGTGAGCACCAAATCCGCGTAGAACCGTTGCTGCGGCGTGGCGTTCAGTAACGTGAGCGTCGCTGAGGCGGCGAGCGCCTGGGCGAACCTGTCGATCGTCCCCGCGGGACCCCCGCCGCTGATTTCCCAGTCGCACATTTCCACTCGCTGCAACCTAGCCGTTGCGTTCCCCTCGTCCATGGCTTTCCGCGTGACCTGGTCTCGAACGTGCTTGCTGCCCACGAATCTCCGGCTCTCATCCACGACGACCGCGCCTTCGTCGACCCACTGCACCCAGTATTGTGCGCATCCCGTGCTTCCGCGCACGATTGCGAACCAAAACGATGCTGCTAAGATGAGCCCGAGGAGTTTCATTCGAACATCTACGCAAAAAAGGGCAGCTTACCCCCTCCCCCTCCCGGCCAAAGCCGCGATGGACGGGGGTGCGGCCAGTCGTTTCCTTTGCTTTCCTGCTGAGAAGGGCAGGGGGAAAATTGGGTCGGATTGGAGGGAAGGGTGGGCAACAACTGAGGCCAGTAGCAGCTTGCCGTTATCGTTCCCCCGAGGGCTCGCGGCACGCTTTGCGCGCGGCCGCGGCAGCCAGCAAGTATCGAACTTCGGCGCGCATCCCCGTAATTTTCTGTCGGGCGTAGCCGACTCGGCGGCTTCTACTCCGACAAAAATACTGGGAAGGCCTTGCCTGCGCGCAGCTCCTGCGGGAAAATCGTGCACAATCTCTCCCCCTCCGCGGGGCGAGGAAAGCGCCTGCGTACCCGTGATCCAAACGGTGTCGAACTGGAATCAACCCTGGAGTGCCTTCTTCCCCGGCACGTTTTCTGAAGGTTTCGTACTGTGCCGAATCACGCGTCCTTGGTTGGCACGCGCCCTGTTTCACCTATGTGCAAGATACTCCGCACCGTGTGTGCACTGCCGGGGGGGGGGCATAGATGGAAACATAAAACCCAAAACCCAAGGCCACCAGACACCTAATATTTGGTGGCCAGCCACTACTGGGCGGCTGGTCCTTTTTCCCGATCGAATATACACACCTCCGAATCTAAACGGGCGAAGCCCGGCTTTTCTTTGCACCACTCAAGAGGGGGGGATCCGGGGGGCACCGCCTCCCGGCCGAACGGTACGGTACAGCGACACAGATCGTGCGGTGAAAAACCTCAAGCTTCACAGATTTCCAAGGGAATCTGTGAAGCTTTACGAACCTTCTCACACTCGTATTTCTTAGTTTCGAGTCCCCCACCAACGAGACCTGTAACCGAGTTTAACTAGTGCGTAACCAGTCTGTAACCACTGTAACCACTTGTAACCACTGGTACCCGGGTGTAACCGGGATGTAACCGCTGTAACCACTTGTAACCAGCATGTAACCGCTGTAACCGAGTGTAACCAGTCTGTAACCGGGATGTAACCGCTGTAACCACTTGTAACCAGCATGTAACCACTGTAACCGAGTGTAACCAGTCTGTAACCGGGATGTAACCGCTGTAACCACTTGTAACCAGCATGTAACCGCTGTAACCGAGTGTAACCAGTCTGTAACCGGGATGTAACCGCTGTAACCACTTGTAACCAGCATGTAACCACTGTAACCGAGTGTAACCAGTCTGTAACCGGGATGTAACCGCTGTAACCACTTGTAACCAGCATGTAGCCGCTGTAACCGAGTGTAACCAGACTGTAACCGGGATGTATTACGATTCATCGTGGGAATGTTTCAGCATAACGATCAAACAGCAGGTCATTGGGGTTTTAGCAACACAAAGTCTAAAATTAAGTTACTATGGCACAAAGCCGTTCCCCACTGCCGAATGTTGAAAGGTGGCAGTATCGGTTTCCGATGGCCCTGAAAGAGGCGTGGTCGAGGTGTTTCTTGGACGAGGCACCAACGAAGCGCACCTTCCGGGTGCGCCAGATGGAGGCGTTCTGCGCCTCGATCTTCGGGTCTTGCGACGTCGGCGTGACAGAGTCGGTGATTGCAGTGTTGAGGGAGTCGCTGGGGGCGACTGCGGCCGAAGTTGTCGGCTTGGACCTGCAGAGAGGTCTTGCCATTTTGATGATGGTCGAAGATGAAGACGAGAAGCGCCTGCAACTTGCTCGGGAGAAGGTGCTTGGAGCGGCGGCGAAGGGCGTTCCACCGCCGCAGCTGGAAGGGTCGTTGCAACAGCAGCAGCCGCGCCCACAGGAACAGCAATCGACGTCGCAGCCGCAGCCGCAGGCTGAGGACCCGCGGGTAGCCAGTCTCTCTGCCTGCTACAGCAGGTGTGTAGCGTCGTGGAACAGCAGAAGGTGGCGATCGCGACGCTGCAGGCCCAGCTTGGGATTCCGGCGGGGGTTGACGGACCGGGGCCGCAGGTCGGGTACCCGGCTCGGTACAGCCTCAAAGACGTTCGCGAATGGTCGGAGATTGCGGCGGCCGATCCGCACGGCCTGGTCCGTGACTTGCAGTCAGAGTACGTGGCGGGCAACGTCTCAGCGCCGGGAGGGGCAGCGCTGAAAGGTGCCTTCGAGAGGCTCAGGACGTGGATCTTGGGCGTAGCCGCCGGTTCAGCGGGTTGGACGGCGAACGAGGAGTTGGTGCGGCTCGGGAACGAGCTTTTGTTGGAAGTCCGCCTGCACCACGGGTGGTGCGTCGAGAAGGTGCCCCGCGGCAGGATGCTGCGGGAGATGGAGACCGCGGCCGAGGACGTACGGGTTTGCACCCTAAGAAGCACCCCTTCCGCGGGTGCTCGTTCACGAGTTACCCCAGCCGCCAACGCAGCTACGTCGTCCCCTGCCATCACTGCTCAATCAAGACCTGCCCCTTCTCGGCCAAGAGGGTCCATATCAGCCTCTGCAGCGCCGTCTGCCGTAGCAGCTCCATAGCAGCCTGCATCTGCTTCGCCTATTCTGCTCCCTGTTGTTCCGGCTTCAGCGAAATTTCATTTTTTTGGTAAAAACAAATCCAACAAAGCCAACCCCACTTTTTAGGGGGTCTGCGGGCGAAGCCCGGGGGCACTTTTTAATAGTGTCGTTTCGTAAAGGGTCTCCTTAGGAAGTTTTCCCCCTTGGAGCTGGGATCGTAATGGCAGAGTGAACGGTGCACGTCTTCGGGGCTTGAAGACCCCGGTTCGAACCCGGCCGAGGACACTTTTCCGGTCGATAATGATTTTTCGGGGTTTGTTGGTTTTCAGGTCTAATGTGCCCTTTACTTTAACTGCTGCCTCTAGTCTCGCTGGGCGCCGGTCTTTACCGGCGCAAATGTACTTTTCGGGACAACCACTAGAAGCACTGGGTTTCCGAAGATCAACGCGAAAAAACGCCGAAGGCGTACCTTGGCGTACCGTACCGTCCGGCCGGGGGGCTTGGCCCCCCGGACCCCCCATTCTTCAAACTTTCACAAAATCCGTGAGGCGGGCCTCGAATTCTTCTAAGTACAAACGCTGGTGTCCTGGACAAGCCACCCCCCCCAGGAAACATAAAACCCAAAACCCAGACGGCCCAGATTCAGTTTCCACCCCTGGGGGGGGGGGGTCGTTGTAGAATGGTTTTAGCTTGAAGGGTATTGGAAAGGTTGAGAAAGGTTTTGGGGGTCACCGTCGGTTTGTGTTTCTATTTTTTTTCCTTTGTTTTTATTTATTTTTTTTTTTTGGGGTAATTATTTTTTCGGGGGTTCGCGTAACCCTTCTTTTCCGGAAGATAACGTTATCTTTTCTTTTCTCTCTGGCGCTCTTTTTCTCTCTATCTCTCTCTTTGGCTAGCAAAGCGACTATTGCGACCGACACCACGACCACACCCGCAATGAATGTGATCAAGGGCCCCCCACGTTCTACATGTTGAGCAGGGGTTGCCATGTAGCCCGTACCGGTCTAAGCCTTCATTGTAGCTTCCATAAGTACCCCCATTGGGACGGGGGGGGGGGGGGGGGGGGGGGGGGGGGGTAGGGGGGGTCAATCTGTGTCCCAATTGGGCATTTTTCAAAGTTCATCATACTAGGGCCTCCTGGGGACCTGGCCCCCTGTAGAGCACCCCACACCGTCATTTCCACAGGGTTTTCGAGCCTAAAATCGAGTGTAGAGCCCTAAAACGAGTATAAAACGCGAATTCAAAATTGCTGTCCAAAGTCGTGCCACCCTTTTACCCCACCGCAGAATTGCAAAAGGTGGGTGGTAATGCAGCTCAAGGCCACCACACAGGCAGCAAAAGAGTAGGAAAAAAACGCTTGTCTCGCGCACCATGCCTCACCAATACAAGAAGAAAGGGGGTTCATTGGTCGCGGAGACGCCCATATAATGGCAGAACAGCTAGAGTGAGATTGTGCTCTGTAGGTTCGAATTTTCTTTCAGCAGTGCTGAAGGACACGATGCTCCTACGTGTAGGAGGGAAGGACAGGCTCGGATCGAGGGAAAGCGGGGACAGCGGGGCTACCGTCTGTGCTTGTCGTCATGCAAAAATGTCGAACCGTTTTTCTTCCTCACTTTCCACAAAGCGTGTCCCAGAACTGCACGAACATTGGTCTGAGCAGCTCTTCTCCGGTACTGCGTGCCGCCTATGAGGACGACAGGAATGTTTTTGCAACGATTCAGAAGCAGCATTCACCCCTTCACATCTGCCAAGGTGGCACAAACTGGACCTTACGTCTACCTGAGGGGCTTCTTTTGAAAATGCAACGCACGGAGCTGGTTAATCTTGCGACAGGGCTGCAACTGCCTTGCCGTACAAAGGCATCAGCGTTGACTTACGGCTGCAGCTCGGTGATGCTCTCTTTGATCGTAAAACTCAGTCTCCCCTAGCCTGGCGTGGTTTTGCTCGTGTTTTCCACCGCAGATGAGGGCCTCCTGGTCTCCCAGTATGAATTTAAAGTGAATTTTGGCGGTTGAAGTAGCCTGGGGTAAAAGGGTGGCACGACTTTGGACAGCATTTTGGACACCCTTGTTGCGCAACCATTCAACGCCCGTTGGGTGCACATCCAGCGGTATTTCGTGCAGAAATGGTGTTTTGCACCCGAAAATCCAGTTTTCGGAGCCGTATATTTGAAGGTTGAAAAATGGTCCATTGGGACACTTTTAAACAGTAGATTGACCCCAGTGGTCAAACGATTCGCATTATCGCATATTATCGCATTTGGGATTTTTGCGCCAATTATCGCATTTTCATTCGCATTATCGCACGATTATCGCATATTATCGCTTATTATCGCATATTATCGCACTATATCGCACGTGCGATAATGATTATCGCACGATTATCGCACATTATCGCAGACTTCTTTGGGAGGCCCGGAGCGAGGCAGGAGCTTGACAGGCGCAGAAAGTTAAAACGAGTCCGCGGAGCTCGTTGCGAGCCTTTCTCACTCTACACTCCTCTAGAATGCGCCGGTCGTCCGTCGTGCTACCGTGACGCTTCGACAACTGACAACCGACCACTACCAGTGTCACCTAACTTGACAACTACCATGGCTCGATCCCTTCTTGCGCGAGCCGCCTTGGTTGGTGGTGGCTGGTGTGCAGAAGCTTCGGTACGTTGTGGGTGTTCATCACGCTCTCAGAGATCCTTGTATTTTCTCCTGCTTCATCCGGAAGTCGTCCACCGAACAACTCTTGCACTGGTAGGCGCCGCCTGACATATCCATGACTTCGCACCCACTTCCGTACCCTACCCATAGCTGATCAGCAACCCGACGACAGACAGATGCCTCTTGCAATGCCAATCTCTGGCTGGTGGGTGAGCTCACCTCGCGGGATCGCGTAGCGCTGCGGGCTCTCTTCTTCTTTGCAACTGCACGGCTAACGCCTTGATGGGAAACTTCAGTTTCCATTGAGCGAAGGGTACGTCCTGCAGATACACGGGTTTGGAGCAAACTGCTTCTATGCCGTTAACATCACCTTCGTCCTCCTTCCAGCTGCAAAACGTGGGCGGTGCGTGATCCCGGCATTGCGGCGTACCCAGGCAGCGTAAGAGCATACACCTTGTCGCCACTTCCCGGGAAGGCTGAGGCTCCCGTGTCAGCAACGCCGAAGTCGTTGATGAAGACGATGAAAGAGAGCTTGCACGGTTGCTGACCAGTGCTGATGGCCTGCCTCTTTTTAGTGCTGGTGCGCTGACATCTCTTACGGCGTTTATCTGATGCCGGCTGTTTCACTGGGGCTCGCCGAAGTAATCTTCCCTTGTATCGTGCCAGCTGATACTACGACAGATGAAGTTCAGATGCTCCCCAGACGCGAGAAGCATAATATTATTGGCCGGCTTGCACGAAGGCAGTGTCATGCTGGAACTCGACACACAGCCGTTCTCATAGCACTCTTGCTACAAACCCCAGAGAAAGTCACAAACTTTCCCCCGGAACCCACCCCTACAGGGGTACATCCTCTGTACAAATACAGTATTATGAATTATCGCATATTATCGCATGCCGATTATATGCGATAGTTTTGTGCGATAATGCGATAATTATTATCGCATGCGAATCGTTTGACCACTATGCCTAGGGGGGGGGGGGGGGGGTACAACATTCCCATGCGACCACGCTTTTCCATAGGCCCCCACGAAGCCTTATACACAACACGGCTACAACACGAGGATGCAGCCCTGCTTACGTGTGCACTCAGCCATCAGGCCATTGGCTGCTAAGCACCCCCTGACCGGTCGATTTGCCACTTTTGTGGCCCTCTATTCGCCGGGCGGTGCTGTCAGCACTTGTTCGGAGACGGGTGGTGCCTGGTGCGTTGAGATGCTTTCACGGAGCGGCCTGCGGGGCTTGTGGAGCTGTGCGCTATTACATGCTTTGCAGCACTCGAGCTCACTTGTTCGCTTCGCCTCAGGCTCCGTCAATGGCTATGGCGTGAGGAGCCAGTACGATCCGCTGTTGCTGACCCGCTGCTGATGCACTCAAGGCCTCCTCTCCACTTGTCATCTGATGCCTTTCCTAGTGGCCGCACGCCGCTTCCTATGAGGGCGGATTCGGTGTCGATCCCTCCGCCGGTGGCTCCGCCATCAATGGCTACGGCTACGAGTGTCCGATCCATGATTGCTGATTCGCTGCTGGGGTCAAAGGAATACAGCCGACAGTCCGCAAACTGCTCTCCTTAAGCTAAAACCGCTGCCAACGCTCATTTCGAGCATTCTAGCGGCCACGAGCCTGCGCTCTCAGAAAGCTGGCACTGGTCTCCGCTTAAAAAGAAAAGGCGCTAGCCAAGAAGAGAGAGAAGCAAGGAAAAGGCTTCTCGCAAATGAGATGATGGCAGTGCCTGCCCAGCAGACCCGGGGGGGGCCAACCCGTCTCGGAGGCAAGCGTTGGGTTTGAAACACCGACTCTTCTGACATACGGGCCGCAAAAAGGCCGCGTCCGCAGACGGACCCGCGGTTGGCGCCTTACTGCCCATGCGAATACCTTCACTCAGGTCTCGACGTAACCTTCACTAGTGCACCGTTTGGCATTTTGATCTCATAAACAAATACCGGGATATCGCGAGCAGATTGACTTTTTCTCACGCTACGTTCTTCCTTTCCGTGAGTAAGCACATCAACAGAACCCACCGTACAGGGTCATGAAGCCCGCGATCGGGCTAAGTAGCCTGGAACTAGTGTGATGGACCTTTCTTCGGAGGGGCTCACGCACTCAAAGATCGACTTATACGCAGATCGGGCGACGAAACTTCAAAAATCGGGGGCGAACCTGGCTGGTTGTTGCTGTCATCAGCGTCTTCCTTCTTCCGATTCTGATATGGCAAGCCTCCCGTCAGGCTCCGCCTGGCAGCTCGGTTCCCTACCGTGTGGACCTTCTAAATAGTGGACGCGTTTTCATAGAAACCGCGGGGTGTACGTTCTTTCGCTCCGAATCAGAAACTCCAGAACTGTGTGCGTTTCCCAACAAACGGCAGTCTCTCAGTTGCGGCTAGTTGCTGTGCATCAGAGGATTCCGCGCCAGCCGACATCGGTGGCGGCTGCTCTGACGCAGCTAACTGTCGCGCACAGTGCCCTTGCGAAGATGCAACTCAAGAAGCAGCACAAGCCGGCAAGTCGGCCACGGTGCGCCGGGGGGATGCTCCCCGTTGCGGCTACTTGCTTGTGCAGGGTAAGCTGCTCTCAATCTGAGGCCAGCTCACTTTGCATCGCTTTGCTGGTGCATCGGAGGAGTCCGCGCCAGCGACTCGACATCGGTGGCGGCTGCTCTGGGAGCCTCATATTCCTCAGGTGCCGTGCGGCCGTCCTGGTGGAGGCTATTTACTTATGTGCTTCAGCTCCTTTGCCGCCGTAAAAAAAAGTTCGAGGTACTTCGAACTGCACTTCTCAACGCACGCGAGCTGTGTGTTGGTGATAAATCTTGAACTAGAAACGTCGGGGCTTGGAACGCTTGAGATCCGCGGCACGTTCAAGCCGGACGGGTGCAATCTACTGGACGAGGCCAGGCTCGTGGTACGAGGTGCGTATTTTTTGCTTAGTTGTTTTACTTGTTTGGGGGTAAGAACGGATAACGCACACCTCCTCGTTGGTGATGTCCCGTGCGCTGCCCGGGCTGTTGACGCACAAGGAAAAGCAGGTGGCCTGCATGGAGGTGGTTTGGGCCTCCATGTACTCGGACTCAATCTTCATGTTGTATTCCATCTTCGCGTAAGGGCGACGTCCCCTTCACGTGGTAGTCGAATGGCCGCCCGTCCCTTTCGTTGTCCAATCGCAGCACCTGGTTGCACAACAGTTTGGTGAACGAGAGAGCCGTGGGTTCTCGGTTTGTTTCAAAACCTTCGAAAAAGCCTTGCCACAGTTTGAGGGAGAATAGAAAGGCCAGATAATGTTCGTTACGCGACGGTAGTACAGATTTGCACGTATCATAGTACCAGGCTCTGGTACACTCTGGTGTTCGGCGCAGGCTCAGTTGCGGCCCAGGTCTTCACTTTATCTCATCCTGAGTCTACACGTCCACCCAGGGTCACAGCGTATAAAGGTGAGGCCTAACAACGCAAACACGGCTATCCAACCCTCACCGTGAGCCGAACTCACCCGCCCTGGCCAACGGCTTCAGGGTGACAATTTCTGCAACTTGTTGGTGCACGCTTTCCGGGGATCGACAACGCGCCTGCTTCGAAAACAACACACACACATCGCCATCTATCTGTCGGTGACCTTCGCGAGCTACGTCATTCTGTCCGTTCTCGGTGTTTCCATGGAAAGCAAAGGGGGTGGAAAGTGAACTTCTTAAATAGACGAAACGGCACAGGCGGATGTTGACCGACAGGCGGTTGGGGGGGGGGTGGGGTATGTGGGAAAGAGGGGGGGGGGGGGGGGTTTTAAGCAAACCGAAAGGTCCAACAAAATTTCCATTACTGAGGGGAAGCGGGGGTTGGTGGGAGCGTGTTCGATGGACTCGGGTCGATGAATGAAGGTGTTGGCAGTTTGTAGTGAACAGTGAGTCTCCCTCAGGTGGCCAAGAGAGGAGAATGCGCCCAGGCGCGTGCACTTGCTCGAGAGAAAGCGGTTTCAAATAGTGCCAGAACACTAGCGAGGCTTTCAGTTACGAACAAAGACGCTCGGTGTCTTGGGCAATACTAAAAAGAGGGAATTCACTCGGAATGGAGTGTGCTCAACACCGTGTTGTCTACTGGGTGTCTGCGGACAAGACAGATGCGAGTCTGCGGCTTGTCTCGTTACTGAGATTCATCGAAACGTGTCCCGGAAAGAAAAATAAATAAGGAAGGACTCATCAGAAGACTTGGGGGTCCCGAGCGCGAAACTCCGGTTACGAGGGATATTGAACGGGCGAGGGAGGCGTGGGCTGCCGGGAAGGGAGGTGGGTGGGGTGGACCTTTCAAGCGTAACGGAGAAACCGGGGGTGACAAGAAAGGAAAAATGAAGGGGGGGGTGGGATGGGTGGGAGAACAGCTGTAGCATCGCCATTTGAGAGATTAGAGAAGCGAAAAGGTGCGCAGATTAAGCTCACTCACTCATAGTGAAAGAAGTGCGCGGGTTCTGCTTCGCACCAGGATGTAGTCGAGGATTCACTCTCTTCGGCAAGGGGGACTGTGCATAGAAGTGGGGAAGTTGCAACGCGTGCAATACTCAATAGGCCCACCACTGTTCCCCGTAGCAGTACGCAGTGGAGTCCAGCCTCAGACAGGACCGCGCAGCCACCTTGAGCAGGTTCACCCCCCGGCTGATAGCCATAGACTATGACTACTATTGCTGAGGTTCGAATGCAGAATATCTGTAGCGATGGCCTGCTCGGTCACTAGGTGTAACTACAATTCCCTGGGATAGCAGACGATAGCCTGTGCTAGCCTGTAATAGACTGCTGTTAGACAGCAGCAGACGGTTCGATGCACTTCCAGGAAATAGGGGTAGACTGGCTCACGCCTGCTTTGAAACGAAGGAAAAACCGGCATGTAGAAAAGAAAAAAAAAACGAGGAAGAAAAAGAGAAGAAAGAAGATGGGCCCGCCACCGGGGCCCGTCGCGAACGAAAGAAGAACAGAGGACACGTATAAGGGTTTAGGGAGGGGTGGAACATGTGGAGGGGGGGGCGAGGGGGCTGTCAGCGAACTCGGCAGACCAAAACGGGATGAGGATCGGGTTGCCGGGATACGGGAAGCATGCTGGAAAGAGAAAAAGGAAGTCGATGTACAAGCTAAAAAAGACAGCATTGTCGGGCGAAGTTCGCTATGCTCGGGTTAAGGGTGAAAGGGGGGGGTAAGGGAGTGGGTTTGTGTCACCAATTGGCTCTTTTCTCTTTCTGAATAGCACACAGGTGTACTGAAGGGAGCATTTCCGGAACAACGGTTGCATTTGAAAGTTCAACGAAGTCAACAAAAAAAGCGCCACTTTAATAAGGGAGACCCCCCCAGAGAAGTGGCAAATATTCAGAACATTTTCCCGTTGTATTTTCCCTTATCATTGATCAGTTGATGCTGATCGTCCGTTGCTTCGTTCCTTTACAGCCCGCTTCCTAAGTTGGATTGAAAGATATGAGACCTCCAAGCTGAGTGATGCTCTTTCGAAGATTTTGGCGCCCAATTGTCCAGTGGAGTGAGCCCACGTGGCAATTCCGATGGATCCGACAGGTGAGCCGACGAGCACCGACTTCTCTGCCGCGTACGGAATACCGTTCCCGCGTTTGCAATTTTTGCAGCCTCGAGGGACGGGGGGGGGTCGAAAAGAAGCGCCAGCTTCTGAGGGACGAAGAGGTGAACTATATTATTGACATACTCGATCGGGGGGGGGGTTGAGAATCAGCGGGGGGCGGTGGGCGGATTGGCGCGGACTCTCGATGGGCGAGAGGGGAGCGAGGGGGAGGGGTGTATGTGAGACAAGAAGGGGGAATTGGGGGGAGGATCTTGAGGGGCACAGCGGAGCCCAGCCTCAGAAGCTGGAGCCGGGGCTGGAGGTAGCAAGCGGGTGTCACACCCGTTTTTCGGGTGTGCACATTGCGCGCGTTTTGGTAGCGCACCTTGTTAGCTTGTCAGGTGAGGCTGGACTCCAGTGTGCGGGTGCTAACCGCATGGGGGAGGGGGTCAAGAAAGAGAAGAACCTACGCAACAGAGCCGACCTCGCTTGAAACGAGGCATGCTTACAGTGGGTGTGAACGTAGTTCCTTGCCTGCTGCTGCCCACCGTGTGGCGTTCGGGGAGTCTTGCGAGCCAACACAACAGGACTCCCGAGACGGCATTCGTTCACAGCTGGACGATGGTGGTGTCAGATCGATTTGAGAATCCGCAGCGATAGCTCTCGTTCCTGTTCCCGTTTCTTTCGTTCTCTGGCGGCAGACATCCTCGTCGAATGCTTTTGCCGCGAGCGTCGTCTTACGATCTTAGAAGGATTCTCCCTTAGTAGTGTGGCATCTGAGGACGACTGTACGAGGCAAACCCTACGTACTTTTCACGAGACGCCGAGCGCAGGTAAACTAGTCTAGTTAGTTGCGTTTTGATGCAGCAGCTTGGAATGTCAAAACCCCTCGGCGTTCACGGTTTCGGTCCTTCCTTTGCGTCCGTTGCCAGTCCCATTGTTCTTCGGTGTTTTAGGAAGCCCGTCCGGCGGCTCCCCGCCCGCCCCTCCCCGCCCCCAGTAGAGTTGTAGGGCGGCGGGCTCGGTTGTCGCTGCTTCGTTCGGGTCGCGCTCGATCCATTTTCTTTTCCAGAACGAAGGGCGGCTGTCGCGTGTTCACATATGATCACCGGGGGGTTGTCTGTTTAGTACGTCTCCGCTTTGTTTTCATCAAGAACCGAACAGCGCTGGTGCGGGGGGGGCGTCGAGAAGCTCAAATCGGATGCAGCGAAGCGCCGCAAGCCTTCTTGTATCCGGAGCTGCGGTTGTTGTTGTTGGTAAGAATAGCAGCAAGTCTCAAATCGCTTAACTCGAGAGCAAGAATATTCACGGATCAAAAATGCGGTGTTTCCAGCTCCCAAAACTGGGTTCGGAGAGAGAAAACGTGAATCACGCCCAACGAGTACTGAAAGGAGGGCTATGTCCCCTTTTTGATCCCCGTAGCCACCCCAGCAGCGAAGGCCGGGAAGACGGCGCCAACGGAAGCGGCAATCGGACTCCGCGGCTGAGCCGGTACCGAAAGGACGCGTCGATGTGCCACGACCATCGCCCAGGCGCCGAGAAGAAGCAGAAGTCGACGCGCAACCGATGAACCTCGACGAGCAATCGAAGAAGAAGCGAAGCACCAAACTCGCAGACACGTGAACAATTGCCACCAAGGGCAGGTGTCGTGTACTGCGACAGACCGGGTCGATGCACAAACGCACTCCCTTTTCCAACTTTTGCATTTCTTTTCTATGCCGCATCTTCTTCGAAGAAATGCGTAGTTTTGTTGTGTGAAAACTTGATGCCATGTTTGATGCTAGCATCAAGTCTTTCTTCGAAGAAAGTGTGAGATAGAAAAGGAAAAAGGGTCGCAGGGAGTGTAAGACTCCGCAGGTAGAGTGTGAAATCTTGAGGGACTAGTCCTCTTTGTTCTTGTTTACCGCGGTGTTGTGTGTACTGTTTCGCCGGTGCTATCGCAACTTTCTGGCTTCATTGTTTCTTGCATGCCTTTCCTTTCGTTCAACATAAAAGGCCGGTGGTTCGGTACCAGGGAAAGCCTGCTACACGGGAGCCAAGCTTCACGTGTTCGGCGGTACTGCAGAGCCACGGGCCTACGGGTCAAGTGGCTGCCGATTTCCCAAACTAAAGCATCAAGGCTTGGCGCACCTTGGGGCTTGGCGCTCGCGCTGAACACAAGCTCGTCGAGACGGTCAGTCGCAGGGCAGAGCGGACGGGGTTGTGGCACTGTGCTGCCTCCGACTCAAGCTTTGCAAGCTGTGGTTGACCGTCACGTTGCTGGACCAGGAGCGGCCTTTTTCTCTTTTCTTCTCTCAACATAAAAGGGGAGTGCGGACGCATACGCTACTACTCGTCAGCTTCCGCAAACTGCTGCGGAGGCGGCGGCGCTGCGGGGTCGACAAATTCGGTCTGCGGCGCTCGTTCTTCGTCCAGCTCTGCGGCTGGCTCCTCAATTGCCTGTTCGACTGGCTCTTCGGCTGCCTGCTCGACCGGCTCTTCTTGTTCTTCTGGTTCTTCGACTGGTTCCTCGACAGGTTCTTCCGCGGGAATTTCGACCTGTTCCGCCGGCTCGTCGATGGGCTGGTTGATAGTCGCGCCAAACGGTTCGCTGCCCCGCGCCGCAGGTACGACGACGGAGCCTCCGTGGGAGGTCACAGTTCCACCGAACGGTTCACTCACAACGTGCCTCTCGACAGGGGCAGGGGGCGGGGCAGTGACCGGGGCGTGGCGGTTGTCCGGGGTCCAGTCGACGTCCTTCGGCTGGATCTCGTATGCATTGCGGTGCTTCTTCTTCTCCTCGAGCTTCGCCATCTCCTCGTCGCGCGCCTCCTCTGTCTCGCGGTAGGTATCCAGGGCACCCTGGTTCTGGACGATGTTGTCGTTGACCTCTCGGATCTGCTTCTCCTTCTCCGCCAACAACAATGCGGCCTGTGTATTTTCTGTTGTGCTACCGACCAACGTGTTTAGTAAACGCGTTTTTACTACAAAACGAGCGAACGTAAATGCTAGCGCAAGTGAAAGCAATAACAAGATGTGTACATACCGCGTTGTTGTTTTTAGCCGACATCACCAAGCACGCGCTGATGATGATGGGCACGACAAGCATGGCGAAGACGCCCATGATGAGCGGGATGAGCAGCTTCTGGCTCTTGTGTCCGCGCTGTGTGAGGGTTGTGATTCCACAGTGTCCTGGACCGGAAGTTTCAGGGACACTCCGGGAGAGCCGGTGGCAAACAGAATGCACCATGGACCATAAGCATCAGGCTCCGGCCGCCTGCTCGTTTGCTCTCGTGTGTATATGCGCGAAAATGTGCCGTGTGCTGTACCTGGTAATGTATCTCGTAATGTAGTGGGAGAATGAGAAGAAGGCCGGTGCATACTCCCTGAACTGGTTCGAGTCCACTGGTGATGAAGTCGGCTTCCGTGCTGATCCAAAGACTGTCGTAGTGGATGGTTGCGAACGTGTAGCTCTGCACGAAGTTGTAAATGACGCTGCGGAATCGGTCGCTCACGTCCACAGGGACGTCGACAAGAGACACGCGAATGCTGTGTGCAGTGTGTTGAGGTGTACAAGTGCTGTCCCAGCGACTGAAAATAGGGGTGTCAATTTTTGTTGGACTCTCAACCCGAGAAGGAGCAATCGATAGGTTCTTGGCTGTTGGAATGGCCTTGGTGGTCGCGCAATTGTATTTGGTATTAGGGACAGAAGTGCATACAAGACGTTCCAGTAGCTTGGGTCGTCGGTCACCGGCGCAGCGTCGGTAAGGTCACCGACGATGTTGTCTGGAGAGAAGGGCGAAGTCTGGACGATCGTCCTTTCGACCACGAAGTTTGACTCCTGGAGCTGGAAAGCGAGGGATGGGTCAGTTGTGCCGTCCTCTGCACGAACAGCCTTTGAGATGAGGTCGTACGAAGCCTGAAGATTCGCGAAGAAGACTTGTCTGTGACGGTGTGTGTGTGTGCGGTTAAGTTCAGGGCTTCAAGCTGGTAACGGCTGAATCGGAGTATAGCCCACTTGTCACTTTCACCAGTCGGCTTAGAGTTCCGACACGCTGCGTTTAGGTTCTGTGACTCCTCTCCGAGGGTAGATTCTTCGGGGGACGGATGGAGCGTGGGAGGTTGCCAACTTCTTCATCCGGCACTCGGCTCAAGACTTCTCTTTTCATCTTGCGGTGTAAGCTGCACAAGGCTTTCGGCCCCGTGCAACAGCTGAATGTCTTTACCAGGAGGAGTTCTCTCTCACAATTCTAATTACACGAGTGGCAAAGCAGACCTGTTGAAAACGCCTGGGGTGTTAACCGTGCCGGTGAAGCAGTTTCCCAACTGGTCGTTGCAGTTCATGAACTGTGGGTGCGTGTTGGGACTACAATTGGGCACCAGGAAGAGGCAATGTACTGCGTCCTCTGTGTTGCGACAAGGTCTCCTAGGTTCACGATGAATTGAAGAGATGCCAACACTGGACCACGATGGAGATTGCAGATCCCGCCACTGCACATTTCCAGCGGGAACAGGGACAGTCGAGCAGCAGGCACTCTGCGCGGATCCTGTGCTACGCATTTAAATCTACTAGATTAGAGCCACCGGAATAGAATGTGGAGGTCCAGGAGTTCAAGTGGCACTGGATACCATGGCATGCGTACGCGGGGGTGTGTGTATCTATGTTGCCTAACAATACCCTGCGTGGTGCCATTGCGACGATGCGACGACTCCTTGCACACGATAACCGCTGACAGACGGCGGTAGTCTGGCGGTCTTATTTAAGACATCCGATAAAGGGGGGGTCCAATGGTAACCGATATTTGGCACGCGTCTGGTTGTCTAAAAACACTACCACTATTCGATCCTGCTACCGTTCGGCTACGCGGAACTTTTTTTAGCATTAGACGAATCGAATAATAACACAGGTGGTATTATTCGACCCCCTTTACCTCCTGAGGGACAGACATACAGGTGCACGCGCAAAAGTGCATACCATGGAGAAGCTCATGCTGTGAAGGTTGAAGCTCGGGGGCTGGACGACATCGATGTTGCTCAGTTCAACATCGGTTAACTGCGCCAGAGCCACGCAGGTGACCGAGGCGAGCGCGAGGCTTCGCAACATTTCTCCGGGTTACCCTTTTTGCCCGCTCTCGCGCGTTCTCTTCCGCCGCTGGGTTTCCCTTTTTTTCTGATTCGAATCCCCGCCCCCTTTTTCCCTGTCGTGTGCGGCGATGGCGCTGCTGCACACCTCCTCTCAAAAAGGAAGCCCTAGCCTAGCATAGTGGTCAAACGATTCGCATGCGAGAACAATTATTGCAGTATCGCACAATATTATCGCATATAATCGGCGTGCGATAATATGCGATAGTCCATAGTACTGTATTTGCCCAGGTTTAAGCGTGCGATAATGCGAATGAAAACGCGATAATTGGCGTCAAAATCCCAAAAGCGATAATATGCGATGATGCGAATCGTTTGACCACTATGCCTAGGGAAGGGATCACACGCTCGCGGGTGAGTCAAGTCTCATCCTATGAACTCCTGATTTGGGAGCGATCCCTGGAACATAAGTCAAAGCCCATGGCCGGGTGTCAGCGTGTTTCTGGTGCTCGGAAGGCTGGGATAAAGCCCTCGCATCCCGCGTTCTGTGGTGGAAACGGTACCTTGCAACTAGTCTCTTCAGTGCTGGAGTGCTGGCACAGACTCGTCCACCACTTGTGTTCATTGCCAGGTTTAGATTTCATCCATTGCTTCCAACGTACTACGTGTCGAGGTTATTTCTCTTCGCTGCCTCAGTGTTGCTCTTGGGCAATCTGCGTACCTGAGGCTCCCTCTCGGGAATCGAATCCTAATTTCCAGGGTTACCCGTTACAGCCACGTAGTCCACTACACTACCGTCAAAAGCTGATAGGGCAGCGGGCTTGCACTGACTTGAAGTCCTGTGCTATTCACTCGGCATGAAAGCGCTGACGGGTACACCAGTACACCATGCGCGCACGGGTCGACCACCAGCGTACTCGGATCACAAGGCGACGGGTCAGCGCTCTTGTTAAGGATCAGCCACTTTGGCCGGATGGCCGGATAAACCAGACCCCCCCCCCCCTCTACAGTGCAGTTGCCTTGGAGGCTGGGTGGTCAAATTCTGTAAGGTGAAATGGTCAAAATTCCCTGCCAAAAGTGGGCCCACAAAAATTTTCCAAAGTGTGGTATTTGGGGTATTTGGGGCAAAAAAAAAATTTTTTTTTTCTGACCGCCCACCGTGGTGACCACCTTAGAGTGTGACAGGTAGCGTCTCCCCCCTCCACAGTGAAAATAGCCTGAGGGGGGGGGTCAGCCGGCTGATGGATGGATGGATGGTTCTTAACAAGATGCCTGCGACGGGTGAGTCAAGTCTCATCCTATGCAACTCCTGATCCCTGCAACAAAACTCAGAGCTCAGGCTGCAAGGTGACCCAGTTTACTGGGTATCAGCGTATTTCTGGCGCTTGGACGGCAGCTGTGATCAACCCGCGTCCAGGCCCACGCGCTACGAACGGTGGGAACAGTGCCCAGCGAGGAATCTCTCGTCGCCACGGTCACCCTTGTTACTGTGAACAAACCAGCGCGAGCTCGCGGGAGCCAGAGCCAAGCACTGTTAACACTAGTTCAAAATCTCGAGACAAGGTGCTGAGTACTGAGTCGGTAGATGACACACGGTGGAAGTACGCTCGACTTTCAGAAGGGAGCTGGGCAAGTGAAGGCTAGTGAGCGACAGCAGCATGTTCACGAATGCGGGAACTCGTTCCTTCGAAGGACATCCAGGAATCGGTGCCAAGTCGTGGAAGGAATGGTTCGATGAGAAACAGCGTCTCAAGAAGCCTCGGTCGGTTTTTACACATCTTGAGCACAAAGGTTCGCACAGTTTTCACGGCGCACAGCCGTGCGCGACTATCCGGTAACGGAATCTGGCTGCTCATGGGACGAAGTGTCAGAGAGCCACGGTCTCGCGATACTCGGACCGCGGAATGCCGCCACATGCAATTCAGGTGGGTGGAGACAGGCCACGCTCAGGAAGCGACCATCGATGGGCTTTTGAGACTGCGTCCCATCCTGAGTGCCGGCAGTTTCGAGCACCCCAACAACTACTCGACTACCTCTACAGGGAGAATGGCCCATGTGAACCCCGCCATGCAAAAGCAGCAAGTGGCTGGCCGTCATCGACCGCATCTTATTCGCGGACGCGTTTCCAAGAGCTTGGGTAGGACTTTGTCCTGGAATTGCTCCCACCTGGCGAGAAGGAAGGATAGTCGGCATCACGAATACCGACGTCCTGCAACCGCAAAACCTGATTTCAAGCGATCTGTGTCTTCTTTTTCTCTTTCATTCGACCACCGACCGTGTGAGAGTCAAAGCAAATGAACCTAACCCTCAGAGCATCTGTTCACTCGACTTTCAGCCGATAACAAACCCAGCAAAACTCGTAGTTTCGAGATGAGACCTCAAGCAGGAGCTGGCGGCTCCAAGGGACCGTCCAACGCGTCGAAGGAGAGCGGATCGCCTAGCGACGCCACATCAGCCGCCTTCGGTGCATAGATCGCGTGCTTCGTCTCGTGTGCCGCGACTTCAAGAGCCTTGGTAACCTGTGACTCAGACATGATACGATCCATTACAGTCAGCCACTCACTCAGCTGCGAACTGGTCGGCGACTTGGTTTTCTTGGCGAGGTTGGTGAGGCAGCCGAGGGTAATCATGCCGATGTTGGTGCTGCTCAGGCAGGCAGCGGGGAGCGACTTGTAAACGTCGACGGCAGCCTGATACTGCTCCTGTCGGGACAGGGAAATGATCGCCGTGGTCGCCAGCCGGATGCAGGTGGCCGTGTCCCTTTCGCACTTTCGGAGCGCGAAGCTCGCAAGTTGCTTCACCTCTTGCACGGTTCGGGCGCAGGTCATGTAGAGGGTGTAGTTACGCGGAGCGAGCTTCAATCCGAGGTCCTCCATCTTCTTTAGCCACAGCCGCTTGTCCTCGATGTTGCTCAGCGCGTGGGCGACGAAAGCTATGTATTGGGAGTTGATCGTACGCTTGTTGAAGACGGCAGGGTGCTCCGTTAAACTTCGATCGACTGCTTCCTCCAACATCCGAAAGCCGCCTTCAGCAGCATGAACCCTGTGTATCCCATCCAAGACTTCAAACGTGTACGGAATCTGCGTTGTCGGGTTTTGTTTTCATCGCTGAACCGGGCTCTTGCTGCATGAACTGTCCTTTGCAGGGTAAACTTGGCGTTTCCCGTCTCACGTTTCATTGTGTCATCATTGCCCTCAGCCCGCTAGCGTCTAATACGTGTTGCAACCGTTCTATGGTGCTGCCGAGGGGCTTTCACCCGTCAACCGCGACCGCTTGTTGCGGTGGTGTTCATTGGCACGCCAATGACACTCCCGCTTGCAACAAGAGTACACTCATCTTGAGACTCCTCGTGTTCTTCAGTTCACGCGTCAACGGCTCTACGGCAACACGGGCAAGCATGACACAGCCGTATCAGAAAGGTGAGACGAGAGGCAGGTTCACACTGTCAAGCGACACTGTCTCAAAGATTTTAGCTACGTGACACCGAAAAGGTCACGTTTGCAGTGCTCCCGATACGGGGAGAAACCCCGTGTTCAAACGCATAAAAGTACAGTTCCCTCCTGGTGGTCGTCCTGCCAGCCAATTGATGTTCGGTGCAATTGATGATGTCTGCTAGTACTTCGTCGCAGTGACAGACTTTCTTCCCGCCGGGCGATTCAGTACAAAACAATGTTTGGCACTTTATTTTGTTTGTGCGCACGGTTTTGGTTCGGTAAGTTTCATGTGGTACGCTGCAGCTACTAATAATTCTTAGTCAACAGTGTTACCACAAGAAAACAGATTCACACCGCGCTGCGTCGCATCATTGTCTCGGCTTGCCTCCACTTTTGCAGTCTGTCGGCGGTCTTTGGAAGGCGCCAAATGCCGTCGAGCAGGACGGCGAAATGCACGGCTTCCGGGTTCGGAAAGGTCGAATCAGTGCGCATCGTTTCTGCTTGTGCGTGGGAGATGGTTGATTGGTCTGCAGCAAGGTTGCCAAGGGAGCAAAGAGTGTTTTGCAAAAACTTCCGGGTGGTTTCGCCGCGCCTTAGCACAGTCCGCTGCAAGTCGCTGGCGTGAGCCTTGGTGGAGCGTTGATGACTGAAGATCTTCGTTGTAGTAGCAAATATGCAATGGAACATTGAAGGCCGAAGTAGAGAAGGTTTCCGCGTCAGCAGCAACTCAGGGTCAGGCAGTCTTGCGTGCGTGGTACGAGGGGTTCCTTGCGACCGAAGGGTCGACGATCGGCCCAGCATCAATGTAGAAGCTCATGTTTGACACGACCTAAATATCTGGCTTGCGGATCCTCTTTCGGTCCAGTCTGGTTTGAGTGGCAAAAAATTAGTATGGCCTGGTGTGGTCGGTGTAGCCAGGGGGAACTACGGGGGAACTACGGGGAACTGACCTTGGGGTGTCTTTTTTTTTTTTGTAGTGGACTTTTTCAAACGCCACGCACCGGCGCCAAACCGGGAGCTTTGGAGTGAGCAAAACGGTTCCTCTTGCTTGGGCTTTCCACAGAAGGGCCAAGCCTCTTGAAAAATGGAGCCGGGGGTGGTGCTTTCGTGGCGCCGTGACATGAAGGATTCGTTGGAAAGTAGACTCGAACGCTATCGTAGGACTCGCAGAAGTCGGTTGGCTCACGCTTGCAGGAACCTACGTAAAGCTCGCTACCGGGCCCCTTACAACGTTCCCCAGAGGACTGAAGGAAAAGCTCAGTTGCTAGGGCATGCAGTTTATCAAGAAGTAACTTCTTATCAGCTTCCCTTCCATGCAGACACAAGTTGGACTCAAGCACATCCTTTCGTCTATCACCGGACTCTTGATTGCGTGGTGCCATTACTATCTGTGGGCTGTCCAAGATATCCTGCAGATCTCGATCAGGCCTCTGCCACCCGTCACGACTAACGCGATTGTTTTCAAGGACCAGTACAAGCACGCAATGGTCACCCGAAGCATGCCATTCAAGGCTAATGTTGTTGTGTACGATCTCTGGAACAGAAGGATGCAGAGCCCGAAGAACCCAAGGCTTTGTCGTGTCCGAAGTCTCCCTCTCGCCAGCGAAAGAAGCAAACAAGCCAGCGCCTCTCCTTGCGCGCCATTCCGACACTCCAATCCCTCTTGGGTTTGGGCAAGAAGGTGATCCGCAATCACGTTCAGAAGCCCAGGTGGCGTTTGCATCAGCTCCTACTCTGGGAGAAACCGGAAGCTCTCCGGTGCATTCCAAGTCGTCGGAAAGGCCAGTCGACGGCTGTATGCAAGCGGGCGGAGGTCCTGGGACTGCGAAGGCGCGACTACCCCACAAGAAGGACTCACTGTCTCTCTGTTCTGCCCCTGCGGCCATAGCCGTCTTATCCTCGGCCAAGCACCACTTTCTCCTCCTGCAACGCAACCTTGCCTTCAGCCAGCCATTATGACTGTCACTCTGGTTATCAACCTTACTCCTCGCTCGGGTTGCCGTCTTCGACCGCGACGGCCTCTGATAGTTTGGGTTAGAATGCAAATATCACGGTTGTGAAACGAATGGATTATTGTACATTATTGTATTTCCCCCGCCGACCAAGAATTATTGTATTTTTATTGTACATCATTGTACATGATTGTATATTATTGTACATTATTGTACATTATTGTACAGTTATTGTATATTATGGAACGATTATTGTACATTATTGTACACGCAGTGGTGCAGGGGGTAAGGCGTGTGGAAGGTTCACGACAGGTTTTACACGGAATGACCCGATGAACTCGACAGACTTCCGAACATGGTGTCTTTGTCATGGGTGTTCGAGCGCAAAAAGACAGCGTTGCAGTTCAAGAGGGTGCAGATGCAGCAGGTGCCATATCATGGGCTACCAGAAAAAGCGACAAGCATTCGGAAAGGCAGTTGCCACGACAGGTGTCTTGGCGAGGAGGACGTCTTGGTGGATCTTCACTTCGACAATCTTCACTTCGGACTCAGTTCAGTCCGGAAATTGAAGTGAAGGTTTCCCGAGGTGAAGACCCTTGATACAGACGTTTGCTTCAAAACGACGTTTTCAGGGTCGAACGCAGCAGGGAAGTGAAATACATCGCATTTTGTTCTTTCTCGTTTCCCCGACCGAGCATGCTCTCCAGGGAGTGAACGGAAATACTGCCCCTTTCATTCAGATATCTGCGGCAATTGAGCGCAGCGAGATAGCTGTCAGAAGCTTCCCGCAACGGAATATACATCTCTGCAAACTAACTTTTTGAATTGGGTGGTAAATCCAGGTGCGCCTGATGCGCCTAAAAGAGGTTATGGAGTACGCGCATTTTTGGTAAATGCTCGGACTGTGTATTCCAGTCTTCAACATCTGGGAAAGCCTTTTCGAGTTTGCTGTTCTGCTCAATCCTTTCTCGATCTCGCAGTTGTTTAACTGCACTGGGCAGTTTCTTGTTGCGGCCCAGTTTGCTCGTTGACCTTTTCGTGGAGTTTCTTCCCTTCTGCAGGAGTTTGGCCTCAGAACCGTGGGCCATGTGTTCTATTTGCAGAAAAGGGAGGCAGTTCCCGTCATTTCTAGGATATCAGAAGAGTGCCTGATTGCTGCTGGAGCATCAGCATCGCTGGGACTGCAGTCGTACAATAATGTATTGTATATTATTGTAAATTATTGTACATTCTTGTACATTATTGTAAATTATTGTAAATTATTGTATTATTGTACAGTATTGTATACAATAATATACGAAAATCTGTACAATAAAAATACAATAAAATACAATAAACGATTCGTATCACAACCGTGATAATCTGTGGCGATTTGCGGTGTCGCGGTTATCTCTTCGTACGTGATGTGTCATGCTTTTTTTGCCTCTTTAGCTCGACTTGATCGTCGCGCTCAGGCGCGCGTTTGGTGCCTCGCTTCTTCTTCGATTGCTCGTCCGGTTCATCGGTTGCTGCACCGGCGCTTTCATACGCCGCACTTCACTTTCTGGTGCTCGTGGCACTCCCGCTCACTCCACTTTTCGTGTTCCGTAGCGTTGAACACCGCCCATCTCGCCGCACGCTCCGCCCTTCCACCTCCGTACGTAGGGAAAAGATCCATCCCCCACGCCTCGCCGCTGAACTCGTGCCGTCGTCAGCTGTGTCTCGAGCACTTCCATCGTCTCCGTACCACCACGGAAGATCGGCCTCATCTCGTACCCCGTGAGGCACGGCGGGGCTCCCACCGTTCTCAGCGACCCTATCTTCTCCAGTTTCCTGTCTGGCAGAAGCGGTCCGTCGCCCGTTTCGCTCCAGCGCATCCCCGACGGGTTTTAAAAGTTTTGCGAGTACCCTCGCACACATGCTCAACGGTGTCCCGTCCGTCGTCGCTACGACACTGCCCGGAAGATCCAGTTCGGTGCACACTTCAAAGTCGACGGCGAGCTCCACCATCGAGACGTCACCCGCCACCGACCAGCACATCCCATCCAGCCAATACTGCAGCGCCCGGAACCACCTCTCTCCTCCGACCGCCGCGAAGGTCTCCGGTCTCGCTTTGAAACCCGGCCGGCGCGGGGCCTCTGATAGAACATTTCCCGCTCTCCTTACCGCAGCTGATCCTGTCACTACCTGTCAAACCGTGACTCCCAGTCTGTCCTTCCTTCTCATCCTATTCCTTCCTCTTCGGGGCACGCATAGCACATGGCGCTCTGCGCAAGTTGGGGCCGTAATACTGCACCTTTGTAGCTCTTCCGCCCCCCCTTCGCCAGGGCCGACTGCAGAAAGTGGTCGCCACAAAGGAATTACTCCCCGAAATTCACCGATTTTGGCCTGGACCGGGTGGCTTGTCTCCTGGGGTCTTTGATTTTGATCCGCTCGAATAACCCGAAACTGTCCTTATTTTGTGACGAAAAAGTGCAAAGTAGCTTAGAAACGCTCTCCAGGACCCAAAGCTGCATCCCTGAAGCACTCGGCAAAAAAACAAGAAACGAAAAAAAAAAGACACCCCCCCCCATGTTGAACTACGGGGGAACTACGGGGAGCTGGCCCACCGACCACACCAATGGCGCTTTCTTTTGTTTTTGCGCACTAGCGGAACTCACCTGCTTTGGTAAGTTTCATGTAGTACGCTGCCAACTTCTAAAACAATGCATTGTTAACACAAAAAAGGAGCCTGATTGCACCCTGCCAGTGGTCGTCGCTCGAAAAAGACTCTTGCGCGCAGCGTCAGTCAAGCGTGCGCCATGCTTCGCTTCGCTGGTAGGGCCCAGTGGACACAGATGCGCTACCGAAACTAGAGCAGGTCTGCGATACGGAAGATGTCCTGGGCCGCACGCGCAGTACACTGATAGCCTGGCGGATACACGTACCTGTAAGAGGGTGGAGTCCTTGGAACTCGCGTTGATGGGGATCATAAATGAAGGGCCGAGGGAAACGGCATACCGATGATGGAGACAGCCAGCTTGACGTTGGGGGTGTGGACGTTGTTGGCGCACCGCAAGAGCCCCTCGAAAGTTGCCGGGCCGACGTTGTGGCGGCCAATAGCGTATATGACCATATCGTAGGCGTGATGGTACATCTCCCGCGCGCGATCCTCGTGGCTCGATCTGGTTGGAAACTGAACAATGAGCTCCACCTTCTCCGTGCACTTGGCCACTTGATGAATCACGGTGGCAACTTGCCGGTCTGTAAGTGTCAACCCGCGGCCGCTGTCTGCACGGTATGTCAGGTCATCGAACATGCGCATCGGATTCGGATGGGAGCGCGTCCTCATCCAGCGAACTAGGTTCTGACGTAGCCACTCGTAGTCTGCCTTCCGGTGCTTGAAATTGCGTAACCCCTCCGCGTATGCGTCGTGGCACCATCTTGCTTGCCCCCCAAGCCGCTGCAACCTCAGAGCGAAACCCCCGCTTGGGCTCGCTGCTCGTCGCAGCATGGGTTTCCTGCTGAAGTGGGTAAGGCTCACGAAGAGGTCTCGAAACCGCTAATACAGCCAGGGTCGTGCCCTCGGGGCAGCAATACGGAAGCCGGTCAACTCCTGTCTGACTCAGCTGGAAATGCTGTTTAACCGGAACGGGCCGGAAGGGTAATAGATGCGTTGCACCTCCTCTTCCCTGTGAGGTGCAACACCGCGCGCACTGCCGAGCACTCGCAACCGCGACCGCTTGGATACGATACTAGCAGTGTGCAAGAAGGCTCAGGAGAAATAGGGAGCCGTGGATGGCACCCGAGAGCGCCACTCACAGCATCTTCAAGCTCAAGCCGTTCTGCGAAGGGGGGGGGTGGGGGGGCAGGTGGTCCTTTGAATCGCACCGCCCGGGTTCGAGGCGCCTCGCGCTGCGCAAAACGGGAACGGGAAGGCGAAACGACAGAAAGATTTTTTTTGACGCCGCGGCTAGCGCAGAAGCACATGGAGACCCGGGCGATCTGACTGGAGGGAGAGCCAAGCGAACGTTGTTGTGAAGCTGGCTGCAGTTCTCAGTTTGTCCGTTGTCCCAATGTCCGTTCAAGCAGACTGACACGAGGTCACGCGCAGGACTGGCGACGATGAATACACATAAAGCTGAGTCAAGGCTAGTCCGCAGGTACTTCAGAGAATCCCGGTGCGGTTTTGGGTATACAGCCGGACAGTGGCTGGCCGCCGACTCAGCGGTGGCAGACAGGACTAAAAGAACTGGTCCTCGTGCCTTTGGCTCAAGATGGCCATGTTCCGGGCGATGGAAGAAGAAGTAGGCCACAGGCGGGTACTTGAACTCTGCCTTCGTTCGTGACGCCCTAGAAACAGCAGAGATAGGTAGAGAGAGAGGGGTACTTCACCAGGAGGCCTCTTCCTTTGCAGATCCGAGCCATTCGATTCGTTCACAGAGACGCAGCAAGACAGCTAGTACGTCCAGGGCCTGTCTCTCTGTGCAAGGTTCACGCGTGGCCTACTGAGCTCCTGCCAATTCATACCGACGACAAGTGATTCGATAGAAAC